>CM044431.1:163995238-164030688 GCA_024363595.1 Xenopus borealis | reverse complement strand
CAAGTTCGCGAATATGTTCGCGAACATTTTTGCCGCGGTTCGCGCCATCCCTACCTCTAACCAGTTTAGTTGCACATCCCTGCACTCTCTCCAGCTCATTTACATCCCCCCTAAGGACTGGAGTCCAAAACTGCACTGCATACGCCAGATGAGGCCTTACTAGGGATCTATAAAGAGGTATAATTATGTTTTCATCCCTTGAGTTTATGCCCTATATATATATTTATATATTTCTATTGGTAGTTTTTTTTTTTTTTTAGTTTATGGGAATTTAGGGACTTTTAAGAAACTCCCATAAATTTGAAATGCAACTCTTGATAAATCTGCCCCCAAAACACCTAAAAATTATGACATTAAATAGTACTGTGAGCTGTCTAAATTACATTCTGACTAGTGTTTTCATTTTTTTTATTTTTTTGCCATTGTAATGCACTATTTTAAAAGTTGGATTATGTTTGTCAAACTCACCTCCCCCTTTCCTTACACTTCTCCCTTCTAAGCAAACAGCCTTTGAGCAGCACTTTATATGGGACTCCTCAGTGGACATTTAATTAGTTTTATAATCTCTATCAGCTTTAAAGGTCTTTGGGACCAAAAATGACAGGAAGTGATCAAGTAAAACTGACTTCATAATCTTGTTTAATACCAAAAATAACAGAAATCATAGATATTTCTTAACTAAAACAGTAGGCAAATAGTATGTTCAGCTTAAGCTCTATTCATTCAGCTTATATTAAAAAGAGGTCTATACTGTCCCTTTAATGGAGAAGCTGTACTGTGTAATGGTGTTCCATCTATTCGTGTGACAATGTTAAATTTTCATTTTAATACGCAGTAGCAGCTTAAAACTGGGTGGAATAATGAAAAAGGTTATGGACACAGGAAGGGGAAGTGAAGGGGGAGGAGCAGACAGTGTAGTGAGAGCAGCCAGAAATAAAGCCGACTTCTACCCTGCAGCCAGGCATCTCTCGAAAAAGTGGCTAAAGCACTTTGAAATATTTCTCCAAATCATGAGCATTGCTGACAATGCAAGAAAAAAAGCCATGCTATTACATTATGCAGAGGAGCAGGTTTAAGGTATATTTATAAATCTGCCTGCCACAGGAGTTGAAAATGACTATGATTTATGCTAAACAGCCCCAACAAACTACTTTTCTCCTCTTAAAAATCCAGTTTTTAAGACTTTCAAGTTTAGGTTGTCAAAACAGTCACCAAGTGAAAGCACTGATGAGTATCATATGAGACAAAGGCATCTTGCTGCCTCATGTGAATTTGCAGATGTGGGCAAGGAAATTCATATGCAGATTATACAGGGGTGCACATCGGCCAAACCGAGGACAAGCACTCAGAGACCACACCATGATTAAAGTTAAATTACTAGAGACTGCCTGCATTAATTATGCAGCAGAAGAATAAAGCTAAAATGATTGAGCAAAATAATATCTAGATCAGTATTTCTGTTTAGCTAATATCACACCAAAACAACATCAAGTCTATAAATCTGCTGATATCTGCTAGAATTGTGGTGGCCCTTATCCCCCACCAGCAAAACTGTCCAGGAGAAATGGTAAATCTGCAAAAGTATATCCAGGAGATAGTAAGCACAGTGGTGCCAGTGGTAGCTGAAGATACAAGCAGCACATAACTATTTTCAATTACTGAAAAGTACTTTTGAAATATTCATGCAATTGCTAATCCAAAGCAGATAATTTTAATAAATGGCAACCCTGTAGAAGCTCTGACTGGGGCATCTGTAAATGTTATTAGCCAATTCAAAACTTGCATTACAAAATATTGAGATGAAAATATTTCCTTATGGCTTATCACATGCCTTGCCTATGTGTGGTAAAATTCAGTCAAAACTGACATTCAAAGATAAGTAAATAACTGACTATTTATGTATGTATATGTATGTATGTATATGTATATATATATATTGTCTTTGTCTTGCTTATTAGATTTCGTTTGCAAAAGTTTTGCAACAAACTCTGCTATAAAATGCTTTGTGGATAGTGCCAGACTATTTGTAATACCCTTAATGTAACACAAACATAAAAGTGTGAGTTCCAGAGGCATACTTAAAATCACAGAAAATCATATTCTTAACAAAAATGCTTAAAAATAGATTCCAAGCAATCATATAACAGTTAGCGGAAAAAGTTGAAAAGTCAATAGAAATGCAATGAATATTTTAGTCCACAAAATACATTTGGGATATAAATCAAATGTAATTTGTGTTTTAATATAAAATACAAGATACCATTCTTTACACATATAAAAGTATACTAAAAGTATAAATAATACATTCAGCCACATTAAGTAGGCTTTAATGGGCAATTACTAAGCTAGTAGATTGCTTAAAACGTAATTGTTAAAATGTATTATGTTTTTAGCTTTGCAATTGGGTTTAAGTTTTGCTGTTAATATTTTAGGGAGGCAAAAAAACATTAAGAATATTGCACAACTAAGCTTTGCTTGGAATCATGAAAGGTAATAATAACTTAGTTGCTTTGGTGTTGATATCATGAATATATTAAGCTTGCAAACAGGTTCATTTTTGAAATATTAGATATCTTGATTTACAAATAGATGCAATAGTATTGCAAACCAAATAGATGAAATAGTAATACAAACCCAAACAAATTAAAGAAAAGTTATTTGTATCCCTAGTGCTCAATTTTTAGGCAGCCAAACAAATGTACAAGTTCATTTGTTGATTAATGTAAAGCTACCTATGATTACTTTCAATACCACACATCCCAATATGAATGAATATAGATACACATCTATAAATGTCACTATAATAAACCATAATGCATATTTATCTTAAAGGTTAATTTACTAAATAGCTGCACAAGTAATAGTCTTTTAAGCTAGCTGTTGTGCTACCTGCAGCCCTGTAAAGGAGTGGGCATTAATATGCCAAAATGATGGATGGAATAAAGTCTATCATTGACAATAACATGGTGATCTGGACCATTTTTTGTACCTTGTCATGTAGCCATACTAGGTGCACATGGCAATTAACCCAAATTATTCAGTCAGGCCTCATAACGTGTAGACACACTTATATATAGTTATAGTTAAAGGCTGATAAAGTCAAATAGATCTGCTTAACAAGGGAAGGATTTACAGATTTTAATAGGGCTTATTATGACCATTATGAATACCCAAGTCCTAAAGTCAAATTCACTTCATGCCCCTTTCAGTTAATTCGAAGTGCATACGCTTTTTTTTCCTTAAACATTTGCTTAGCAAAACTTTGTTAGTACACTAACTAAGTAATAGAATTCTTAATGAATCAGATGCAATTTGAGAGCAGGACTGGCCAGATATGGGATGACATTGATGTAGTTGGCCAGCTTAAATATATTGCAATATATGGACAAACAATCCCTGTTTTGTTTAAAGGGGAAGGCGTGTTTAGTATTTGTATGCACAAAATGTCTCAATGTCTTAAATATAATGATAATGGGTTGAGTGCAGAGGACCTCTTGTATTTGCCTATATGTATTTTGTGGTCACAGCCTCACTGCACCCCAGCCTAATGGTTTTAAAAATTAGTGGTGAGTACAATTTTCCCTTGTTTGTTATAGTATATATATATATATATATATATATATATTCAGGAGAAGACTGAAGACGGCCCCAGTTAAGGAGCTGAAACGTTGAGAATAAAAATGAAGTCCTTGGAGTGCGGCTTGTTTGTTCACTGCAAAAAAATTGTGAAATTTTGTTCGATCGTTTGAAAAATTTGTACGATTCGAATGTTCGATTGTACGAATGCTATTCGACCAGGTAATAGAAAAAAAAACCCTATGGGGCAATTGCCATAGGCTTCTATTGCTATTCGGTAGGTTAAACCTGGCAAAGTAGGAAGTCAAATAAAATTTTTAAATTGAAGTACTTCGATCATTGAATGGTCAAATATTCGATCATTCGATCTATTCGATACGATCAAATTTTGCATATTCGATGATCGAAGTGGCCAAATTTGCATATTCGAATATTCAATAGAATCGTATGATCGGAATTTGATAGAATTTGATCAAACTCCTAATTATTCACGTGAATTTTGTAAATCTGCCCCTAGGAGTAGACTGAAAGGATTGGACAGGACGGCACAGGCGTAGATCAGGTGTAGACTGAAAGAATACAGGATGGTGCGGGCGTAGATCAGGAGCAGACTTAAAGAATACAGAATGGTGCCAGCATAGATCAGGAGCAGGGCTGGATTTACATTGTGGGCACCCCTAGGTCCACAGGCGTTCGTCGCCCCCATACTCTGCCCTTTATTAAAAGATTTTCATCGTCAATACCAGATGGGTACTGGCGTATGGGGAATGTAAAAAAACTATCATATCTCCTGCGTATCCCCAGTGTTTCTGGACCAATGTGGGTGTGGTTGGGCAGCTTGTTGCCCTCTAAAATCCTGCCACCCTAGGCCCGGGCCTAGGTTGCCTGTCCACAAATCCGGGCCTGATCAGGAGTAGACTGAAAGGATAGGACAGGATGGTGTGGGTGTAGATCAGGAGTAGACTGAAAGGAAAGAACAGGATGGTGTAGGCATAGATCAGGAGTAGACTGAAAGAATACAGGACTGCAGGCTTAGATCAGGAGTAGACTGAAAGAATACAGGACAGTGGGGGCGTAGATCAGGAGTAGACTGAAAGGATAGGACAGGACAGTCAGATCAGATCAGACTGGGGACTGGATAGCAGGAGGACTGGATAGCAAGAGTCAGGATTGGTAGATGAGATACAGACAGGAAAAGGAAAGAAAGGGCAAGGTGCAAAGTAAGGTCAAGACAAGGTCAGGATTGGAGGGAGGAGCAGAGCAAGATTCAGAATAGCAAGGAAGACCAGGCAGGGCAAGGTCAAGGAAAGGTTAAAGCAAAGCAAGATAAAGGTCAAAACAGGACTGGAACCACAGTAGGAACAGGCAAGGCAAGGTTTAAAGCAGGGGTTTTTGCTTCCCTGGGCCACATTAGAAAAATTGTCTGGGGCAACACATGAGGCACACAAACACTTTTGATTTGTAAAAGTAAAGAAAATACACATTAAAGAGCTACAATACCAGTTTGATAACCAGATGGAGCAATACACTGGAATATGGGATGCCTGGATATTACAGTAAAAGTATTATTGTATTTTATTTGACATTTCCTTGGGAACCAAACTTTTCAAGCTGGGCCACATTCATATCCATCCTGGGCCGCAGGTTGGACAACCCTGGTTTAAGAGCAAGGCAAGGTACAGGATAAAGGCAGAAAAAGGCAGATAATGGTTCAGAAAAGACAAGACAAAAAAGGAAGCTGGCTAGAACAGAAACTCTAGTTAGGGACAATGCCACAGTGCTATTTTAGGTGGTGCTCAGGCAAGGTGTGTGAGGTGGGCTGGCCTTAAATAGGGCAGAGTCAATCCTGATTGGCTGACTGCAAATCAATCAGGTTTCTGCTGGGCTAGGTCTGCACAGGCAAGGTAACCCAGCAGGCTGCTCATCTGGCCCAGTGGTTAAAGCACAAAGCCAGAAATCCAAAGGTTGAGCCTAAAAAATCTCTTGCAATGCTGTTTTTTCATCATGACAACTGTATGTAATTTGATGTTTCAAGTGAGTAACTGCCTTGTATTGAGGTTGAACTGTCCTCCATAAAAATTCTTTTGTTTTGCCATGAACTGTAACTCTGCAAGTTCAAGATCTTTTGTTCCACATTATTTCATTTTAATTCATAATAAAATATGTATAAAGTTGTCTACTTTTTATTGACTTTTTTGGCTGTTTATAATTGCATTGTTGACTTAGTATTATGTTTTTAAACACCACTAAAGGGCTTAGTTAGATCAAAACAATGTAAGATGAAAAAGTAATATTTAGCGAGTTTATAAAAAGAAATGTTTTGAAAATCCTGCCTTAAATACTCTCTGAAAGGTCTATGGAGCTAAAGACCATAAGGCAAATGCAATTGCTCAATAAAACCTACATTTTCTTCCCTTTCTTGTTGAACAGGTATCTACCACCTAGGAAACCAACCTTTATAAGACTCCTTAATAAACCAAAAGGTATTACTCATACTAATCTTTCATTAGCTTATGCTTTCAAGGTGCTCTATTATACAAGTCAAGTGTTCAGAGACAGTATTTTCTCATATCACTGCACTTATATAACATTTTTATAGGAAATATAGGAATAAGTGCCTATTATGCAGAAACCCTCAGGTAATAATAATGCAATAAAATGTGGAGTAAGGGAATGTTGAAGTAAATGGCATATTTAATAAAACTGACTGTTAATGAAATGCAATGCTCAGGTAAATACAATGATTATTAAAACAATATTTATCCAAAAAATGTTTAGTAGTAGAAATATTGCCTAGTAAAATTAGAGAACATGTAGTTAAATGGATTGTTCAGGCAAGTGGAATGTTTTACGGCATCCAATGTTTGGGTATAGTATAACACTGAGAGGCAACTTAGAAGGCAATGTTAGAAAAACTCAAAAACTGAAAGAATGGCTTGAATTGAAAGAATGGCTTAAATTTTGCCTGGGACAGCTCCCATTGACTTCTACATAAATCCACCAGATTTTAGATGCCAAAAGCATAGACTCATATAGCTACCAGTGTTGGTCATGTTACAGCAACTAATAATTTGTCTTATATCTATGTATATAGTTTAACCAGCACACCCTTTAGTTTTCTGTAAACAACTGTATATTAAGACAGAATTTAAACAAGGAATCATTTTATATATATTTAATTAGAAGGCATAATACTCATAGTTATATATTGTTTATTAATTTGCTTTCAAAACAAAGTACTTCTAAGATTTTTGTATTTGTGGCATATCTCTCTGCAGAATAAACAAATTTACAATTCAGCTGAAAGAGAATAGCTGAAGAACAACTTTTTGTAATAATTATCTATGAGCTTTGTCTGAACTGTTCTATTGTGCTTGCTATATTTTCAACTTTATGTTGGAAAATATAATTGGGAATTTTCCCTTGTGGTCAGCTACATCCAATAATCCTTACACTAAACAAGTGATATCTATTGGACTTTGCCTCAGGCAGTTGAACACTTTGCAATAAAATATTCTTAACCCTTCAATGCAGAGATTCTCTGACCTCAAATTCTGACAGGATTTCAAAATGGCTGGAATTATAAACTTTCAGGTTACTGTAACTCATATTTTATGCTTTAATCTAGTTTGTAAATTCATTTGCCCCAGCAGTATATGGTTAGCCAAAAGGTCATACCTTGGTATAAATTAAAAATATATTGAAATGTTTGCATGTGTGATTATGTCATTGTTGATGTGTTTTGCCTCTATTGGTTCCTTATCCTTTGTACAGTACTTAGAGTAAAGAAATGTAAGTGAAAATATTAGGAACTTACAGATAAATAGAGATAGCTTGTAGAGATAATAAAAATTAATTAGGGTGGGTTGTAAATAGTCCAGGACTATGGATTCAATCAGGTCACAAACTATGACATGAAATCTCACCATAAATTAAGGCCCTATCTTTTTGTGTTAAATAACTCCATACAGTTATATTCATCGATCTCAGTTATAACATACCTTTTTAGAATTAAGACCTTCAAGTCCTGAAGTCTGTGATTTTGATTGCAGAAGTTTTGCCACACTGGTGTATCACATGCTTTGGTCTTGGTCTTATGTTGTTGATGGTTTCTGGGAATATTTCCTTTAGTCTGGTGTCTGGAGCATGGGTTGCAAGTCTATTGCTATATTTCCAATAATGCTCAGTTGTGGATTGTAGGTAACTATTATAGGTACCATGTTGTTTTCTGTCTTTTGTTTATATTCCAAGAGTGTGTCTCTGGGTTTCTGAGTTGCTCTGTGGATTTGATTATCAAAAACCTGTGGATGGTATACCTGATTAACAAAAGTTTTCTGTAAGTAATGGAAATGTTCGTTTATGTCATCAAGGTTTGCGCTGTCATCAATTGTCTGGCTAAAAAATTTTTTTTTATGTAATGAGGATGAAAACTCACCTAAGATACGCAAGTGCCTGCAGAACTAAATCCTAAGTGGGAAATTCACTAAAGACCGAAGTGGCTAACGCTAGTGCTAATTCCCTTGCATGATGTCATTTTGGAACTTCGCCAATTCACATCTTATTGAATTAATGTAGTGACATCCCTTCATCATTTTACTGAATGTTACCTCTTGCGCCAGACTTGACTTTGCCACCTCAGACCCAGCGATGTCCAGTAGAGTATATAGGAGTTTCTTAAAAAAAAGTTGAAATGTTTTCCCAAAAAACGCTGGTGTCTTTTACTTTTTTAAGGGTGATAGGCTGAAAAAGATTGAATTTTTTTTTTTTTTGGGTACCCTCCTTCCCCTCTACATTTCTTAACATGGCAACTCAATTATACAGTGGGGACATGTGTAGGGCAATAGAAAAACTTTATTTTATTTATTAAAGGTTTCTTGCGCTTGTGGCTGCAGCATATGCATCCATTATACTTTAACTTGGTGCCATATGCAAATTATGCATCACTAGTGTAACTTTGCTTTGCCTGATGAAGTAACGGTAGCGCAACTTCACCTCACTGAGCACAAATTCGCATGTTAGGCAATTTGTGTAGCGCTGGTAAAACTAAGCCTGGCGAAGTGCAGTGAAGTGCAGCAAAGCTGTCACTGGCACAGCTTCGGATCTTAGTGAATTTGCCCCTAAATATGAATATGGCTAAAAAAGCCATATTTTATGTACTGAATTTATTGCACCATTGTGCTTCTCAAAAGCCGCAATAATCCAGGACTTCAAATTTGTCACAGGGAGTCACCATCTTGTAAAGTGTTTGCAACACATGCTCAGTGGGCGACAAGCAGCTGTTGAGAAACTATGCCTTAGGGTTGTGGCAACATATCAAGCAGAAAAATTAGGTTGGCCTATAATATAAGCTGATGATACAAGTCTGATTATTACATTATGATGCTAGTTGCACTGGTTTCTGAGCTGCCATGTAGTAATTTTTCATCAGCCTTATATTGTGACATTTATATTTTATACATACTGTATATTTAGTTCTCCTTTAAGAGTCAGTTTTGTTGGCAGAGGTGGTCTTTATGATGATCACGCAGGGAAAACTCAGCACAGCAACTTGGGAAAGGATTTACTTGTGAATTACTCAGGGATAATAAAGAGCACATTTAACAGTTTGAAAGATGAAGGACAATATGGTGGAAAGGAAAAGGAAACTGAAATAACAGTGTGCAGTAATACAACAGCATAGATCATTGCAATCACACATTAACAATATTCACAGCGCTGTCTTGTGACCATTTTTAAGCATGAATACTGTAGCATGTATTCCAGGGGGGTGGAATTGGTTAAATCTTTGGTGAAATTCCAATAGATCTCAATGGCCTGGTGTTGAATGAAGCCAGAAAATAGTCCTCTAACTGGGCCATAAACAGATTGGCATACTGAGGTGCCATTTTGCTTCCCACAGTACTTCCCATCAGTTGGAGGTATATGGCATCCCCTAATGAAAAATAGTTGTCAATGTGGTGAATATAAATCTGATCGGTTGTAGAGTTAGCTCTGTGGGCATATGAAGTTTTTCAAGTAAGTATTGGTAGGCTGCAATACCAGCTTCATGTGGGATGTTGGTTTACCTAGAGTCCACATCCATGGTATCTAAGATGGTGCCCTCTGGAAGTGGACCTATATTGATATTCATATAAGGGTACCATGTACACAGTTAATCCTACCTTCCTTTTTACATCATAGTTTGACTCTATTTTGTATTACCGTTTATAATGAAAACCATTGACGTCCATGCAATTCAGTTTTAGAAACAGGAACAGCTTTTTATATCTGTTAAAAATATATGAGCTTTATATTAAGGAAATAAAGAACAAAATGCTATGTATTTTATATCCAATGAAGCCTTGGATATTCTGAACTGCAAAATTTACTGTGAAATCAAACATAAATTGGTAAAAAATTATAAAGCTAAAGTATCCAGTAGAGCACAAAATATACTTTTTAGTCTTATTTCAAGAACTTCTTTCTTTTTTCTTTAAAAAAAGACTTTGGTACCAGGAAGAGTACAAGATAAAAATGAAACAGATAAAGATAAAACTGTGGGTTTTGCTACTTTATGACTCACTGGGAAAGCAATATGATTAGGTAAGAGACCAATCATAAAATGCCAAAGGGCAAAATTTAATGAAAAAATATATAAAAATATTTCCTGTTGTGGATTTCAGGTTTTGTGATGTCAGATTTGACATTTATACTTTTTTTGTTATTACAACATTATTAATAGGATTAAGATAATGACAATCACCCAAATTGTAATGTTGCTCTAGGCCATTTTTGTATTTCTAAAGCAGGTGATATAAATAATCATCAATCATCTACTTAAAAAAAAAAGTATTTGATGAAGTGGCATTTAACTTGACTGAAGCTAAAAGAAAAATCTATTGTATTGCTGCTTAAATGCTTAAAAGTAGACTAGTTGCCATTAATACGAATTATTTTCTGCTTTGCTAGACAAAATACATTTTAAAGAGTTGGTGAAGTACAAGCCACACATTAACACTGTGGCTTATATTTACACATATTAAAACTGAGTATGTGGAATAGCAAAATGCCAGCACACTTGACAAATAACCTCTATATGGAATGAGATCCGTGTCACTATTTGTGCATGTGCACCGACTTTGTTTCTTTACATTGAACATGGGGCTCACCTCACCCACTCCAAGCACAGGCTAAGTGTCAGGGAACCACAGTGGGGTACTAGCAGATGAAATCCATGATTACCTAATGGGCAATAACTTTGCTAGTTTTTCTAGATTCCCTTCACTTACTCTATTACATATGTTTTTCCAAAGGAAAGAAGGAGGATGGGAAGAATACAAATGGGCACCCTACCATATGATGTGAAGTACTGTATGACACAGCTCCAAAAAGGATTTTCAGTTTAAAAAGCCTTTATTCCATATGGCTCTTAGGATCTGTAACAATGTGACGTTTCGGGCTTGTTCATAGCCCTTTTTCAAATTTGAAAAAGGGCTATGAACAAGCCCGAAACGTCACATTGTTACAGATCCTAAGAGCCATATGGAATAAAGGCTTTTTAAACTGAAAATCCTTTTTGGAGCTGTGTCATACTTCACATTGTTTGCTAAATTGGTGAGTGTGTGGGCCACTGGACACGTGCACCACTTGAGAAGAAATAAGTGGATAGTGGGTGAGTGCTGACTAAAAAACTTTCTATTACCCTACCATATGATTTCCACTGTTTCCTTGTAAAATAAGTAAAGGATATCAGCACATCCCGAAAAACTGTGCTGGTAAGGCCAAGTGAGTACTACATTTAGTAGGTGAGTACTAAAATGACATTTCAATCCACACATTTCAGCTGATATGTTTCAAATAAAAACCGCACTGTGAACACCAAATATATGCTGTGCCTACCAACTCTGCTCTAGTGTAAAATGTTTTGGGCAGTGTAGCAATAATAGCCAAAGGTCAGTTGCTGCAGCAGGTTTGTGGAAACTACAAAACTGTATGTGAGCACCACTAAGTTCTTCTCCTGTTATCTGCAGAAAAGCAGAACAAATGGTTTTAGACACAAATAAACTAAAAGGGAGGATGAGATGGCCTCTGGTACAGTTAATAAAGGTTGTGGGTGGTTTTTCATGCAAACTTTTGAAAGAGAGCTAGGCTGTTTGCAGTAACACCCTTGTAAAAGGGAATATCACAGCGTTTTTTCTATTATTGATCCAGTGGTTAGATTAGGACAGTCGAGACCAATCCAGCATTCAAGATGGAATTATCGTGTGTGATCAATGGTAAGCATACAAAAAATTAGGAAGGTTTCATTAACCTTTAATCTCACAAGCATTTGAAAAATATCCATTGAAAATATATATTGTCCTTAGCTCATTAGGATGGGCATCTGACACAATATGAACTTGTAGAAATGTAAACTGTAGTTGTTTTTTGTTTCCACAGACATATCTGACTGAATGGGACCAGTTCCCTACCACTTGTGAAGGCCCATTATTAAAGGTAACATTTTTGTGGTTTTAGATATTATTTAAACCAGGACTAAGCTTACTACTCCCTAAAACTATGAATGTTATGATATTTTTTTTTCAATAATCTTTGTTTTATTTTCATTTTTCAAAAGGGGTAGGAGGGGGGAGGGGATACAGAAAGCAAGAGAAGGGGAAGGGGTGGGAGGGGGTAAATGCAGTAGTTTACATACATATCAATAAATTCCACCTTCAAAGATATACTACATGGTTATGGAAGCGATGTACATATATTATAAAAACATTATTTGTGTTATAGTCTCTTAGTCCTGACTAATTTCCAGTTGGATGCTACCTGTTTCTTATTATGATATCCTTGGATCTAGACCCATTTGGATCTCTAGCACCTCTATATTTCTATAATACCTGCAATTTCCCTTTTCTTTTATTTTGTAAGTGATCTGATGTATTCTATCCATGGTTTCCAAATCTCCCAATATCTATTACTTTCGTTTCTCGTAATGTAAACCAATTCCTCCAATTTGCGTATGTCTTCAACTTTCTTAAGCCAATCTATGAAAGTAGGGGGGATTTTAGAGTTCCATTTTCCCGGTATTATACTCTTAGCTGCTTGAATTAAATGTAGGAAGAGTTTATCAGTGACAATCTTGTTATTTGTTGCATCATAATGAAACAGTATAAGTATAGGATCCAATTGTTTTATATCTATAGAAGTTAGTTTATTTATAACTTCTCTGATCTCAGACCAATAATCACATAATTTCGTGCATTGGATCCATATATGGGTATATGTACCTCTAGCCAATTCGCATCTCCAACAGGTGTCACTACTATTAGGGAACATTTGGTTCAATCGGACTGGGGTAAAGTACCATCTCGTTATCAACTTGTACAGTGATTCTCTAGTTCTTGAAGCCACCGAGCTTTTATGTATTGCTTTAAAAATTTTCCTCCATGTTGTATCCTCAAGCACAATACCAGCTTCTTTCTCCCAACTTTTTATGTATGGTGCTTGAGGGGTATTATTAGACTGGTTCAATAGTTTGTAAATATGGGATAGGGGTCTCTTAAGTGGTTGGGCACTTTCCAGAGTTTTTTCCCAGTCCGTTTGTTTCCTCTCCCAACCATTTTGTGTATTAGTCTTAAGGTAGTGTGTTAGTTGATTAAAACACCACACATCTCTTGGGTGACTTCCCCATTTCTTCTGGATCTTAGCTAAGGAGATTCTAGATCCCTTCTTATAGAAATCGCTCAATTTTGTAGAAGAATGTTATGATATTTATTAAAAGATCCCAATTAAAAAAGTATCGGAATGGAAAATAATGCTGAATGATTCACAAAAATAGGAATACCTATAAATCCAAAAAATCTAGCTTTTTGGGCAATTCTTATAGATGAAAATCCGAAAACCTCTAAAAGACCAAACTGATTTAAAACGGTCCGATAGGACCAGAGCAGCTCCCACTGACATCTGCTTATCAAGTCGAATTATAGCTGTATTGTAATTTTATTTGGTTTCAGATCTTACATTGTGCATATTTGTCACTTACTGGCAAACAGACAGATTGAAAACTATATGTTTAAATATGTCTTTTGTTGATGCCATATAGCAATTTGCAATGAGGAAATTGTGAAGAATATGCTGTATGAACATCATGTTCCAGTGGTGCTCTTGAAAGAAAATACAATACTGCATATTTATTTGAAAACACATTGTTGGCCTTTTAATTAATTGTGTTACCATGAGATTTTCCCCATATTTTCTAACTTACTCTACTGCTGTTTTAGAGTTTATTGCTCTATTTCATTACCTTGCAGCAGCACTTAATTACCTTGTTATTGAATTTACGGCAGAGTGAATTGATTAGTACACAAGCATTATCTTATTAATTATTTGACAGCTAGTTTACTATATCAATAGAAGCTATTTATTCATGCATCACAAGGTTAGCTTTTAGCAGGATGGAATTATCTTGTGTGATCAACTTTCTGTATTTCTTATTGCACCTTAATGACTTCTATGCATTCAGTTGCAAAATATGTCTTGCTTTTTTACTGTGGTAATATTTATTCTATATAATGTATTGGTGGAAAGATGTGGGAGTAGAAAAAAACGTCTCCTTTAGCATCACTAACTTGTATTAGGAAAAATTCTGCAACCCTTTCTGAAAATACAATCTATAGAAAATAATGTACCCCTCATTGCAACCCAAAAGGGTGTACATTATTCTTTATTAGTAATGACACACTTTTTGCCAGGTATGGCTTCCTGCTTCCCAGGAAGCTGTTATAAACATTTTTGTGTGGGTATTGCTTAATGCTTACTGTGTATTCTGTGGTGTTTATACAAATGGCCTGTCAATGTGTACAAGTGTTATACTGTGCATACACAAAAATTTCTATGCTGCTAAAAGTGTTAGAGTTGAAGTTACTGTTGAAGTGTAATGGCTGCATGAACCTGCTAATAAAGCACTGCTATACTCTACTCATCCTTGGCTACCAAAACAAAACATATTCCAACACTTTTTCCCTGACTAGTTCATACTAAAAAAGTCCAGTACTTTATAAAATGAGTAAAAAATCTGACTCCTATTCTCAATCGCTCCACATATAATCAAAATGTCAATAGTTATCAATTTCCATGTATAAATCATTTACAAATAATAAACTCCTGTTGATTTTAATTCCACTGCAGGTTTTCAACTTAGCACCTACAGTACAAAGAATGTGTTCTACTTGCAATACCTTTCAGAGACAAGCTATGCTTACGTGGGATCTTCACAATAGCTCACAATATCATGCATATTATGCAATAAAATATTGTCAATGTTATTTGGAAACCGCATTTTACACACAAAATATCTGTAAAATGCTTGCCCCCATGTGTAAGCCCTTATTGTTACTACACATGTACTACTACTTTTTATATACACTCTTTGTGTAAAAAGTATTGCATTTCTGCCCATTTATGCTGAAAGCTATACCATGCCACATTGGTTTTATTTCATAAGTATCCCTCTAAAAGAGATACTGATACTTGAACTTAATCTGTTTTTTAAATAAACCACAAAATTGTACTTGCATTAGCTTTTATATTTTGCCATAAAAGCAGGTCCTTATACTTTTACATAAGTAGTCAGTTGGTAATTTACAAAATCAAACCTGTTGCTGAAAAATTATCAATATGAACCATAGGTAACTTTTTATGCACATTAATATTTTGAAAAGTATTTTGTTCATGTCAGTATCACTTTAAAGTGTATTGTTTATGATTGCATGTTCCGCCTTTTTTATTGATTTGGCATAAACCAACATAAATGTAATATGTATTATTAACATGTATTTCTATAGCGCCAGCATATTTTGTAGCGCTGAATGCAATAGAATGATAAGTGTTATTGCACTCTGTTTAATACATACATACATACATTAATAAATACATTTATTTTTATTCTAATGCAATTCCATTTTAATAGGAGTGTGCAGAGAACATTTTTAGAGAAATAATGAAAAATAATAATAGGCATGAGGAAAAATATTTAATTTATCAATCATGCTATGGCTTTTGCAGAACTTTCCCAAATAATAGAATACAGAAACACAAAGAAAATAACTAGAATGCAGTAACTAGACAAGTCTTCCTGGCTTGTTACACAGGTGATATATTTCTTAGAAATCCCTCTCTGGAAGTCTTTCTCCATCTGGCAGTATATTTATCTGGTAAGGATAAATGCTGAATGTTTCTGATAAAAAAAAAAAAAAAAAACCAGCACAGCATATGGGCAATGTGCAAAATGCTATATGCAACATACAGTATCTGCAAAGTTACAAGAGGACTAAAGAAAAAGCCCCCATCCACTACCCTTCCATTGGTACCCCTCCCTACTTCCTCCTCACATAGTCCATTACTGCAAATGGATGTAACACTGCCCTATTTATGCTAGTATGTTAGTTGGCTATATTAGTGTCCCAAGGATCTTTCTACAAAACATTAGTCTGGTCCTGAGAATATATGTAAAATCAACAAAAGCAAGTTCAGCAGTTACCAAAAATGGAAGCAAACGGTAGTAAGGTTGAGAAAAAGACACGTCCATCAAGTTCAACCATTCAACTATTTTAACCTGCCTAACTGCTAGTTGATCCAGAGGCAATGGCAATCAGACTAGTCCCTGGTTCTACTATGAGCTATCTTCCATAACCCTGTATTCCCTCACTTGCTAAAAAGCCATACACTCCCTCCTTAAAGCTATCTAATGCAGTGGTTCTCAACCTTCCTAATGCTGTGACCCTTTAATACAGTTCCTCATGTTGCGGTGACCCCCAACCATAAAATATTAAAATATTTTCATTGCCAGCCCAGAGCGGATTGTTAGGAAAGTACAGGAGACAGCGTGGCTGCATAATTTTTTTTGCCACACCCATTTTGTGGTCACCCCACAATTACCATGTTAATTTTACTTATTTTAAATGGGCAGGGAGAGCTGTACGGCAATCCCTACTAAGGGCATATAGAAAGTTGTAGTGCAACTGGCTTCCCTACACAGGTTACTGAACTACAACTCCCAGCACCAACACTCGGAGAGCTACAACCTTGCCCCAGGGCTAGTGGGGAGAGAGATGAACCTGCTCCTGGAACCCCTTAAGTGACCCCTGTGAAAGGGTCATTTGACCCCCAAAGGGGTCCCGACCCCCAGGTTGAGAACCACTGATCTAATGTATCAGCCTGTACGACTGATTCAGGGAGATAATTTCACATCTTCACAGCTCTCACTGTAAAAAAAAAACCCTTCCAAATATTTAGGGGAACCTCTTCCTAATTGGAATGGGTGACCTTGCATCAGCTGGAAAGACCTACTGGTAAATAAAGCATTAGATAGATTATTATATGATCCCCTTATATATTATAAATAGCTATCATATCACCCCTTAAGCGCCTCTTCTCAAGTGTGAACCCCCCAAAGTGGCCAGTCTTTCATCATAGCTATGATGTTTCATACATTTTACCAGCTCAGTTGCTCTTCTCTGGACCCTATCTAATTCAGTAATGTCCTGTTTAAGCACTGGAGACCAAGAACTTTAGATCGGGCCTTACCACTGCTCTATAGAGTGGAAGAATGACCCCCTCTTCCCATGAATCTATGCCCCTTTTAATACGGCTCAAGACCTTATTTGCCCTTGATTCTGTTAACTGGTATTACTTCTACAGCCAAGTTTATTTTATACAAGGACTCCAAGGTGGCTTGGATATTTTTACATCCCAGGTGCATGACTTTACATTTATCAACATTGAATCTCATTTGCCACTTAGCTGCCCAGATTGCCGGTTTGTCAAGATCCTGTTGCAAGGATGCTGCATCCTGGATGGAATTAATTGTCTGGATAGTTTGTGTCATCAGCAAACACTGATATATAACTTACAATATTCTCCCTTAAGTCATTAATGAACAAGTTAAATAAAGGTGGACCCAATATGAGCATTGAGGGACCCCGCTAAGAACCTTACTCTAAGCAGAGAATGTACCATTAACATTCACCCTATGTACCCAATACTATAGCCAGTTTCCTATCCATGTGCAAATGCCTTCAATAAGCCCAACAGATCTTACATTAGAAAGCAGTCATTTGTGGGGCACGGTATCAAATGCTTTGGCAAAATCCAAATAGATCACATCTACTGCTCCCCCACAGTCCAGCATCTTACTTACCGCATCATAAAAAGCTATCAAATTTGTCTGACATGACCTATCCTTCATAAAGACATATATCAATCTATTAACAGCCTTCAAATATTTTGCCCACCACGGCTGTCAAACTTATTGGCCTGTAAATCCCAAACTGAGATCATAATCCCTTTTTAAATATTGGAATAACATCAACTTTTCTCCAATCCATAGGTACCATAACAGATGAAGGAAAACTTGAAGTACAGCACCAGTTTTTGTTTCAGATAAAAAGCCTTTATTCGGTACCCATGGCAATGATCTGGATAACAGAGACATTTCAGGCCTTGCTTGGCCTTTTTTTCAAGCTTACCAACTGCTACATATTGAAATTACAAAGAAACAAATCACAAGATATCTGCAAAATACAAGAATTAAAAACACATTAAAAACCAATTAACATGAAAAATTGCTTGTGAGTGGTATTCCCTATTTAACCCCTGGGGAGTAAGGGTCTCTAGTTTCCTAATCCAGATGACTTTATTTTTTAATAATATTTTTATCTAGTCCCCACCTCAGCGCATTTTAGGAACATGATCCAAAATTTGATATTTAAGCTGTTGCATCCCATAGCATCCCATAGCACATTTCCACAAAATGGGAAACTAAAGCCTGCTCAATTTTCTTTGGCCTTATTGCTGATTTGTGTTCTCTTATTCATTCCCTTATGGAGCGACTTGTCTGTCCCACAATAATTGGCATGGGCATTTTATAGTGAAAGATGTCACACAGATGTAATATCCTTGTATCTTTATCGGGGTGCCCTTTTGTGGGTGATATACTACATCCCCCTTCTGGCAATTTGAACAGTAACTGCATCCCAAACAGGGGAAAGTGCCATGGTTAACTGGACATAACACACTCTATATGTCCCTAGATCTGATTTAACCAACATTGATAAAACTGAACTAAGCTCTCTTAGAACCCGGGGTGTAAGCACGCTCGTCCTTGCGCCTTGTTTACATTAATTTTTATTAAAGTTTTATGAATCATATCCTGAGTCACTGACTAGACTGAGCTGAGCCAACAGTGCAGCTACTGTATGAAGTGAGACTGGGAACTCTGAATCCTGTAATGTATACCCCGATTACTATTAATATGCTTTAAAAACTTTTTGGGGTTAGACTTAGCCTCAGCCTCAATACACCCTTCATTTCTAATCTTTACCATTCGGATTGCTGTTTTATAACACTTATTGTAGTGTTTATATTCATTAAATGCAGCTTGTAGTTTTTAAATGCTTTTCTCTTCTTTCTTATTAATTTCTTTACTTCTATATTAAGCCACATTCTTAGTGTGACCCCAGTAAATATGAGGTCACATTTACATAAATGTGTATATATATATATATATATATATATTGATGTATACTGTATCTGTGCATCAGACCATAGCCAAGTTCTGTGTAGTTTGGTAATCCATGCACATTCCCAACAATAGGGGTTACCCATAAGCACACACTGTGAGGGAGTTTAGACACAGAGAGCTGCTGTTTTGTCAGTTGAGAAGCAGCAGCACACCAGTGACATTGGCTATGTGTCTCCACTAATTTTTTTTAACAGGTATGTAGTTTGCCACCTGTTTGGGTCAAAAATGTGTCTGTACAATATTTTCATCTAAACAGTAGATCCATATTAGAGGCAGTGAGTGGTTTGAAAGGCTTAAATGTTGCCTTAACATGGGCATTGTAACATAGTATCTATAGACTGACAAAATGGCTGATGCTACTTTTTTTATACTTGTTCAGATACAGTGATACTTATGTATATTCTCTGATTTGGAGATTTTGGGTTATCAGTTATTTTTAAAATTGTTACAAATCTGGCTATTGCCAGTTAAAGAGGTTGCTCTTTAACTGAGGCCAACCAAGAGCATCAGCCTGTATATTTAACTGATGTATTTATTGCTGCAACCTATACTATGAGCCTTTGGATATTAATTGATATTTTATAGTTTATGTCAAGCTAATTATAAGAATTACAATACTGCAAGGGAAGTATACGTATATATGTGTAAATATAATACTGCTATGGTGAGGCTAACATCACATATGCGATTTGCCTTGAATGTGAAGTTATGGGAGAAGGCTCAAGTACAATATTGTTCAGATGTTAGCATCTTTGAGAATGCATGTATGTGACACATGAATTGTAAATGACAGGAAATAAACTGTATGTTGAGAAATAATAATGTAACAAAAGTTGAGAATCAGCAGCACACCAGTAACATTGGCTCTGTGTCTCCACTCGTTTTCTTTAACAGAAAGAAAAAAACACTCGTTTTTCTTTAATGGCCACACCGTGGGCCTGTAACATTAGTGCTTCAACATTTACTACTTAAGGGAATAAATTGGGAACAGTAATGATTTAGAATAATTTTAAATGACAACCATTTATGTTCTGTGTTTTTAGCTGAAAACCTAATGCCCCAATCTATGCTCTGAAGGGCAGTCCTTAAAGGAGTTGTTCACCTTTGAGTTAACTTTTAGTATAATGTAGAGAGTGATATTCTGAGACAATTTGCAATTGGTTTTCATTTTTTATTGTTTCTGGTTTTTGAGTTATTTAGCTTTTTATTCAGCAGCTCTCTAGTTTGCAGTGTCAGCAATTTGGTTTCTAGGGTAAAAAGTACCCTAGCAACCCTGCATTGATTTGAATAAGAGACTGGAATATGAATAGGAGATGGACTGAATAGAATGATAAGTAATAAAAAGTGTCAATAGCAATACATTTGTAGCCTTACAGGGCATTTGTTTTTAGATGGTGTCAGTGACCCCCATTTGAAAGCTGCAAGGAAACAGAAGAAAATTGCAAATCATGAAAAAAACTATGAAAAATAAACAATGAAGACCAATTGAAAAGTTTCTTGGAATTGGCCACTCTACAATATACTAAAAGTTAATTTGAAGGTGAACCACCCCTTTAAGGCACTAAAATTAGATTTTCTGAAATTCATGTTTTTCTGGTGTCCCAGTGTATAATTGTTTTGTGCACCAAACAGTAAGGGATATCGGTTGTATTACTTGCATATTTGCTATACGTTCTGGCTCATTAGAGATCACAAGATCCAATAGAGCATTTTTTTCTGGTTGGCTCCTCAACAACTTGTGCCATAAAAGTGTCATGCAACAAGTTTATAAACTTGTTCCCATTAACTGACCAGCAGTGCTGTTGTTCCAGTCAATATCTGGGTAGTAAAAATCCCCCATGGTCATTACTAGCAACCAGCCAAACCAGCAGACTTTTCCATTTGCATCAGGAGCTTGGCCTCCTCCTCCTCACTTACATTAGACTTCTGTCCCCCTCATTTTCTAACATCACCTCCTCCTTTATATTAGCTTTTAAACAGACCGCTCTTCTTTTTCTGTGGTGCCATCCCTCAGAAACAAAGTATAGCAGATACAACTGATATTTACTGCCCAGTCATGCAACTCATTCAGCCATGTTTCTGCCACACCAATTGCATCATATTTTTTCTCCAGCACCTCCAGCTCACCCATTTTACCAGTCAGACTCCTTGCATTTGCATACAGCTCAAAGTTCTAATTACTTGTATGTGCATTTGGATGTAATGAACTCCTAGTCAAAAAATATGTATCTCTTGTGAGATTAGAACAAGCAAGGCAGGAGCAGCAAGAGATGACAGTTGCAAGGGGGTTACTTATCACCTGCTAAAGGCCTGCTAAATGCTCCCTTTTGCCTGTGTAAGTTGTACTCTGTGTTTTGTGCTTGTATCCATGGTAAATGATACAGAAGGTTGATAACATCTTCCAGTGATTGGTATGGGGGTTTTAGCCAACCCAAAAATGATGGATTATGTCCCTCCCATTTCCATTGAATCTAGCTTTTCAGATAATTGAAAATGTGGCCATCTGTATGTATAATTAAATCATGCATAAAAGGTTGAATAAAAGATCTGCTGTTAAACTGGCAAGTGAAATTTGATATACTTTTCAAATCATGTCAGAGAGTTAAAACATATCTCAAGGCAAGCTCCCAAACATGGCATAGAGGCTATCATTCTTAAACACAAATGCACACATGGAAATAGTAATAAGTGTTATTTCCTATAAAAAATAACCAGTTTTACATAATAACTTTCTTCATTCATTTTGTGCCACTTTTTGGATTAAGACATTTGAAATCAGAGGAAAATGCAGCATGTTACCAATCTATCCAGCAGTTTTGCAATTTTCTGTGATTTAGTGAAACTATCAGAAAATGACAAAAGATGTAGAAACAATTTACTTTTTTTTAAAAAAATGTATGGTTATTTTCTGTCAGAATGGCTGGTTAAACTGGTTGTGGTGAGCCTATGTACTGTGTAAGTACTGGAAACATGCCAAGGTTTGATTCTGGAGGCAGCATAAAAAGAGGATGATTTCATAATTAAAATACACAGCAGAATGATTTCTTAATTAAAAGACACAGCAGATCAAAATATAGTCCAGGCAGGTGGCAAGCAAAACAGATATGTTAGGCAGGCAGCAGACTAACCAAATACAAGTAATGAGCCAAGGTTCAAAACTAGGGGGCCAGAATCTTGGCAACGAGGCAGCTGGATCATAGGTAGTGTAATTAAAGAACAACAGATAGGGGCTATAAAATTTGTTTTAAGCCATAACTACTTTATGTTGGGGACACAATTCTACACTCAGAGGGTAGGGACCGCAATGGGATCTCAGTTCGCACCCCCTTTATTTATTCAAGGGGCAATGGGAGGAATCAATATTGTAAGACTAAGCGGTTTAAGGAGAATATCAAATTATACAAATGCTATATTAATGTTTTCATTTTCATATGGCAGGGTTCCCCCAAGGAAATACATGAATTTATAAGTGAAATACATCAAAATAATTGGAAGTTTACAATGAATCTGTTATTTGGATGTAAGGTTTTATATTTCAGGAACCAATTATATAATGGTGAAGAATAATAGCAACGAAGTTGAATGGGTATTTACATGCTACAAGCCATCATAAAAGATGGCTACAGAATATACCATATGGAGAACTGAGGAAGGTACATAGAAATTGTAAGGACTTTATGGAGGAAGCAAAGATAGTAATATAAAACATTAGTTCTACAGATAGCTTTGAAAGGGTAAAGAAAATACCAATAGATGTTATGTTAAAATATAAGGACAAGAAAACAATGGTTGAAAGTAAAACAAGATTTATTACACAATATACTGTAATAAAGATCATAGAAAAATGTAAAGTGTTAAATAAATATTGGCATATAATGAAAACACATCCAGTGATAGGAGAAATGTTAGGGAGTAGACTCGAAATAGGTTATAGAAAAGCAAAAACAATTAAAACAATTATTGCACCCAGTGATATAGTAGAGAAGAAGAGGGTACAAGAAAACTTATGGGGCAATAAGAAAAATAATGGCATGTATAAAAAGTAAAAAAAAAGTGTTAAGGATAACGTGTGAGCATTGGGGCATACAGAAAAAAACACTATTTCAAAAGTTAACTAAACAAAATTAACTTTATTTGTAAAGCACTGTTAAGGAGCCACAGCGCTGTACAGTGCATAAAAGTACAATATAAATAAAAGTATACATGGGGAGACAAGTCACATAATAAATATATACAGAATCATAGGACAAAGAGGTTAAGTGCTATGTGGTAAGAGACATAATGGGAAGGAGGTCCCTGCCCCATAGAGCTTACAGTCTAAGTGGATCGGAGGTTAACATACAGGTACAAATTGGAGATGAAAAAGTGCACATGGTAAGGCATAGACAGTAGGCGGAGGGCTAGGCTACTGTTCTAGTGCTCCAAAAGGTAGGCTCTTCGATTTTTTTTGAAGAGGTTGGGAGAGGATTCCTTACGTAGGAATTCAGGAATGGAATTCCAGAGGTAAGGAGCAGCAAGATAGAAGGGTCTGAGACTAGAGGTGGCAGTGGATGTGGGTGGTGTAAAGAGAAGGTGGCTCTGAGAAGAGCGGAGAAGATGAACAGGAATGTATAACGAGAGAAGAGATGTAGTGAGGAGAAGAGGAGTGATGGGCTTTGAATGTTAGCAGAAGGATTTTATATGCTATCCTTTGCTTGACAGCAAGCCATGCTAAGGATTTTAGTTGGGGTTGAGCAGATTCTCTTTTAGGAGAGAGTAGAAGAATCCTAGAAGCAGAGTTTAAGACTGATTGGAGGGGAGAGAGATGGGAGTCAGAAAGACCAGTTAGGAGGAGATTGCTGTAGTTTAAGCAAGATAAGATTGTTGTTTGAGAAAGAAATGGGCATATCTTGGCTATGTTGCAGAGTAAGAAAGGACAGGTTTTGGCAGTATTATTAATGTGATTAGAGAAGGTGAGGGACTGGTCAAAAATGACCCCTAAAAAAACATAAAAAAATTGATAGAAAAAATACACTAAAATTGCTATAGACAGTTCCCATTGACTTGTACATGATGTTGGCAACTTTTAGATGGTGAAGTTTTACACTCAAGCTGTAAGAATTTTTTGTGCTTAATAAATATATTTATGAGCATTTCAAGCATAATTCATGAGTTTTAACATAAAAAAAATTGTCACAAATTTGGTGGAATTGTAATAAATCAGGTCCCCTGTGTCTCTCAAGAGTAAAGTAGCCACACTGAACATACAACCTGTGGTAAGGGAGAAAGCACCCCATGCTACTTTTATGTGAACCAGGCTGCTTAGAAATTTCACTTTATTTGATAGCTTCTAAGGAGTTTGGCCAGCGGATGCAAAGACATATTTGTGATGGTTAGGGACAGCGAGTGAAAACCCTGGGGAGAAAAGTACAGAAGATTACTTTTATTATACTAACACTGCAGAATTTTTAATGCCAGAATATTAGGGTTGTTTTTGAGAGAAGAACCTAAAATTCAGTTTTTATAGTTTGACTTTAGATTGATATCTGGGATTCAGAAGCTATGAATATAACTATGGATATAACTGACACACTGCTACAAAGCACTGTACAAAATATGGTGGTAAAATAAGAGATAGAAAAGGTAATTATGTGACATAAAACATGGCAAAGGTTATAAAAACAAAAAAGCAGCTTATAAAAAAATAAACAAACTCTATGGGAGAGAAATAAAATGGCATGTACAGCTAGACCCAGGGAGACTAAACACAAAACAGAAGAAAAAATACAGGCAGTAAAAAACATGACAAATGATTCTTTAGGTATATATATGAAAAATACCAAAAGGGAGGAATAGAAAAGCTAAAAGAAGTGAATAGAAAAGTGAGTCAAAGATATATCAGAGACAAAGACATAGGGGCCGATTTACTATATTCACATGAAGGATTCGAAGTTCGATCGAATTCGATCGAATTTCGAATGTAGGATTTATTCGTTTGGTCGAATATGTGAATTTTGGCATATTCGATCATCAAATAGGGAATGGTCGAACGATCAAATACATTCGAATAGAGTCAAATGGACGAATATTCGATCATTCGATCATTCGACCAGCGAAGGATTTTAATTTTTAAGTTTATTCGATTGCCTACTTCGGCAGATTGGACCTACCGAATTGCAATAGAAGCCCATGGGAGCACTCCCATAGGCTTATGAGGCTAAGTCCTGATCGAATAGGATTCCTACGATCGAAGTGTTCGATCGTTCGAAACGTACGAATCATTCGAATGATCAAATTATTTATTCGTTCAGTCGAATGATTTATTTGACTAATCGAATAAATTTGTATTCGATCGTCGAATGATCAAATATCGAATAAAAGGTAGCCTAGAACTATTCAATTAACATTTGAAAATCGAATGCTAATCGAATATCGAATAGAAACAAATTGTTTCCCCATTTGCCCCATACAGTAACAGATTACCTTAATATCAGTGCAAGTACAGACAGGCAGAAATACTGCAATAAATAAATTAACATAATTCAAAATGAAATTATATATTAGGTGAAAACTTTGCTACAGCTCTGGTCACCCATAGGGACATATAACCAGGCAACATTAACTGGTAATCATAAACATTTTATTGGTTGCCATGAGTTACTGTCCAAACATAATAGTGCCTTTTCTTTACATAAGGGTGATACAGTGTCATGTGCAAGAGACAAACGAGAAAGGAGGACCCTGGCCTGTAGAGCTAACAAAAAAGGGACAGTTGTTCTCACCAAGCCATTAGGCAGGGGTGCAGTGAGGCTGTGACCACAAAATTCACACAAGATCCTCTGCACTCACCAATAATTAATACACTAATGGATGCTGGATTCACAGCAACAAAAAAATTGCAGAGGAAGTCCCTGCAAGAAAAAAATACCCATTGACTAATTGCATTTTGAGTGAGAAATAACTTGAGAGAAAATGCCTATGGACTATAATGCATTTGGGCAAAAAGTTGCCTAGACAAAATAAGAAGCCATGAGAAAAAAGTCACAGCAAGAAATTAATATGCACACCTCTTTCCAAAATGCCCCATCCATTTGGGAGCCTGTGATTCAAGATTCCTATATCAGAACCACTGGCAGGGTATGGTAGGAATTGGCACATTATGCTGGGGCAAAACAAGTTGAAGTGAGGAAAAGTAAAAGCTTTAAGGAAGTTTAAAGATTTAGAAAAAGCATTTAATGATGGACAGATTAGAAGCCTTTCTCTTTGCTGTCATAGCTATGTATCTATAGAATGGCAACCATACAAGTATCCAATATCCAGAAACCCATTATCAAGAAATTTCCAAATTCAGGAAGACTCCATAGACTCAATTTTAATCAAATAATTAATGTTTTTAAAAATCCTTATTGAAGACAAAACTTTCATCTTGATTTCCTTTAAAATTTAAATGATCTTTTAGTAGATGTAAGGTATGGAGATCCAAATTACAGAAAAAAGTACACCTGTACTGTATATGGATATTGTCTGAAATAAGAACAAAATTGTTAAAAGAATATCAACTGAGCAGTGGCATATTTGATTTTATGCATATATCACGCCACATAATGAAACATTATTACAAGTTCTGTAGTTACAACACATCTCGACTATCATAACCTGTCAATGAACTCATAGATAACTTTAAAAGCTGTACAGTATAGTCATTTTTAATTTGATGTAGCTGTATACAGATACAGTTCCTTTACATTTTCACACAGCATAAACAGCCTTTAACAGGTTTTCTGTGTGATCATCTTTGTTAAGATGTTTTTCTCAGTGTTCTGCAAACTTTCAACAAAGCCAAATCATTTATTATTGTGTGAAACCCAGATTCTATAGGTTGCATTCACAAACAAAAGTCATATTGTGCTTGAATGCAAGTGGAATACATCAGTGAGCATTTGAAACATTTCACCTTTAGCAGACACAGTACTTCCTTTGAAGGGAAATATAAGAAACTTGTTTGAATAAAAATGTTGGTATATTCTTGAGCATACAATAGTGCTCAGCCTAATATTCCTATCATGGCAACGTTGTCGTTTCTGTAAATGTAAGAACTCTATTTCACTTTTTTTTTCCCTTTCCGGTTAGGTGTATTGACTCACTAATGGCTCAAATTAAATCAAGACCTCTGGAGCCACTTCTCCTTCAAGAGGGTGTTTGGAAGAATTCCAAGTTCCTGATCAATATTTCAGCAGATTGAGAAAAGAATGCAATTCTTTTAACATGTACACTTATAAATAAAACCTTCAATATGTAAACAGGGCCTCAGAAAACTGTCTAAAATACACATGATCTATCCTACAACAGAGATAAAATGTGTCACACATACAGCAGTTCTGTATTTTGGTTATAGGTTTGAAAGCAGAGGTCACTAATTAGCTTGGGAATAGCCCTGCAAAATCTATATCACTGTATCTAATGAGGAGCTTACTGATATATTGCTGTTTTAGAAGGCAATCAGATACTTCAAAGTAACATATTTCCTTCAATGCCCATTAGGAAATAATAGCATTTTGAGGTTTAGAATTCTTTACTTTAAACATATCAGTTATTGTAGTGGATGTCTTTCTGTTACTAATGAGGCCACTGTGTATTTTGCCTTTTCTGCCTTTGCATTAGTTGTTTCTGTGGCATAGACATTTGACAATCAATTATTTTGGCACTGTATCAGTAGATAAAATGCATATCTATCAGGAATCAGGATATTTATACAGAATATATGTATACTATATATATATATATATATATATATATATATATATATATATATGAAAAGGTATATATGAGCCGCACACCCCTGAAAAAAGCTTTGCAGACCTGGGTGCACATGCGTCGAGAATAGATTCAATGTATAGGTGAGGGCACTCACATGATTTAAACAAACAGTGACAAGTCAACGTTTCGTTCCCATACAAGGACCTTTATCAAGGAAATGCTAAACCTTGATAAAGGTCCTTGTGTGGGACAGAAACGTTGGATTAATAAGCCTTTTTTTGTTTTGACAAGACTTGTCACTGTTTGTTTAAATCCTGTGAGTGCCATCACCTATACATTGTGTGTATATATATATATATATATATATATAAGTTTACATACTGTAACTTGAAACACTATACATACAGTAAGCTCATTGTTTAATTAAGATTTGTTAAATAGGAAGCGTTCATTGGATCAGGCAATGGATATATACTGTATGCATTTACAATTTGATAATGTTTGTTTAATACAGTGCCAAAGAATGAAAGAATTCTGCAACCTGTTGCAATTTAATTGTATGAATTGTATAAATAATATTGTATGGGCCTAGTAAGTGTAAGTGCAAACTGAGCAAGTTTAAATTCTATTAAAAAGAATTATACATATGCACACATACAGATGCAGTCACTTGGATTTGTGAGTTAAATGCGTCGTGACCCAGTGTTAATTGAAGAAACTGTGTTATCTAAAGTCATCTTAACTCATTTAATGCATTTATCCTTTTCATTAGCATACCAAAGCACCATTGTTTTCAATGGTGAACTCTTTAATTGGATGGGATGCTGTGACACAATATTCTGTGTTAAGTGAGTTAAATGGGATAGATGAGTTAAGTTATTCTGTGTCAAACGCACAATCCAAAGTGGCTTCATCTGTACTCCTTGCAACCCTTGACTTGCACCATCATGAGATGAGCACAGTTGAGTATAAGTACAAGTGCCACCTTTTCTGTAAAAAAATACAGCCCTTCTTATATGTTTATCTTTTTTCTGGTTTTTATAATATTGGGATCAAGCATAATTTTTACCGGGAAGACTGGTAGAATACTGGCAGTAATGGAATTAACATATGCCACCTACATGAAACTGATCAACTGATCAAGTCAATTACATTAGTCACAAGTGAAACCATTTGTGTGCTAATTGACTAAGAAAAACCAGTGCAGCAAATTGTGCTTGACTTACCAATGCAGATGCTAATTTATACCTATATTGGTAAGTGGCATGCAATTTGCAGTAACTAACCACTATTAAATCCTGTTCTTTTTGATAATATTTTTCTGTGAATGGAAACATTCATCCTCATTAAACTAATACACAGTGTTAAAGCCAGTTATACAGCTTTATTTTCCTGTATTTTCCATATCAATATAAACATACCATATAGTAATTAAAAAGACTCCACGTGAAATTCAATTTTGGGGCTTTAATAAAGGAGCAGTGACTGTCAAGTTAGACATTATAGAGAAAAATACTAAATGATTATGAGAACATAAACGAACGTGGGGAGTCACCTTGACTAGAGAAAATCTTGTTGTTCCCAAGTTAATTTGTTTAGATATTATGTGGGTGGTAGGAAGCAGGATCTAAATAATGAAGTCTACATATAGATTCCAATAAGGTTTATGATACTGCTCCACAGATTGGTGCATATCTGAAACTAGGAACAAAAGTTTATACTTGGTCAGGCCAAATACAGAAATCAATTCTCAGTCAAAATCTTTTAAATCTTTTTAATTCTATTTTAAATGAGATATAAAGTAAATATATTTCCCAGTCTGCATTGGAAGTGTTTTATTTCTCCCTCTGTTGTTTCCTATCAAAATAAATCCCTGTTGATCACAGGACAGTTGTATTTTATTAGACGGTGGACATAGTGTTCCAAGTGATTAAAAAACACTTTATTCAGGAATCCCAAATCCATGCATTTATCTGTAATTACTTGTAGCACAGCTGTAGATGCTGTTCAGTTTAACAAATTTGTTTGTTAAAGGGAATGTATAGTCATTACATTCTGCTAGAACTGTTAAAAACAAGTACATTTCCAATATAAATGTATTCTTTATTTTTCCTGTTGCAAAGATAAAGACCCAGTTTCCACTGTCGCACCATGCAACCTCATCCAGCCTCTACTTTGATTCTGAAGTGATCTGATTAGTCTTCAACTGCAAAGTAGTTCACATGCAGTAGGATGCAATCAGAAGAAAGAGTCCCGCTCCATTAATAGAATGGCATGGCTAGTGGGTGCTTTGGAAGGGCTGGCTGAGACCAGTTGGCCACTCTTGGAGCAGAGGAAATTGCACTGTTTATTCTTGCAACAGTAAGAAAGAAATGCATATCCAATATATTGAAACCTCTTAAGGATTCCAACAAAATCCCCTAACTTAATAGGATGATGCATCCCCTATAATATTTACATTTGTTACAATGAGAATACACTAGTTGCACTTGAAGAGAAAACTATTGCAGGTCCAATATATGGAATTTATCACAACTGTACTAAAGCTTTAAGTAAAAAGCACATGACTGAAAACTATAAAACATGACTATGAGATCTTTAGCTTGTATAGTAGGTCCTCTCCTAGCCTCACAATGGTTTTAAGTGCCTGGTACTTGATACTACAGAAAGACTTCAGCACTACGAAACAAGTTGGTGCTATAGAAATACATGTTAATAATAACATGATTGTGTGAGCATACAGTATAACAGATAGTATATGATGACATTTTCAGTAGTCTTATGACATTTTTCCCCACCAATAATAAAGACTTTAAATGCCTTCACACTGAAGAAGAAATGAGATTTCAGTATCATCAAGAGTCAGATCTCTGTAATAAATAGGCACATATATTTTTTTAAAGAAAGAAATCTGAAAATAAATATTTAGCATAAGATCAGACATTTTCACTCTAAGGAATCATTTACTTGTGTGGTCTAATACTGCAATGCTATAAGAAGGAACACAATGATACTTTTTTAATAACATTTATATCTTCCAGTTTAAAGCTCCAAGCATCTTCAGGCAGAAATAGATGGGAGTTGTAGTCCTCTGATCGTAGGGGAGGCTGGTTTAATATTTATAATAAACAGTATGTTCAGCCCACTGCGTGTGGTGAACAAATGACCTCTATATTATTATTATTTTAATATTGTTATTGTAATAAAAGAATTTATGAGCAAGTAACAAAGGACAGTTTATGATCAGTGAAGAGAACCAGTGACATGAATATTGTCTATGAAAAAAACAGAAGTTACATTTTGATCAAGAAAATCATGATTACTAAGCCTGGTGTTTTTTTAAGCCATCAATATTATATTTGTAAATCAATTTATTTTTTAACAGATTGCTTCTGACTTTAATTAATTAACAGCAAAATAGGACGGCGAGAAACAGATTTTCCCTCTGTGATGTACTAAGATGTCAATATGAAGAGACCATTTTAATTAATTAAAGTAAATTAATAATCACTTTTCTTTTCTGTGAATTTCCCACAGGGCTTTAATGTACTGTAAATGAGATGCTATCTGACTGTGCAGGACTGCAGGAAACTAACTGACATTTGTGAAACAGCAAGAACACCCCTTTCCCTCCCCCATCGTTTTATTTTTAAGTATGGCAAATTTGGTCAAGATTCAAACAGTTGTTTTAGAAAATCGTGGCATGCCTAGTAACTATTTCTAAGTGGCATGTCATTTAAAAATTGGAACTCATATCTGGAACATACTTTTAAAAGGGAAGCAGATGGTGTTTTATTATTCTGAGTCCAGCTTTTTAAGAGTGAGTGTCAAACAAAGAAATAGTTTTTTTAAAGTGTCTTTCAGGTCCCTGAAATTTACTGTTTCTCTCTGTTCTTCTCTCTTAAAACCTGAAAACTCAAAACTTTGTAATATATAAAATATATATATATATATGTATATATATATATATATATATATATATTATAAGTAATATAGATTGCGATCTGCTATTCACCTCTGCAATAATGTTTTTCAGATTTAGTAATTGTCTTTCTTGTCCCTCTGTATCTTTAGTAATATTTTGCATAATCATCTTTTTAAAGATGTTGTTAGCAAATACATAAATAAACTGTGGATAGACGATGTCCCTATGCTGATTTTTTTTGCCTGTTTCATGCTATCAAGTGACCGGTGGAAATTTACATTTGTATGTTCAAGGACTAAATGTTACATATGACGGCTTGTCTGTGGAACTAGATCAGGCCATGACTTAATATATAGTTTTATATATATATATATATATATATATATATATATATATATATAGATGCACACAGTACTATTCCATGCAAGTGTCAATGATCAATGTGTATAGCACAAATACATTCAGAACCCCCAACCAGTAAAGTCCAAAATATGAAGGATGTAGTGATAGTAAATAAAAAATAAAATATCATTCCTCAAACTATCTATTTTTGAGTAATGAGAAATATGTTTTATCTTCTTTGTTAATTTTCCATGCATTTTGACTAACCCATATAAATGACTATATAAAGTCCAGCTCTGTAGAGTCAGGCCCCCCACCACCACCACCTTCTGTTTTAAATGGTCCAGTCTCTGGCCAATTGGCTTCCTTTATTTTATTCATGCATTAATTAGAAAGTCTTTCCCACTTGCAAATGCTGCAGTACTAGGCTGTTTGTATACAGACACTAGTCTTTGTACTTGGTAGCAGCCTGTCATAAGCACAATGGGCAACAAGATAACTTATAGGAACCTTCTGCATCCAGGGATTGAATGAACTTGATAAGTGTTAAAAAGACCAATAAGAAATAGATTACAGTGTTCAAGACAGAGGAAAATGAGTGACTGAATCATCAATTTAGTTGTGTAGGAAGAACAACAGATATATGGTGCTAGTGAATTGTAGAATGATTGTGCTGAAAGTGAAATCAACTATGCAAAAACATGGATTAAAACTGGTCTGGATGATTCAATCAGCATATTACAAATGTTCACGTGAACACGAGCACTAAGGAAACATCTAAAAAAAGGGCTAAAAGGAAATAAAGAAAATAATGATAAATACAATAAGTACAATTTTTCTAAGTATATGAATAAAGTATCGAAAGAACTCTTGTTTAAGAATCTGATGATGAGTTCTTCACTGAAGAAAAACAGGGTTAGCATGTCATACATGGTATAAACATAGTGTGAGGACCACCACTAGATTGTAAGCCAGGAGGAAAGTAAGGGTTCGCCAAGATAAGTTGCAACTATTGTGCTACGTCATGATCAAACTTTAATAAAAAGCAATTTAATAATGAGGTTTATGATACTGTACTTTGTAATGTAACTAGGAGAAGTCCATAAGCAATGGTTGCATTTTAAAGGTCTATCCAACCACGGTATCTTTTAATTGGGCAAGTCTGCAGACCTTATTAATCAAATGTGGAACTTTTATGGGCTATCTAAATATTCAGGTGATTAAGTATATGTTTTTACTATGTAGTGTTGGTTACCACTGCAATGGGGAGCACCCAAAAGAGATAGAGGATATACAAGTAATTTTTGTAGGAGGACCATTTGAATGGCAGATATTCAACATAGCCATGAAAGGTATTTTAAAAAGTGTAAGTTTTTGTTGTTTTTTTAAATGAGAGCTGCAGAATTGTAAGCCTCGATTTTTTTTTTAAACACAGCATTATCTAACAAAAGAGTGAAACTACACTATTTGTAAAACAAAACTTAATTATTCATTTCTACTTTCCAAAAAACAAAATTATTCAGTCATAAAATATACAAAAAGAACAATATATCCACAACTACTGCCAAATATTATTATATAACAAAATGTTGGCATGTACACTACTAATGCTCTGCTGGAGGAACAAAATAGCCTACCTAGAGAGTTTCCTAAAAACTTTGCAGATAAATTGTGAGCTGTGTTGGTCATAAATAGCTCCCTATAGCTCTCTAACTGGTCCCGGAATTGATGTAAACCAAGTAAAACAAGAGAACATTATTCTACAAAACAGAATACATTTGAAAAATCTTGAGCAAGTGGCAACAGAAACTTTTATTTCAGATGTCATTTGTATAAACTTGCAAGGCATAACGAGCAGAAGAAAAAACTAAAGAAAATGTATGGATACATTAAACTTCGTTCAAATAAACCTCAGCTTTTAATTTAGAAGTAATAAAACAGTTTTATGTTGTTTTGTAAAACAGTCTGCTTAGATGTTTTCATTTGTTCTTTGATATAATGTATTTACCAAGTATTATTGAATTATTTCTCGAAATCTTTCATGTACTGTAAGAGTTCATCGATGGCACTCAGCAAAAATGCAATGGTGCATGAGTCCATGGGGCAAATTCACTAAAGCGCGAAGCGTCTAATGCTAGTGCTAATTCATCAGCGTGACGTCAATTCGCAACTTCGCAAATTTACTAAGTTAGACTCTGGTAAAAATTCGCTAGCAATGTAGATAGACTAGCACAACTTTGCACCCTTATGCCAGGCGAAGTTGTGCACTGATGAAGGGACTTAACTATGCTAATTCACTAAGATGAAGATTTTACTGAACAATAGATAGGAGTTTGAAAAAAAAAAAAAAATTTTTCTAGGTCCCAAAAAATGCTGGCATCTTTTACCTTTTGTATGGTGATAGTCTGAAAAATAACGAAAAATTTTTGGTGGGGGTTACCCTCCTTCCCCCCTACATTTCCTAACATATGGCAACTCAGCTATACAGTGGGCACATGTTTAGGGCAATAGGACAACTTTATTTATTAAAGGTTTCCTGGGCTTGTGTAGTGTAATCTAGTGGCTGTAACACACACCTCTACTATACATTTAACTTCGCACGGTATGCAAATTAGGCATTGCTAGCTTAAATGCACTTTGCCTGGTGAAGTAACTGTAGCGCAATCGTTCGCCACAGCTCAAATTAGCATTTTCGTGAATTTCCGTAAGCAGTGGCGAAAATTCACATGGTGAAGTGCGGCAAACGCCGGCGAAGCTGTCGCTAGCACATTTTCACGCTTTAGGGAATTTGCCCCATGAGTGAAAAAAGGTAAAACTCAAGGCTGCAAATACACCTGTTACTAGTAGTGTCCCAAAAAGAGAACAGGCTATTTAGTTGATGATCCAATAGCTAAAGGAATTACATATCACTAAAAAAGGGTTCACTGGCTACATTTACTACAAAAGCAAGAAAATATAGGTACATGGTATTTGGCCTATACAGCTTGCCCCTTGGAGTTACACAAACTGCCCATAAAAGGCAGTTTCTGTAAGTATGCAGTGCTCATAGGACCTGCCTACTAAACGGGCATCACTTAGAAGACCAGGCAATCATAAGCAGAGCAGGAGCAAGCTACAGTATAAAGAGGCCCTTTATTTAATACCTGACAAAGTACAGGGCTCCCTTGTGCCTAAATGATCCGTACTCTGAACCCTGCACTTGAGCAATTGTGTAGGGGATTGTAATGTTGGGGTAATCCTTCAGGTGACACTCATAGAATATAATGTCCATAAACAAAGTTTTTACACAAGTTAGTGCTCTTGCCTTATTCCTTGTGATGG
>CM044431.1:163902171-163982283 GCA_024363595.1 Xenopus borealis | reverse complement strand
ACTGCTTGGCAGTAGATGTTCGGTTTTGGACAAAATGGCTGGCAGCGAAAGGGTTAAGGATATTAACTTGATATTTGACTTGACACTAGATTTGACTTCAGCTTCAGGTTCCCCAACACATCATCCCCAGAGGGCTCTGTACTGGGTCCCTTGCTTTTCAACTTGTTTATTAAGGACTTGGATGTGGGCATTGAAAGTACGGTTTCTATTTTTGCAAATGATACTAAATTGTGCACAACTATATGTTCCATGCAGGATGCTGCCACTTTGCAGAGTGATTGGTATAAGTTGAGAAAAAGTTATGCACTTTGGCAAAAATAATAGAAATGCAAGTTATACACTTGGAGGTATATTTATCAAAGAGTGAAGTTAAGAATGATGTTCCGCCACTAGAGGGAAATTCCGCAGCTCTCCATTAATTTCTATGGGATTTTTGAAGGCGTATTTATAAAAGGGGAAATTTCACTTTCACCCATTAATAAATACGCCTTTCAAAATCCCATAGAAATTAATTGAGAGCTGAGAAATTTCCCTCTAGTGGCGGAACTTCACTCTTTGATAAATTTCCCCCTTGGACTCCAGTCTTTAGGAGGGATGTAAATGAGCTGGAGAGAATGCAGATTCGAACGATCAAAGACTTTGATCGTACGAATCGTATTCTATAAGGACTTAGCCTTAGAAGCCTATGGGAGGATTCCCATAGGCTTCTATCACAATTCGGTAGGTTCAATCTGGCCAAGTAGGCTGTCGAATAATTTTTAAATTTTAAATCCTTCGTTGATCGAATGATCGAATATTCGATCATTCAAATCTATTCGATCATTCGATTGTTCGCTATTCGATGATCAAATAAGCCAAATTTGCATATTCGACCAATGGAATTAATCCTACGATCGAATTCGATCGAATTCGATCGAACTTCGATCTATTCACGTGAATTTAGTAAATCGGCCCCACAGTGTAGCTATGGGCAAATACGGTTTGTGTGAAAGAGTGGAGGGGTGTGTGTGTATGCTAGGTTTTAATTTGGAGGGGTTGTAATTGATGGACTTTGTTTTTTTTTCCCAACCCAATTTAACTATATAACTATGCAACAATAACTAACTTTGCTATTTCCACATTTAAAGTTTTTGAATGCTGTTTCTTTTTATTCTATTTTCAAATTTGTATTTTAAACCTTTTCTAGTTTCAAGGGTCAAATATTCTATTGTCCACGATAAAGAATGACAGCAAGCCTATATTATTATTATGTCCGTATTGCTATAAATCTTTGTGTTACGGTCTTCTCCTATTTATTCTTTGTAGTATGTTATTCATGACACAGACTGATTGATAAGGTCCAACAACAGAACAAAAACATAACATAAAACATAACAATGTGGAAGAAAAACCACACGAAAGTAAAATACAGTATATAACTAGATCCCAAAGAAAACATTTATTTATTCAGTTACTGATTTCATGTCAAAAGCAGCACACATAGTTCAACTGCATAACCATGGATTTACCACAAGAATATTCAGACACAGATTGCAACCAACATTCATTCGGTTTGAATGTGCTCTTTACAGTATGTATTTTCTACACTACAATGCTTGCTTCTCTGCATTATGCATTTGTACGCCACATGTACAGTATTCTATTGTTAGATTTGAAATTCAATGATTGTTTTTTATGTATTGTTCCCTGATACAACCAGCATTGCTTTTTTCTCCTTTCTTAGTCTCTTTATTCTACAACACAAACGAAAACCTCTGTAATGATACTTGTTTTGAAAAACTACTATACTAACTTAGCAATATGTATCTGAATAGCAATGTCAAGAGTTCTGTTTGCTGAAATTTTTTTCTGGGGATGCAATGCATGCCCATATGCATTTAGAATATTTTCTCCATTTCACAATTGTTTTTCATGGTTTAGTGAATTTTTTTGCTCTGGGAACCCATTTAGCCCCCACCCTGTGCAAGTGCACAGTTTCCTGTGCATCCAAAGAGAACTGGGATCAGGGAGGGAATTCAGAGTTTCCAACTGTTGTAAATTAGAGGAAAACAACTATAAGATTATCTCACACTGGTACAAACTTCCTACAGTGCTGGCAAAAATGAATGTGAATATATTAGATACATGCTGGAGATGCAATCAACCAGAGGCTAATTTAAGCCACATCTTTTGGCACTGCAATAAAATTAGACCTTACTGGCTTGAGATACATAGATTAATAAAATAAACTTAGATATAGAATATAGATATAGAATTGGAAGATTCACCAGCCTGTTATCTTCTACTGTACATACAAATAAATTGTCTACACCGCAATACAAAAAAACATTGGCCCCCACGCTTATCAGCGCAGCTAAGCTTCTTATCCCAAAATTTTGGAAATCAGTTAATACTCCAACAATAAAAGATTGGTTACTCAAAGTTCAAGAAATCTTTTGGTTTGAAAAATTGAAGCAGAGCAAAATTGAGCAAAATCAACAATTACAATTTACTAGCAGATGGTCTCATTGGATCTCCTTTATTGAATTAAGAGAATATCAAGATCTAATTCTAAGTTCATAGAAGATTCATCATGAAGGGGAATTTATAATGCAGGAGCCCTTAAAGAGACGTCCCTTTAACCTCACCGAGCTCTGGTCCCCTCTTTCTCTCCTTTTTTCTCTTTTCTTTTTTGTTTTCTTCCTTTCTCTCTACTTTTTGTTATTATGGGCACAATACATTACTAGTTGTCTGAATTTTTCCTCGTGCTAGGCGCATGTGAATATGTTGTTATTGATATGAATAAGAGCGTATAACGTGTGGTGCCTATACATGTTTTCATTTTTCTCTTGCTGTTACTATGTCACAGAAAATTTTAAATAAAGAATAAAAAAAAAACCAATAATTTTATTTGCAAATCTCACTAAAACCCTAAGATACACATAACAGTAATTTAATATCCAAATTTCACACATGTACACATGTATATGCAATCAAGTACATGTACACATGTACTGTATAGTCATGCAGCATGAGCAGAGAGAAGATACAGAAAGCATCAGGCCCAGGATGAAACTGAGAAATAAAAAAACAAAAATTGGCTTTTTCAGAAGCAACTAAAACAATTGTGTAATGTGTCTAAAGCCATAAAATAAGTTACCCTTTATCTGTTGTGTTGTCATGGCAACAGGCAAGACCAGTACCTGCTTGTCAATTCTTCAGCAGCATATGAAGCTTTCAGAGCCACAATGAAATGAAGAAGAATAAGAAAAAATGATTCACAGATAGTTATTAGCAATGAAGATTTTAGAGAATCTGGAAAAGAGGTGAATTGCCAAATCCCAAGACTGGTTTTCACAGGGTCTTCTCGGTCAGCACTACAACCATTTCTGAAGCAAGTAACTTAAACCTGAAATTGAACTACATCCCAGTCAGTCATTCTAAGATGTACATAGGTTAGTTGTCAGCTGCTTGCAATAACATACTTCTCCCTCAACAGCAACTCTCATTAAATCCAGCTAGAAGATCAGTTCTTCCATGCTATATTTAGAATTGCTAGGCAAGCTACAATATCAGCAAGTGTTAGAAATAATTAGCAAACCATCTCCATCGTTGGTGCAAAATTGGGAGCATATATTAGTGTCAGAGATCTTCAGTTTTCATATTCTTTTTCCATCTTTTTAAAATGCTTAGATATTATTTCATCTTTCAGGAAAGGATCCCTAGCATTAGCAATAGATATTCCCACAGGGAAAAGGGAAGGAAGACAAACTAAATGTTATTTGATATGGTATATGGGGGGGGGGGGGCACACCTAACCTCTTTATATTACTGTATATGTTTGTGCTTGCTAAAGTGGGGCTAAACATGATTATTTATTTCTGAAGCTGTTTTATGGAAACAATTCTCTTTTTTTTCCAGATGCTGCTTTTTAGTATTTTTGTGTGCTGCACATTAGTATACAAGGTTGTAACATCTCAGACACGGTCAATATTTCATAATGTCAAACTGTTAAATGATAGCACCAGAAACATTGATTCACAAATCATTGATCGAAAGCAACTTCTTGCGAAGGCCGCATTGTTTTCACAGGTTGTTGTCCTTCTGGGAGGTAATTGTTAGAAGATGCTTTCATTACTAAAATACCCATTCTCACAAAAGCATATAAACTGACACAAATTTGACTCTTAAATCAAAAGGATGTGCTTTCTAAAACAAAATACGCTCCGATGCTGCCATGTGTGACTCTGGAGACTCAGAGTGGCTAATATTTATTTAATAGTAAAAAATAAAAGTGTACTTGGCATCGCTGATGCTGATGTGTCATACAGTCCTAATAGTTATGGACCCTGAGGTCGAGCCAAACTCGTTCAATCTTTTCTAGCAAAAACGCTGAGCGAGCATCTCCGGGGAATAAACAGTTCACTGCTCTACTTTGTTGTTCGATATGGTACAAAACAGTAAAACTTGCAATGCCAAACTTTATCCAGACGCCATTAAAAATGTGCTCCTACAACTCCCTTCCCATAAAATGAAAATAGTATTTGTTCCTGGCTCTTTCTCTCCCCCTATTGACCTTTTTAATGATTTTTAGCTGAAATTGAGTCTCCCGTAGCATAGCATAGACTAGACGGATAACACTATAAATTGTTTTGTGGTTAAAAAGTTAAAACTGGAGATTGCAACAGAATGGTAAATATCAAAATAAATGGTTGTTGAATATTTAAAATAACATTAAACTTGGGGGCTGAAAATTGTTTGCAGCATGGATAATTAATATTAAAGTCAAACATTTTCAGCATATTTTTCAGATGGTTTGTCTCAGATGGCATTGTTAATTGTTGCAGTATTTTAGGAATGCAGAGGAGCCACCAGTAATACACAAAACCTTATATGTATTACAATGCATTGGGGTCATTTATAAACAGTAGGCAAACTTGCACCCAGGCAGTAACCAATGACAACAAATGAGGTGATTGATTTCACTGTTTAACTTGCAGCTGGCTGAAAAAAACGAATTACTGTTTGCTTGTTATGGAATACTGCCCTGGTGCAACTGCCCAATATTTATTAATGAGCCTCACTGTATATAATAAGATGTTTGCTTGTTAGCAGCTGTGAAGACTCACCCTGGTGGTCTAGTGGGCCGACGGGGACGCCCACCACAGTGATCCTCTCCCAGCGATGTGGGAGAGCGCACGCGGCTTGCACTTCCTGGTTTTATGCGCAATGCCGCCGGCGTCATGACGTCATTGTGCACTGGCGCCAAATTCAAATAGGTTTTTAAAGGAACTTTGTATTTTAATCTTTGCCTACTTTGTTAGCTTCCTGGGTGTAATTTTGTCTGTTCTGATTCCTGTATTTGACCCCTGCCTGCCTGACTAATCTGACTTCTGTGATCCTGACCCCTGTCTGGTAATTTGACTATTCTGAAAGCTGTAATCCGATCTGTTTGACTCTTCTTGATTAACCTCGCGGCTTTGACCTCTGCCTGTTTGACTCCGCTTGTAATCGGTTTGTATTCTGCCTGCACTGACCCGGCCTGTTTTTGACCACACTTTCGGTCTGTTCCCTGAACTGTTAAATTCTGCTCAAAAAGATTTTGCTAATGATCGTGCCCCTCTGCTCATCCAGAATCTTTAGCTTTGCTCCTCTCTTTAATAAGACCTGGCGGCATCCAATTAGCCAAGGGTTCCTCTCGAGGTGAAAGGCGGCTGTTATATGCGGAAGCAAGAGCTGAAAACAGGGAGCCTAGCATTGGTTCTGGATTTTGGGTGCGGTTTCGTGCCATCAGCTTTGAGTAATTGCTACCTGCAGCTGGTCACAATAGAAGACCTGTAAAAACTTTGCAACTTTTATTATATAACCCCAAAAGACTGTTTTTGTCAGTTGGTCTAGAGATTACCTTACCTTAGATTGGTGAGTTCCCTATTTCAGACGTCTGCTTCCAGAACCTGTGTCAGCCATTTTTGTACCATTCTGTAAGAGAACTTTGTACAGCTGTTAATTGTAGAGCTGTGTGTCGAGTCTTTGTAGCATTGTGTCCCTACCTGCCCTTACTTGTCAAAACTAAATTAATAGGGCAGATAGGAAGATTTGTCCTTGGGAGCTATACAATTAGATTACCATTGCACTAATACGCCCCCTACATAATGGACTTCTGTTAACAAAACAGTCACAACAAAGAGTGAAAGTGTGTACATTGCTAACATTATTATGTAATTCACAGAACCCAAACATAGAGTCACTTCAGTTTCCATGTTTTCCCAGTATACCTCAAGAAATTTCATGATTAAAGCAAAAGCAGAAAAGTATGTTCCGCAGAGTCCTAGTTATTGAGCTCACGTTAAGCAAGGGGATTTGCTGCATACAGGCCCGGACTGGCAATCTGTGGGTTCTGGCAAATGCCAGAGGGGCTGCTATAAGGTGCCACTATTTAGTATTTAGTGGGCTGATGGGGGCTGTTTGGTCCACTGTGTGGGCTGATTGGGCCTCTATGAACCTGAAATGCCATGCCTATTTTGATTCTCAATCCGGCCTGGCTGCATAGCTCAAACATGGTCTACTAAAGATTATGATCTAGTTTCCCCACATCAAGTCAATTCATTTCAAGCTCCTGCACCCTCAAGTCAGCATTAATGCGCCTGTGTGAGTACAGCCTCATTTAAAAAAACTGAAAGTGACTGCTCCTGCGCTCCCCTGCGGCTGAACGCATAAAACCGGAATGCAGCAGAGCGCAGCTTCAGACGCTCGTGTGTAAGAGCCCTTACTCTCTCACTTCCCTCCTTCAGTCCATTTCTGCCCCAGTAAGGGCTCATCTACTAACATCTACCCTTGCAATGGGTAACTGCACTGGTGCAATTTAGTAAAAAACCTGTAGACTTGAATGTGGCAAATTAACCTCTCTCTGGTTTTAATTCAGAAAAACACTATATAGAATATCAGTATGTTATATACTAAGGGGCAGATTAACTAAATTTGTGTGAAGGATTTGAATATTTGCTCGAATAGTGTCTATTAGGTGGGACTATTCAAATATGCAAATTAAGTATTTTCGACTATCGAATATTCAGTCACATTGAATAGAACGAATAAATATATATTCGATTGTTCGACTATTCGCCAGTCGAAGAACTTGCCCTTTAAATTTTTATTATTATTGAACCTACCGAATTGCAATAGAAGCCTATGGGAATCTAAGCCTTTTGCCGAATTTCAATCGTACGATCGAACGTTCAATTCGTACAATTTCGGCAAATATTCGACCGTTTTTTCTGCGACTTTTCGTAGAATCGTTCGATTGTACAATCCTGGAGATTAGTCGAAAACGCACTCAAAACCAGCGAATATTTTCTAACAGCCCTTGACAATTTGACCCTTAGTAAATCTGCCCCTAAGTATAAGAACTTATATATATATACCAATCATGCACACATGAAGATGCACACGGGGAGCCTTCAAAAACTATTATTTAAAAATACATTATTTTATTTAAATATATTAAAAACAGGGGGTCAACGTTTTGGTCTTTGCCTAAGACCTTTCTCAAGGCCATAATTTTTTTATGGCCTTGAGAAAGGTTTTAGGCAAAGACCGAAATGTTGATCCCCTGGTTTTAATCTATTTAAGTAAAAGCATGGATTTTTAAATAATAGTTTTTGAAGGCTCCCCGTGTGCACCTTCATGTTTGGATTTTTTGTATGAAGTTATAGTAGGTAGAACGGGGGTAGTTACATGATTGGTTACAGTGTGCTGAAGGTGATGGGACTATATATATATTATATATATATATTATAAAAAGTTCATGGACAGCAGCTGCCCTTGTGTATGGAAGTCCACTATGTACAAATGTAAACCAAAACCCAGCACCAAGGTTATTGTAGCATCAAAAAGAGAGTATTATTGCATAGTATGTAAAACCAGTGTTTCAGTCCCCATTTGGACATAGTCATTGCTGCAGAGGTGGCATGACCAATCAAGAGTAGCAAAACTCTGACTTGAGAGTGCAGGAGCTTGAATTGAATTGACTTGATGGATGAATATCCTGTAACTTATATCCTGATAAACGGTGCTTAGTGATGTCACCAGTTATAATCAGAGCTTAGTGCTGTAATTTCTGTCACATGACTCACTGAAACTTGGGCATTACAATAAATAAATTATGCCCTCTTGTAAAATGTGAGGATATTAGAAGTCACCTCGGAGTTCCATGACCTGTATAAAAACACTCAGCCTTTGGCCTCGTGTTTTTATATTGTCGTGGAACTCCTCTGTAACTTATAATATCCTTTTTTTTTACAAGAGGGGTACTTTATTCACTATACAGTATATACAATTCTATTAAGAATTTTACTTTTACATGTTTTAGTAGCCTCATGACATGGTGGTATACATTACAAAAAAACTCTCTTATAAAGAAAACCCAAGATCCACAGAATTCTTAATAATAGATCCCAAAATGGTATTTAAACTAAGATGCTCACTTATCATTGCTTCTTTGTTCCAGGTTATGACATAAATAACCTTATATGCTGTATCTTCACATCATTCGTTTTTGAGTTAGAGGTAAGATATAATTGGCGAATGCTTTTGTGTCAGAATATACAATACAATACTGCATTCATACAGGAAATCAATGCAAAAAAAGATGAAAAGAGAACCTATTCTATTGCATCCACAGCCAGGATCCCCAGAGTTTGCTTTACATAAGCCGACAAATATATTTTGTACCATTGCTCTCCAGCAATTTGTTAAGCACCAATATGCTGTTATTTATATTCTAACAGCAACAACGAGCTTAGCTATTTTCCAGAGGGAAAGTGGATAAGATACTAGATCTGTTTCTCTTTCACTGTGATTTTCTTTGGATTTCAGTGGTGGCACTGAGAACCAATCCTCAAGGCATTGCTGTTTTTTTTTCCACTTTCCTCCATGACAGTCTGAATGTAGAATTTCACCTGCAGCACATTTATTTGTGCAGCATGACAAAGGTAACAAGGTATATTACTAAAAGATTCAAAGGGGAACAAATACACATCTAGATGGAAACCACCTGGTATTTACTTAACTTAGCCTTACTTATTAAAATATAATGCATATATATGAATGCTATAGTAATGATTAAATATGTTTTAAAACCTTCCAGTTCAAATCAGGCATGCTGAAGTGTTGTAGTAAGAACATTTACAGCGTGAAAAAGGAGAATGGTGCTCAATCAAACCACCTTTCACTTGCTGAAAATGACTTTGGTGAACAAAATGTACAACTGTACTCAGACCTTAAAATAACCCCCTCTCACAGATCATTGGCTTTCGCCATTAAAATGTATTATTTCATGGGGAGGTTTGGTGTGGCAAGCTATGGAGCCTAATGGAAGCAGAGAAAATATCTCTGTTTAACTTTATATATATTGATGCTTATCCATTAATTTTGAGAAGTCCCAGAAGCTTTCGCAATAGCCTAAAGAGGTTCCCGGAATTACAGGCTATCAAGTAAGCACTCTATTCAGTATACAGTACTTTGAATTGAATTGTAAAACTACCACAGATGTGGAAAATAATTAATCCTCTTGTCACTTGACAAGGGCATGCTGGCCCAAAACATGTAGGGGCAGATTTACTAAGGGTCACATTTACTAAGGGTCGAAGTGAAAATTCAAATTAAAAAAAAATCGATTTTAGAAGTAAAATTTGGCTACTTCGACTATTGAATAGCCCAAAATTTGATTCGAAAAAATTAAACATTTTGAAGTACTGTCTCTTTAAAAAAAATTTAATTCGACACTTTGCCACCTTAAAGCTGCTGAATTGCTATTTTAGCCTATGGAGGACCTCCTACAACCTCTACAGAGATTTTTTCTAAGTTTTGGATAATCAATGGATTTTGGTAAAAATTGTTCGAGTCGTTCAAATCGAACAACACATTTGAACGATTCGAACGATTTTTATTTGATCGAAAACTTAACTATTTGATACATTTTTGATTGACAATGCCCTTTAAAAATATACGATGGTCAAATTTGGAATTTGTCCCTTAAGGTCAAAATTGGACCATCAAATTTTCTTTAAAGGCCATTATCAATCAAAAATGGACCAAATAGGACCGAATAAAAATCATTCAAATCGTTTGAATGCATCATTCGATTCGAACGATTTTCAAAAAAATCTGTTTTCTAGGACTTAAGAAAATCACAGCAAAGGTTCAATGAGGTCTCCCATAGGCTACAATGGCAATTCGGCAGCTTTAAGGGGGGGAAGTGTCAAATTCGAGGTTTTTTAAAGAGACAGTACTTCGAAATTGCAGCACTTTTATGTTGCTATTAGTATACCACTGCTTTCAATCTAGACTAGTATTTCTAGCTGCCTACTGAGGTTTATAAGCCCAACTCCCATTGTTAACTTAGCAGTGCAGCCCAACACAGGTTGTTTTAGATATTGCTCATTCAGTGTAACAGATTGTAAGGCTGGGCATCAGCTTGGACCCTTCTAATGCCAGTCAAATAGAACAGGCTATTCTACAATGTAAATCAGAAGCCAAACAAGCTTTCAGTGTCTAACAAATTACCAGAGAAGTGTATAGTAGTGAAAAAAAATCCACAAAACTCTAAAAAATATATGAACCGCATTGAAGTCAATAGGTGTTATTTTTTAATAAAATGCATTGAAGTCAACAGCAGATTTTTCATGTAAAATGCATTGAAGTCAGTAGGCATTTTTTGTCTTTTTCATGTTTTTTTTTCACGTTATTTGTGGCAATAGTTTGCAACAGTTTCATGAAAAAATTGCTGATTCAACTCAGATTTGTGCTGCAAATATGTGCCTGGTGAAAAATTTCACTCATCACTAGAGGTGTACCATTGGCCCATAACTGTGACAAGGCCACAAAGGCCAGAATTAGGGTGGCAGGATTTCAGGGACCAAAGATTTAAATAACTGTAAAAATCTCTTGCCCACCAAGTACCTGATATTGCAGCAGGGTGCCTTTTTCTCCTCATTATTTCTCCCAAAAGCCAGAACATTTCCAACACATGTTTCAAAGAAACTTCATCACTTTGTTGGCATTTAGTGATGGGCGAATTTATTCGCCAGGGGCGAATTCGCGGCGAATTCCCGCGATTCGCCGCTGACGAATAAATTCGCGAAACTGGCAAAAAAATTCGCCCAAAAAAATTTGCCGCGCAAAAATGAGACGCGTCGAAAACGACGCGACGCGCGCCGAAAAATGACGCGACGCGCCGAAAATGACGCGACGCGTCGGAAATGACACGACGCGCGTCAAAATCACTATTGGCATTGTAACAACATTATGGTGATATCATACTAGAGCAACATTTTGACTACTTGACAGCCTTCTTTAACATGTTATTCTTTTTTGAAACTTTTACCCAACTGCTTTAAACAATCAACTTTACACACATTTGTTTTTGCTTTCCCTTTTTAACAAGTTGCCAGGTCTGTTTGAAATGCTTTTCTTCTCTCTGCTGATGTTTATTTTAAAATTTATTTGTAAAATTAAAGTATAAAAAATTTACTTTTAAAGAATAAAGTTGGTTAGATAAAAATATTTCATTTGGCTCAATTGAATCTATGGCAAAGAGAAATGTAAGATTAAATTCTATCATAAATTGTCCCACTGTTAAAATTGTATGTAACATGATTCATTTATATTTTGTGTTTTTTAAAATGTGTATTTTTTTGAACATTGTAGGATTCAGTTGACTCCTTTCTTTGTTGGGGATAGCAATTTTTATAATTGGACCCACTCTTCGAACCTACTGTACTTTTTTTTTTTAACAAGAACGGTACCCCCATAACAGTTATGTATATACTATATAGCTGGATTCATTTAAAGGGATCCTGTCATGGGAAAATTTTGTTTTTCAAAATGCATCAGTAAATAGTGCTGTTCCAGAAGAATTCTGCATTGAAATCCATTTCTCAAAAAAGCAAACAGATTTTTTTATGTTTTATTTTGAAATCTGACATGGGGCTAGACATACTGTATTGTCAATTTCCCAGCTGCCCCAAGTCATGTGACTTGTCCTCTGATAAACTTCAATCAGTCTTTACTGCTGTACTGCAAGTTGGAGTGAAATCCCACTGCGTACTATTCAGAAACATTGAGAAAGAAAAACAACAGCCTGCCAGAAAGCAGTTCCCTCCTAAAGTGCTGGCACAAGTCACATGACTGGGGCAGCTGGGAAATTGACAAAATGGCTAGCCCCATGTCAGATTTCAAAACTGAATATAAAAAAATCTGTTTGCTCTTTTGAGAAATGGATTCAGTGCAGAAGTCTTTTGGAGCAGCACTATTAACTGATGCATTTAAAAAAAAAAAAAAAATGTTTCCCATGACAATTTCCCTTTAAGGGATACTGTCATGGGCATGTTTTTATAGTTAATTAGTGCAGATCGAGAAGAATCCTGCATTGAAATCCATTTCTCAAAAGGGCAAACAATTTTTTAAATATTTAATTTTGAAATCTTACATGGGGCTAGACATATTGTCAGTTTCCCAGCTGACACCAGTCATGTGACTTGATGTTAAGACTCACCCTGGTGGTCTAGTGGGCAGAGATGGTCAACCGCCGTTCCATCAGCATGGACGCCTGCTGCGCTGCTCCTTTTCCTTCTGTGGCCGGTTCCCCTTTGGTGCGCATGCTGGTGCGATGACGTAACCCCGCTTGGCGCGAAATTCAAATAGTATAAAAGGGGAATTCAGTCTTCTACAAGTTGTCCATTGTTAGGTTCTATTAGAAAGTTCCTTTGTGTTTAGTCCTTGTGATTCCTGCCTGATCTACTGTGTACTGACCCTTGCTTTGCCTGATTACTCTGTTATCTCCAATCCTGACCCTTGCCTGCCTGCTTGATTATTCTGACTCTCTCCAATCCTAACCCTTGCCTGCCTGTGACTATTCTGCTCTCTCCAATCCTGATCCCGTCCTGTTTGACGATTCTGCTCTGGCTGTTCCACTCTTTGGCGTCTGGTGGTGTTCTTCTATCCAGTATCCTTGGTGAGACTATCATGCCCCTTTGCTTGTCCAGAACCTTTTAGCTTTGATCCTCTCTCAATTTAGACCTAGCAGCATCCAATTAGCCGAGGGCTCCTTTCCGAGGTGAAAGGTGGCGGTTATAGGCAGAAGTGAGAGCCAAGACCAGGGAGCTTAGCTTGGGTTTTGGATTTAGGGTGCAGTTTGTGACACTTATGCTCTGATAAACTACAGTCACTCTTTACTGCTAGAGTGATATCACCCCCTCCCTTTCCTCCCCAGAAGCCTAACAACAGAACAATCTAAAGGTAAACAGATAGCAGCTCCCTAACACAAGATCCAAGAACAGCACTGAATAGTAAAATCCAGGTAACACATTCAGTTACACTGAGTAGGAGAAAAAACAGCCTGCCAAAAAGCAGTTCCATCCTAAAGTGCTGACTTTCCTGAAAGCACATGACCAGGCAAACTGACCTCACACCAATATTACAATTAAAACAAAAAACACTTGCTGGTTCAGGAATGATATGTGATATTGTAGAACTAATTATTTGCAGTGTAAACAGTGTGATTTAGAAATAAAAACTACATAATTAAAATCATGACATAATCCCCATAAATAGTCTTTTCAGTTAAACACTAGCTAATTTTGTGCGTATAATTGAGTTTGCTGTCTGTTTAAAAATTAATAAACAAACATAAGTCAACAAAGGGATGCTGGAATAGTTAACATTATCAAAAGAAACACTGCAATGTAAAATATATTGAATTGGGTCAAGGTAGTGTGGGGGAATCACTCTTTAGATAGTAGCAGCAGCTAATTTCACTCAGATAATAGACAGTACATTTGTTTTCCTGCTGATCTTTGCATGTGAATTTATTTAACACAGTAGCTTAAACACAACATGAAAATTAATAACCTTTGAGGATGCAGTAAAGCAAAACAGAACCAGAATTGCTGATAAAGGAAAATATCCTTTCCCAAAGGACCCACAGCCCCACTTGGGCAAGTTAAATCCAATTAGACAAATAAAGTTTTACTCATAGTCCTTTTGGAGTTTCCCTGTGTTTTCTCTTTGAAGCAGGTGCAGCTCACTCCCAAGCACTTTATGGCAGCAGCTTGTAGCCAGTTTTTGCTACCAGGGAACTTGCCTCTCTTTATTGTTACAGCTTTCAGTTAAGCAGCAGCACATTTACAGGGCTCAATCTCCCAGCTTTCCATATGACACTTCCCATAACAACACACTGCCAGGGAGGACTCACTCTCAGAGGCACAACTCCTGCTGGGAACATTATTATTATTATTATTATTATTAACATGTATTTCTATAGCGCCAACATATTGCATAGCGCTTTAAAGTAAATCACATGAATTACATATGTATGTTACATACATCACAATCAATGCCAGTACAAGAGGTGAGGAAGGCCCTATGCAGAATGGTAAATGGTATGGGTAAATAGTAGAATATAAGGACTCGATGAAAGAGAGTATCTGCAGCATATCTATAAACTAAAGACAAAACTTGTCTCATTGGAGGGGAAATACTGTATGCAACTAAAGGTTTCCAGCTCTCATCCAAGGTTGGTTTCAGATCCTCCGTGTTTTGGCTTCTGAGTCACACGATTGAATGGGCTGAGACAGTTATGCCCACTAATGCTTAGTTGGGGCCATAGCTGCCCATGTTAGTTATCTAGCTATCTTATACTTCCTAGAGCATACTGTTACACCACCAGATCAATCACTACCTAGGCTCAATACCTCTTCCAGGAGATGACGCTACTGCTGCAGAGCCCATTGTTCATCTCTCCACCCTATGATGCATCTCTGATCTCACTTCCTGAAACCTTCCCTTACATTTGTCTGTAATGCCCAACTTCCAGTGTCATAATGTATCCCCATGACAGTCTAACCCCATCACACTAGAACCAAATATACTAGACTTATCTGCTGTAATGTAACTCATAGGCATGATAAGCAGCATTTTGAAATTCATTTCTGATTTTTCTAAATCCCTCTAACTTAATTCAAGTGCCTCAAGCAGCAACAAGATGTACCTTAGCACCATTACCATACCATATTCTCATAGTTGAGAAGCTTCATGTTTTTTTCCTTAAAGTGTCTTTCACCTGATTTAGCTTTTCCATCAATGCAACAACAGACATTCAAACTATAAAACACATGAAAGACATGAGGTATTACATTTATCTAACATTATTTCTCTAATGCCTTTCTCTGTGTTTTACAGAAATTACAGAATTTTGCCCTCACTAGTTCTGGAGATGAATGAAGAAAACAAACTGAACAGTTCACATTTTTTATCCTTTAAATCCTTTAATTGCTTTTTCTAGGAAAGCCAGAGAAGAAAGGAAAAACCATGGCTGACAATGCAAACGATACTAAGCAGCTGTGTAAAACACTGGAGAAACGCATCACCGTTGAGGATGCCTGTAGCAACCATTGAGATCTTTGCTTTTGTTTTCTACTTTGTAGGTGACTGCTGAAATCTAATTGCTGATTAGTTGCTATGGGCAACATTATCGGTGATGTTTTTGCCCAAAGTTTTACACAGCATTATAATTATGCCACTAAAAGGGAAGATTTCTCTGAGGAAGATGGTCCAAATAGTCCACAATCACTTTTTTACCAAGACAAGTTATCCATTAAGAAGAGACACATGGAGCAACACCTTCTAAAACATATTGTATAAAAGACATAAGCATGAGCAACCAAGATTACATGTAATTGAAGGTATCCTGCTCAAACACAGAGGAAATCAAACCAAGCGAGTTATTTTTGTATTAAAAATGAGAAATCTGCATAGTAATAATCTTAATAGTGCCCATGCCCTATTACATTTTCTATCAATTTAAATATTTGGGCAATTGCTTACTTTCTGTGATATTTGCTAAGTAATCACTATTTTTGTTTTACATTTTTGATTTGTCTAAATCCTTGACATTTCTCAGGCCAAGCTGTCCCTATATACCCTATGCATTGTTCTCATTGTGTGATTAAAGCTTGAGGAAGGACCAAACTTGTCCAAATCATTGCTGTTTAAAGCCAAATTAAAAAATAAATATAATTTTCCTTCTGATCTCTGCATTTACTCAGTATTACAGACACTGTGTTATGTTTGCACCCTGTGCCACAGTTTGGGACATTTATTTGATTTATTAATCAAACAGTTAGGGGCAAATTTACGAATTTCACATGAAATGATTGAAGTTCGATCGAATTTGATCGAATAACGATCGTATGAATTTTTCGTGAAATCATAAAGTGAAATTTGGCCTCTTCGATCATCGAATATCAAATAGATCGAATAGATTGAATGATCGTATATTCGATCATTCGATGATCGAAGGAATAAAAATTTTAAAGTTAATTGACTGCCTACTGCGCCAGATTAAACCTACTGAATTATAATAGAAGCCTATGGGAAGCTCCCCATAGGCTTCTGAGGCTAAGTCCTGCTCGAATACCATTTGTACGATCGGATCATTCGATCTTTCGAATCGTACAAATTTTTCGGACGCTCTAATGAAATTTCGCGATTTTTTCGTGAAATCGAATGATCGGTATCCGATCGTTCGAATTTATCAAGAAATGGATATCAAGCAAAATGATAGCCTAAAAGAATTCGATAAGCATTCGATGGTCGAATACTTATCGAATTGTGAATTTGGTCGAGCTAATTTCTGGGAGTAATAGTAAATTTGCCCCTTAGTATTAAAATCCTGTATCATCCATATACATATGAAGACATTTATAGAAAGAGATTACTGAATTCTACTGCCAACTGTAGATGTTTTTTTAAAGATTAGACCTAAAAAAGAAAGGCTGTTACATAGTGTAAATATGAACTTGAGAATAAATTACATTTTCATATTAAATCCCATTATTGAACAATAGATAATACAATATAAGAAATCAAACATGAAATATTTTTTGCGCTTGACAGTTGATGTGAAAATAAGATTCACTTGGCAATAATCAGAAGAATAAGAATAATATTTTAAATTAATTAACCATCTGCTTAATAAACATCTCAGGAACATTATATACTACAATTACATTTGATGCCAATGAAATAATGGAATGTGAGATATAATATTGCTTGTCATTTCCACTGCAGTTTTAGCTAGCATAATCATTCTCGAAATAATAACACAAAGCAGTTGGATTTTATTCGACTTGGCTTCAATCAACATAAAAAAGTACTTTATTAGATCAGGCTCAAATCAATATAAAAGATTACTTAGAGACTTAGAGATTTCTTTTTCGAAGAAATACTTATTCATGTGGGCAGGTCAGGACAGAGTGGTGTGCAAATGATATGAAGGGGGGGTGTTCATTGTGGGGTAAATTTATTTACAATATTCTCTTGAAGAACATGACAGATAATGGTGTATAATATTTCATTCACATTCAGAGGGGAAACACTTCTCCTTAAATAAATATGTAGTTGTACAAGATAAGCGTTAATTATCTGAAAATCAAAGCTTTGCTTAATGAGCACACCAACTTACAGTATCTTTATTAATATCCTGTAAATACAGGAATACAGTACGGAAATATGTACAGTAATTAAAACAAAGGTTAGTATGTAATAAAACAATAGCTATATGGTAGTATGTAATACAAATAATGGATATATTTACATAACTTACAGTATTTTCCCCTTAATGTATTCATGAAATTGTAGCTCACTAAAACTTTAATATCTGTAACAAAATAAGTGCTGCTATTAATATCACTACAGCCACCTCCCTAGGGCTATCAAACCCATACATTTTGAGGTATGCATTCTAAGCTTGCAGGTACATTTATTGTTGGAGATGTTGGTAATATGATAGTATAGTACATATTAGGGAAAATGGGATACAGATTACCAAGTCAAGTCAAGTATGTATGTATGTATGTATAACTTTATTTGTAAAGTGCTGTTAAGGAGCCGTAGTGCTGTACAGTGCATAAAAGTACAATATACAGTATATATAAAAGTATACATGGGGGAGACAAATCAGATAATAAATATATACAGAACCATAGGACAAAGGGGTTAAGTGCTATGTGGTAAGAGACTATGGGGCAGATTCACTAAGATCTGAAAATTCGCTAGCGTAGGCTTCGCTAGCGTTCACCGCACTTTGCCAGGCGAATTTTCGCCAGCGCTACGCAAATCCACGAAAGTGCGAATTTACGCTCAGGTCGGCGAATGGTAGCGTAGTTGCGCTAGTTTTACTTCACTAGGCAGAGCGCTGTTACGCTAGCGAAACTAATTTGCATACAGCGGGAACTTTAACTTATAATAGAAGTATATGTTATAGCCATTACATTCCACTACACAAGACCAGGAAACCTTTAATAAATTATATACAGTTGTCCTATTGCCCTACATGTGCCCCCTGTATAGTTGAGTTGCCATATGTTATGAAATGTAGGGGGGAAGAAGGGTAACCCCCCAAAAATATTATCGATCTTTTTCAGACTATCACCCTTCTATGCTAAAATACACCAGCATTTTTTTGGGACTTAGAAAAAAATGTAAATTTTTTTTTCAACCTCCTATCTATTGTATTGAAGTAAGTGCTAACGTTTAGGAAAATGTTCATCTTAGTGAATTTGAGACATTAGGATCCTTCGTCAGAGCGCAACTTCGCCTGGCGTGATGGTGTGCAAGTCTATCTACTTCGCTAGATCACCCACAATGGTAAAATGCCACAGCGTTTTTTTGGGACTTAGAAATTTTATTTTTTCCAACTCCTATCTTTTCTATTGAACTTCGCCTGGTCTGAGCAGGCGAAGTGAAGTCTAGCGTAAGTGGTAACGTTCAGCAAAAGTTGATCTTAGTGAATTTGCGTAATTACGATCCTTCGTCAGTGCGCAAATTCGCCTGACGTAAGGGTGCGAAGTTGCGCAAGTCTATCTACTTCACTAGCGTAAATTCGCCAGAGCCAGTGTTAGTGAATTTGAGAAGTTCCGATTTGACGTCACGCTGGTGAATTAGCGCTAGCGTTAGACGCTTCGCGCTTTAGTGAATTTGCCCCATAGTGGGAAGGAGATCCCCATAGAGCTTACAGTCTAAGTGGATGGGAGGTTAACATACAAGTACAAATTGGAGATGAAAAAGTGCACATGGTAAGGCATAGACAGTAGGCGCAGGAAAACATTTTGGCATTGGGACACAGTAAGTTTTAGGCTACCAAGGTAATTCTTTTCAAGGTTAATGCCATTTGATCACATCATGTGACATCATATAATCTAGTTGAAGCTACTGGATGGTCAGATGTCCATGTACAATACTAAATAAATTAAATCAGTTTGCTAGGAGTAAACAGAAGCTAGAAACAATAAAACATCATATGCCTATCCTTAGTTTTATTGTTCCACAAATCTGACTCATTCTGATTTTGTTATTCAGTGAGCTAGAATTGTGGGAGAAAAAATTAAATTGCACGACATGTCATAGGTTGATTCTGAGCATTGATGTTTCAAGGGCTTGTAGAACAAAATCTCAGTAGGAGGAGATGCATCTTGTTTAATTAAATACAATTGTATCCTCCTAAATATGAGCATGGCTCTAGATTCTGGTAGGAAGCTGATGTTTTCATGCAAAAAATAGCAACTCACCATTAACACCAACTTTTTCTGCATCATGGGTCCCTTTTTGTTTAATTAAACAATGTTTATACTGTATGTTTAATGTTTGTGCAGTTTACCTTTCTTGCATTTCTTCTATGTTTGTTTTGCTTTTAATTACATATCTGCATGTTGCATTCATTATCTGTATACCCTTTCTTCACAGTAGATCTATATGCATGTAAAAATGTAAGTAAATGGTTATTATTTAACCACAGGAAATAAGCAATAATCAACTTGAAATATATATTAAATTAACTATTTATCTATCTATAACTGGGTAATGACCTACTTTACTTCAATATCATAAATATTAGAACTGAAAATATATTTTTAGTGATGCTGATGTTCAATTCTGGATTTAAAAAATACAGTCCCCCACTTATACCCCTTATGAATAGCATTTCAACTATTAAGTTATACCTATATATTTTGTTTTTATGAGCTGGTTTATTGTGTACAAATATTAAAGTTAGAAAAAGTTACAAAGAAATATAATAGGCTATTTAAACTGCCCAGTTCCATTCAGTGAAAGCATTTATAGATTTTCTGTATTTCTTACACCCTGCGTTGCACAGTGTCGTATTTAAGCTTTTGTATGACGCAGATGTTTGATCTTTGATCAACGAACAAGGTATTGAATAGATAAAAAAATTACCCAGAATAAGGTTACAGCGCTACGAAATAAGTTGGCACTATATAAATACATGTTAATAATAATAATAATAATATTTAATAATTCCTTCCTTTAAAACAATGTTTTCTCTTCCACCTAGGAGATGCTTCCAAATGTAGGCAGGAGAGTTTTCCAGATATATATTTTTTAGTATGAATTAATATCAATTTGCATCAAGTCACCACATGCTCTGCACAAATGTGCAATTTTTTTAGCTTAGATCCAGATACAGCTCTATAGCATGACAGCCAGCTTGCTCTGGGCTAAATCAGCATCACAGTCAAACAAAGTTTATATGCAAGCATTTGAAAAAGTACATCACTTGTAAAGTTTTTTCTTTTTCTTAAAATGTGAAGTAATCAATATTTTATCTTCATTCAGACAGTATGTCAAGATAAAGGAGATGTAATTGACTTTGACTAACTTAATGTAATGTAAGTGACTTTATTAATTTACTTAACAATAAAATAACAGTTAATGTACTTCTACATTTCCCTTTGTGGAAAAGGTAGGAACACAATTAGTTATAATGTCTGGTATTGCTCCCTTTGGCATAAACACCCTCAAGTATTTGTTCCTGTCTAGTAATCTCTGACAACTACCCTATGCAATTGTTGAGGTGTGTTATATCATCATGCCTAGACTGAATAGCTTCTTCTAAAATACCTTATTTAGAAAGAAGGTTATAGATGCCTTTGAGTCAAGGAAGGGAATTAAATTATTAATATTAAAAACAACTGGCTCCTTGGTAAGACCCAATAGCAGAATGCCAGGTGCTGAAAGTCTATAAGAAACCAAGAATTTTATCATGGTACCTACAGATAACTCTCCCCATTCCTGATGTAAAAGTTTACCATTAGAAAAATACTCCTGAAGCTAGATTTAGGTTGGATTAAAGTTTTCCCATCCAAGGTAAAAGAACATTTGGAACAATGAGCTTTGGATAAACAGAGCAATTTGGCCACAGTATCAAAAAGCAAAACACACCGACAGTATTTTACCAGTAGAATCTGATACTAGCTGTAAATCATGGTGATGGAAATAAAAAAAAAAACAAAAAAAACCAACCATATATACCATCATAAAATAAACAATAACATCTTTTTTTCTTCATAATCCATGAGGGTGCTTGAGGATAATGTAAAACAATTTGTTAGAAGATTAAATCTCAACCTACTGGACCTTGCAACAGCAATTACCCTAAACAATATAGTAAATCAACGAATACCTGAAAAATAATTACAGCCAAGGGTATACTTATTTTGTTCCTTTTGATGATTACATCATTTTTAACTCTATATTCTGTTTGAAGTTCAAATATTGATGTGCCCACATGTGTTACAAAAAAGAAAATAAACTGAGATGCAGCGGGAGATTGCCAAAGTCTCTTACCTCTCAATGCATCTCTCCTAGGTTGGTAGTGTGCAGGAGCACACTTCCGGGTTCGTGTCTTGAATGACATGGCCATTTGATGCCAAGTGTAATGACGTGGGCATTTGATGCCAAGTGTCATGATGTGGGCATCGCCAAATATCATGATATCACTTAAAGGCACCGCATTTGAGTATTTGGCACCAAAACTCCTCAAAAAGTCTGTTCCTCCATTTTGTTAGTGCCCAAGCCGGTTTCAGTTATTTGTTCCAGCATTTGTATTATGACTTCTACTCTTAGTTTTGACTTCTGCCTAACTTCTGTCTCCGATTCTTGCCATCTGTCTCGACCCATTGCCTCATTCTCAACTATGTCTTGTCTTATCCTGCCGGGACCTCACTTACAGACATTTTCTTAAACGCACCTTCCACAGCAGAAAGCTCCGGGCCCGAAAAGAGCTTTGGTGGACACCCCTGTGCATGAAAGTGTACCTATCATTGTTCAAGGTTCCAGAGAACAAGAACGTTACAGTTAGCTTGGGTCAGTATGGAACCTTCCCAGGCTGCTGCTTCCTCAACTATGGAGGGATTCTTTGACATAATGATGAAGCGTCTGGTTCATCTTGCACAACCGTTACAGCATATTACATCCTGTCTAGAGTCACTTCAGATTTCTTGGTCTGTGGCTCACTCTTCACACTCTCCCGCTGCTAAAATACCCAAGTTTCCTGCTCCAGTTCATTTTGTGGGTGATCCGGATGTTTATCGTGATTTTCTGATGCAATGCAAGATCCAGTTCAATCTTGCACCGCACCAATTTATGTCTGAAAAGGCTAAGGTTTCCTATTTTATCGCCCTTCTGAAGGGGAAGGCTCTTGCTTGGGCTTCTCTCTTGTTGGATAAACGATCCCCTGATACATGACTCCACTGCCTTTTTTTTTTTTACTTTTCATCAGATTTTTGATGTCCCAGGTCAGAACCTTTTTCCTGTTATTCCTGTGGCTGCCTCTTCCAGCATCCAATCCTTCCCTTCCCAAAATCTATAAGGATTTTGCAGATGTGTTTGAAAAGATAAATGCTGAAGTCTTATCTCTTCAACATCCATACGATTGTCCTGTTGATTTGATTCCTGGCTCCATTCCTCCTAGGGGAAGAACATATCCCTTGTCCATGTCTGAGACCAAGCCATGAAAGAATATATTCAGGAGAATCTTTCTAAAGAGTTCATCAGAAAGTACAGGTCTATAGCCTGAGCTGTCCAGAAAAAGGCATACTTAGACCATGCATTGACTATAGTGTCTTGAACAAAATAACTATAAAGAACTATAAAGAATCGCTATCCATTACCTCTGATACCAGAATTGCTTGACAGACTAAGGGGAGCTAAAGCCTTCACGAAGTTAGACTTGGCGAATTGGCCAAGGCGATTAATGGAATAAATGGCCATTATGAATATTTAGTAATGTTCTTTTGCTTATGCAATACCCCTGCTGTCTTCCAAGACTTCATCAATGATGTTCATCAGGAATTCTTGCAAACTTGTGTCATAGTCTATTTAGAAGATATTTTGATCTATTCTTCCTCTATGTCTGATCATTGTCTTCAAGTGAAACAAGTTTTATGCAGGAGAGACAAAATCCAGCTAAAGTATCTTGATTGGCCTGTTCTCGTTGGCTTAAAGGCTATTCAAAGTTTTTTGGGATTTGTCAATTTTTATAGTAAATTAATCAAGAATTTTTCCAAGACTGTGGCTCCTATTCTGACTCTCACAAGAAAACCTTTTAACTCTTATTGGATCCCACAAGCACAGGAGGGTTTTTATTTCTTAAGAAATTGTTTAGTTCTGCTCCACATCTTCTTCATCCCGATCCTGCCCGCCCATTTATTCTGGAGGTCAATGTTTCGGAGGTGGGAGTTGGGGCTGTCCTGTCCCCACGTGTTGCATTTCAAGGGACTCTTTATCCCTGTGTGTATTTCTCTCAGAGACTTTCTCCTGCTAAGAGGAATTATGACGTGGGTAATGTTTGGCCATTAAACTGGCACTAGAGGAATGGCGCCATCTCCTAGAAGGGGCTAAGGAACCAATTACCATCTTGACTGACTGTTAGAATCTTGAATACATTTCTTCTGCCAGAAGACTCAATCCTTGTCAGGCTCGTTGGGCTTTGTTTTTCTCCAGATTTATTTTTTTCATTTCCTGTTGTCATGGTAAAAAAAAAAATGAAGGCGGGTGCTTTGTCCAGATGTTCAAAGTGAGACGAATCCAATCCCACCTGCACCTATTATTTCCCCTAACTTAGTGGTGGCACCTACTTCTCTTTTATTATCGGATCTGTCTAATGTGGAGCAATCTTCTGAGTGTCCGCCCGGCAAGATTTTTGTACCCCAGCAAAAGATGGTCCAAGTCCTCGAATGGGCTCATTCTTCTAAGATTCCCGGACATACTGGCATCAAGAAGACTCACTATTTTGAGGTATTGTTGGTGGCCTTCATTGGCCAAAGATGTTAATCTCTTTGTTTCAGCCTGCACGGTGTGTGCACAACAGAAGAGTCCTCGTTCCTTACCATGTGGTCTTCTCCAACAATTACCCGTACCTTCTAAACCCTGGCTTGATATTGCCATGGACTTTATTATGGATTTGCTAAGGTCTTCAGATATGACTACTATTCTCGTAGTCATAGACAGATTCTCTAAGATGGCTTCTTTTATCCATCTGAAAAAACTTCCTTCGGCTGCTGGGTTGGCTCAAGTCTTCATTAAGGATATTTTTCATTTGCATAGTGTCCCACAGTCCATTGTGTAGGATCTGGAAGTACAGTTTGTATCCAGATTTTGGTGTGCCTTTTCCAAACATTTGGGGATCAAATTGAATTTTTCTTTGGGTTACCGTCCTCAAAGCAATGGTCAGACTGAAAGGACCAATCAAATCCTGGAGCAGTTCTTAAGATGCTTTATCTTGTGAAACCAGGATGATTGGGTTGACCTTCTTGGGCTGAGTTAGCTCACAAAAACTTGCAACATGACTCGCTAGGATCCTCTCTGTTCTTCACTGTGTTCGGCTACAATCCTTCAGCCCTTCTGCTTGAGGTTTTCAAGATAGAGATGCAGCTAATGCAATTGTTTGGGATTTCAAAACCATTTGGTCTCAAGCCCATCAATCTCTTCTGAAAGCTTCATCCTCTCAGAAAATCGCAGCTGACAAGCTTCGTCATGCTAATCCTCCCTTTCAAGTTGGAGAATTTATCTGGCTTTCCACTAAGCACATCAGACTTCATTTACCCTCTTCCAAGTTTGGACCTAGTTATGTGGGTCCTTTCAAGATTAAGGAGGACCTTTCGTTTGGAACTTCCTTCTACCATGAACATTTTTTTCATGTTTCCTTGCTCAAGCCTTTCCTTAGGTATATATGTTCTGTTGCTCAACCTCCTCCTGCTCCCATTATTCTTCATGATCACCAAGAGTTAGAGGTTTAAGAGATTCTGGATTCCAGGAAGGTGAGAGGCAAGGTCCAATTCTTGGTCCATTGGAATGGTTTTGGACCTGAGGAGAGATCTTGGGTAAGAGCTGCTGACACTCATGCTCCTCGACTGATCAGGGCCTTTCATAGGAAGTTTCTAGACAAGTTTTGGGAGTCCTCAGAGGGTTCTTCCAAAGAGGGATGTACTGTGAGACACCTTGGGAGTTGCTGAATTCACTTAAATTCTGGCACCAAAATTCCTTTAAAGGGCTGGTCCTCAATTTTGTCAGTGCCCAAGCTGGTTTCTGTTATCTGTTCCTGCTGAAGTGTTTGTATTGTGACTTCAACTTCCGGTTTTGACATCTGACTCCGATTCTTGCAGCCTGTATCGACCCATTGCCTGATTCTCAATTAAGTCTCTGCCGGTACCTCGCTTATGGACATTTTCTTATATGCAACCTTCCTTTCTGCAGCAGAAAGCCTGGGCCCCCAAAAGGGCATTGATGTACACTGGGAACTGCAGGGTTCCCCTGTGCATGAAAATGTACCTACCATTGTACCTACCATATGTACATTCCAGAGAATGAGAACATTACACAAACTTTACATGGGGTTTACTTACTTTTTTACATGACTGTAATTGTTTATTTCCATTTTGTTTTAATGATCCGTGTCATACTATCTTCACACTGTCTTCACACTAATTGTACTTTGTCCCAGCTCGTCCTCATATCTTATCAGGCACTGCCAAAAACATTAACCTTGATTTCTATGTTTTAGCAACAGCAAATATTAGTACGATGTTGCAGGTGATTGGCCTAAAAATAGGTGATGGAACAAAAGAAACACAATTAGGGGGTTATTTATCAAAGGGTCAAATTTCAAATTTATTTGAATTTTTTAACTCTAAAAAATTATTATTAAAGGGGTGGTTCACCTTCAAGTTAACTTGTAGTATATTGTAGAAGGGAAGGGCCAGTTCTAAGAAACTTTTCAATTGGTCTTCATTATTTATTTTTCATAGGTTTTTAATGATTTGCAATTTTCTTCTGTTTCTTTGCAGCTTTCAAATGTGGGTCACTGACACCATCTAAAAACAAATACTCTGTAAGGCTACAATTGTATTGTTATTGCCACTTTTTATTACTTATCATTCTATTCAGTCCATCTCCTATTCATATTCCAGTCTCTTATTTAAATCAATGCAGTGTTGCTAGGGTAATTTGTACCCTAGAAACATCAAAGGAAGAGTCAAAGCTCATAATGGAAAGAAGTAGGAAACAGAGAAAGAAACGAAAATGAAGCAGCAAAAGATAACAGAAATATAAACAAGAGATAAAACCATAATACTGATTTGTATTTCTGAATAGCACACATCAATATTCAGCTTGGTTCATCCTTTCTTTCTGTTGATGTGATGTACTTTGAAGTTCCCACCTTATGGAAGTTTAGATGGATGTAAGTAAATTCTTTATGTGGTATCACTGTTTCTTAGATGTACTGTATATATTGTTACTAGCTAGCTGCTTTCTAAATACACGATTGGGTATCATGAGTCAAGATGACAATCATGTAAAGGTATGTTATTACTGAGCAGACTTTCTTAACCTTCTATTTACATTCAAACATACGTATGTACAGTAGCACAGTTAAATTAAATATATGAATATTCACCAAATATCTCTGATCTGTAAAAGGTTAAACTCCTGACAGGAAGAATCATTGGATTGTACCAATATACTGACCAGGAGTGCAACATATAAGTTTGTAGGTTTTGCTGTTTGTTTGATTCTAATCAGTAAATAAATATGTTGTGTTTGGTAGCCGAGGATGAGGAGGGTATTACATTTCTTTATTAGCAGGTTCATGCAGCCATTACATAACAGCAGTAAGTCTTACTTTCACTTTCAAGTTGTACAGAAAGTCCTATATATGCACAGTGCCACCTGCAGGCCATTTGTATAAACACCACATATTCCCTATATAGTAGGAAAGCATTTGGACAACATATAAACAGTAACAATTAAACCGTATGTATCTTAAAACAATATATACATTCTTCACATGAAATGGTCCTTGGTCCATGCAGGTAGTTTCCTGATTCTCTCAGTATGCCTTATACGTTCACTTTCCTCTGCCCTATTGCAGTTGGCATCAGGAGTAGGAAAATGTCCTTCATCAAATGGAACATCTCCAAAGTCATATCTAGCAGGAGCAAGACGACTTGCATTCCATATATGTCCATCAGACAGTTCATATGTGTATGGCCCTCGCTGGCGTCTCACTTCAAGTGGTGTAGTAAATTTAGATTGTCCTTGTTTCAGTATTCCTGGTTTCTTAATTCTGACTAAAGATCCAGGCTGAAAGTGCATTGCACCACGTTTTCTGTCAGTATAAGCCTTGCATTTGGCTTGGTGATGTTTCAGCAGTAGATGATTTTGTAGGAATAGTCTTTGGTGGAAGTTTGATGTCTGCAACATGTAACTTAGTGCGCATCTGTCTGCCATGTAATAATTCAGCTGGAGATGATTGGGTTGTTGCATGGCATGTTGCTCTGTAGTTATGCAGTTCCTGTGAGACAGTCTCCCTTACAGTGTAGGGTCATCGCCTCAATTTCTGGCGTACTGGTTTTACATCTGGTCTTAGCTTAACTTTGTGTACAAAGTTCTTTGCACAACCCAGTGATGTGTTGCTTTGTGGTGAAATTGTAGACACTGGGTGTGTGGCAGGTACTGGTGCTGTAGTAATAAGGTTTAATGCAGCAAAGAGATCCCTCAAGTTGTACAGAAAGTCCTATGTATGCACAGTGCCACCTGCAGGCCATTTGTTTAAACACCACAAAATAGTTCCTAAAAGACCAACTAACTTCTGTGTAAAAAACATAGCCACATAATGAGTGGAACCTTTGCCAGACTATTATCCTTAATGGACTTTCCATGTATGTTCTGTCAGTTTGTCTGGTCCCTCCTCAGTGCTTTAGTGTCATGATTGGTTCCCTAAATCCAGAATAGTTTCGAGGCTCCCTGGCCTTAGCTCTGCTTCTGCCTGTAGCAACCACCTTTCACTTTAGGAGGAGCCTTCTGCTTATCGGATGCCACCAGGTCTTAATAAGAGAGGAGCAAAGCAAGAGTTCTGGACTAGCAAATTGGCACGGCCGTTATGAAGGTTTTGGATGGAAGGTACAGTTCAAAGAATGACAAAAGTGTAGTCAGGCAGCAGAGTTCAAGCAAGGTCCGACAGACTGGGTCGGTGCGGGCAGAGCTCATGCAAGATCAGACAGGCCAGGTTGGTGCGGGCAGAGTTTACGCAAGGTCAGACAGGTAATGGTCAATACCAGTAGAATCGCCAGGTAGGCAGGAGTCAGGGTTAGCAGAGTTCAGAATAATCAGGCAGACAAGGTCAATATTGGCAGAGTTCAAAATAGTCATACAGGCAGGGACCAAAACCAGGAATCAAACATGTAGAAATAGCACACAAGATACTAACAAGTAGACCTAACCAATGGGCAATGAGTTTCTGCTCAAAACCCCTTTAAATATTCAAAATTCATGCCACTGCAATGAAGTCATGAACTCGCGATGCTCCAAAACCCAGAAGTGCCCACCGCGTGCACCATAGAGAAGCTGGCAAGCGAAAGAAGAAGATCACTGTGGTGGGCATCCCCGTCTGCCCGTTAGACCACCAGGGTGAGTTTTCTCAGTTAGCTTCACAGAAGAGGTAAGATATTTGTGAAAGTTCTAATCATCTCAAAAGTTAGACACAGTTAATTTTAAAGGTTATTTCTTTGCTGAAATGACTTGTTTACCTCCAGCTATAACAAAGTCATGCTTTTAGAAGTTTTAGCAGTGTGTAGCATATTACCAAAAGTTTGTAATAGAGACAGACAGAGCACATGGTATCTAAAATGTCTGGCATCTAAAAAAACTGTATGCTTTAATCCTCACACTATTACTTGATTGTGGTAATCTGACTATTGTAATGTGTTGAGGTTGTTACTGTATATGTTAATGTGTCATGTATGTCAGCTATGCTGCTTTTTCTTCCAGTTTATGAATCCTGTAATATATTAATGGAGATATGTTGAATTAACTGCCTGATGTAATGTAGGTGGGCTGGTGGCTAGTGATGGGCGAATCTATCCCATTTAGCTTCGCCGAAAAATTGGCGAAGAATTCGCGAAACGAGTCGTGGCATGGTTTTGACGCGCGCCCATCACTACTGGTGGCTTGTGATGTACCTGAAAGTGCCAGTGCTCTCCTTACTGTTTTATAGGTCTCCAGATAGGTGCACATCAATAAAACATTATGAAGTTATGGTGTCTCCACCTGATGTATTCAAGTCCTTGCTGCCTGCTGCAGTGACTATCCCGACACTGACACTGAGTGTGTGGACCAGAGGGTCATGTGGATCATTGTGACAGAAAAGCAGGATATATGTATACGAAGGTAATTTTGCCAATATTTAATGCAACATTCCCATTAACAAACACATATAAACATTATTAATGTTAGCATATGCCCCATAGTGATAGGTATAGCAGCAATAAAGTCTAGGATCCCACAAACAGCCAACTTGTGAAAACCAGGCAGAGAAGAGACATATTATGTATTACACCCTCCAGGGACAAATAAATTATGCACTGTGGATGATTATGCTCTCTGCAGCTAGCTATTTACACTACTTTTCATAAAAAATGCATTGTTGCCAGAGAAACTGTGTCAGTGCTTGGAGATACATTCTACTTGAGAAAGGGAAGCAGTGATGTTAAAAATTGTTGCCGAATGCTATTTTCAATTTGATTTTTTTCTACTTGGAATATAAAATTGAAGCAAGCAGAAGAAGACTTGTCTCCGTAGAAAGCTACTGTAAGTTGGCAATTCCCATGGTGTTTGAATTGATCAGATGTAACATTCCAGACATACTATCCAATCTGCACACTGCCATAAGCTATCTAAACACTTTTTACCGTCTTCTTTCCTGTTTATGAATGCATTTTGGAATAATGCAGAGTGCCATAAAGGCTAGGAACGAAGACTGTTGTCTGATATAACTTTGAAAGGTCTCATTTGTATTGAGTTGTGTTCCGCTAGATACATTCATTACCATATAGTTGAAGAGGATTAGCTAATGGTGTCTTAGGTCATAGGAAAGGCAAACTAAGTACATCTTATATGAATAGTAAAACTGTGCTGAATGGTTAACTCTTAAAGATGGTGTTATAAATTGATGCTTCAGACTCCACTCCCCACCCCAGTTTTACAGAATTATAGGCAGATAACTGGGCAATCTTATATCTATTCAGTATATATGGGAATCAAATCCAAAGGACATGATCATGGAAAGGAATTTGTTTCTATGCATAACCTGTTCTGTACTGCAGTGTGAGCACAAGTAACTGTACAATAGCAGAGGGAAGATATTTACAAGTGTGTAAGTGTGTGTGTTCTCTTGGTAAATCCTACACATAGAGGCACATTTATCAAGGGTCGAATTTTAAATTCAAGTGAGTTTTTTAAACTCCTATAAACTCTCATGAACTTGAAATTCGACCAATGGAAATTTATTATAAAAATAAAAACTTTTAAACTCAGATGAATAGGATCAACCCAAAAACTCAAATTGAATTCAAAACTCATGAAATTCAAAACGAGGTTTTTTTTTTCGGAGAAAAAAACTGGAATGTCAGGAAGGCTGCAAACAACTCCAAATTGATCCCTGCACATCTACCATTGACTTAAACAGCAACTTGGCAGGTTTTAGGGGAATAGTTGCATTTGAGTTCTTATAGGGCCAGAGTATGATAAATTAGAATTTTTTTTTAAATCTTAAATCGAATTTGAAAAACTCCCTAGTTGAATTTGACAGTTTTGACCATAAAAAAACCTTCAAATTTCAAAATTGAATTTTCAATTGAACCTTGATAATTCTGCCCCCTAATCCAAGCATCTTAAAAAATTTCTCATTGTTTTGGTGTTGCTAAATTGACCTATATCCATGTAATTGCAAAAATTCTATAGGGTTTCTACAGGTTCCAAGCATTCCAGATATTAGGTCCTATAGTTAAACAGTATGCAGATGAGGCATGACAACATAGGGAGTAAAACCAATATTGCATCTATTTCTATATCTGGGAATGTTTCTGTTATCCAGACATCCAGTACAATATACTCTATACAGAAAAAGCATCAGATTGGCCCATCACTACTCAGCATCAACAAAATATAGACAACAGCTACATGTATAGGTATAGGACTGGTTATCTAGAAACCCATTGTCACGGTTGGCACCCTAAACTCAGAACCTATGCCAAGCACCCTGGTCTAGGCTCGTGCTTCTGCCTATAACAGCCGCCTTTCACCTTGGGAGGAGCCCTCGGCTAATTGGATGCCGCCAGGTCTTATAACAAGAGTTGCAAGGCAAAGGGTTCTGGGCAAGCAAAGGGGCACAACTGTAAAGTCAATTAGGCCAAAGGTCACGGTACAAGTAGGATTAGGCAAGTTCGTAGTCGGACAAGCTGGGTCGAGGCAGGAGGATAACAAGGATCGTCAGGCAGGCAAGGGTCAAACCGGATAATCAATCAGAAGGGATCAAACGGAATCAGAGTCGAAGTACAGGCAGGGGTCAGGTTACTGATATCAGAATTGTCAGGAACAGGCCAGGTCAAACACAGAGGAATGTTAGCAGGATATACAGAAGAAGCACCAGGAAACAAATCCTATCACGGGCAATTTCTTATTTCTAAAGGCCCCTTTAAATACTGTTTGAAATTCGCGCCATTGCGCGCCGACATCACTACCTCAACGCGCATGCGCCTTTAAATATGCGGAAGCGCGCGCGCGCGCGCACACTAGCAAACCGGCAAACAGGAAGAAGAAGCAGCATAGTGTGGCGGGCTTCCCCGCTGATGGCGGCGCGGCGGGCGTCCCCACCGCACCGGTGAGGTGCGTTTTGTTACACCCATTATCAAGAAAGCTCAGAATTATGGAAAGGCCATCTCCCATAGACTCCAATTAATCCAAATAATTCAACTTTTTAAAAATTATTTTCTTTTTCTCTGTAATAATAAAACAGTACCTTGTACCTGATCCAAATTACATTATTGGGTTTATTTAATGCTTAAACGATTTTATAGTTGACTTAAGGTTTGATCGATTATAGAGCATTCTGGAGGTCCCATACCTGTATACACATGCATTATTGGATTCACTTCTGCAGCTTAAAACACAAATTTCACCTTAACTATATTAATGTGTGCATCCAATTTTTGTTTCTGCAATTACTGTAACTGTACTTCAATTCAATCTATTCAAGATATTTGCTGTTAGTGGCTTATTCATTTTTTCATCTTTCCTGAACTGTTCTTCATTATTATCATGTATCATGCACTAAGAAATGTATATATGTATATATATATATATATATATATATATATATATATATATATATATATATATATATATATATTTATTTATTTATTTATTTATATATTATGGGTATTATGAAGATAGTATGCATTGGTATTAGAAATGATCTTGTGTAGATATTTATGGCATACATGTACAGTATGTGCATGTTATACATGTATAAAAGGACTCTGCAAGAAGTGAGCAGCATGGACAGTGCGTGTGTAGGGTGTGTGGAGTACAATACCAGTCTGCTGACTTTTCCTGTCAGCAGCACTGGCACTACTGCACCAAATGGAGATGCAATTCGTCAGTAAGCTCTCTATGGTGCCCCTGTAGAACACTGTGAGCGTGGAAGGTGGAAAGCTGGCTCGTTTCATTCGTCTCAGTATCACAAACGGCACCCTAAATCCAGAACCTAAAAGGATCCTGTCATGGGAAAACATGTTTTTTTCAAAACGCATAAATTAATAGTGAGTCTCCAGTAGACATCGGCACTGACATCCATTTCTCAAAAGAGCAAACAGATTTTTTTATACTCAGTTTTACATTCAGTTGAAGTTTATCAGAGCACAAGTCACATGACTTGGCGCAGCTGGGAAACTGACAAAATGTCTAGCCCCATGTCAAAATGAAATATAAAAAAAATCTGTTTGCTCTTTTGAGAAATGGATTTTAATGCAGAATTCTTCTGGAACAGCACTATTAACTGATGCATTTGGAAAAAATGTTTTCCCATGACAGTATCCCTTGAGCTAAGCTCCCTGGTCTCAGCTCTTGCTTTTCGCCTTTCACTTCGGGAGGAGCCCCCGGCTAATTGGATGTCGCCAGGTCTTATTAAGAGAGGAGCAAAACTACATGTTCTAGATGAGCAAAGGGGCACGATCGTCTCACCAAGGATACTGGGTGGAGGAACGCAACTTAGGAAGGCAGGCCAGACAACACAGCGTGGAACAGGCAGAACGGGGCAGCACAAGCAGAACAGAATAGTCAGACAGGCCAGAAACAGGATTGGAGAGTGTAGAATAGTCAGTGGTCAGACAAAAGGTCAGATTAGGAGAGGTCGGAGTAATCAGGCAGGCAAGGGTCAGGATAAGAGAGATCAGAGTAGTCACAGGCAGACAAAGGTCAAAACCAGAATAACAGGCAGTATACAAATAAAAATAGCACCAGGAACAAACAAATTGAACATAACAATGCTGTATTCCCCTTTAAATACTGTTTGAATTTCGTGCCATTGCGCGATGACCTCATAAAGCCAGCGCAGTTGTGCATATGAAACCTGTAAATCCGCATGCCATAGAGGAAACCGGCACAGGAGGAGAAAGGCAGCATGCAGCAGGCATTCCCACTGGAGACACAGCATGCGACCCTGCCACCCACTAGACCACCAGGGTGAATCCTTACACTCAGGAAGGGAAAACTCTGCTGAGCCTTTTTGGTGGTGGAGGAGGTATTGGTGGTCCAGGTGAGGTCATCTGAGATGTGGACTCCTAAGAATTTGGTGTTCTTTACTGTTTTTATCATGGAGCCATGATATGACCAGGGCGAGTTCTCCTGAAGTTGAAGATCATCTCGATCATTTAATTATATGAAAGGTTGTTCTCACTGCACTAGACCGCCAGTTGCTGAAACTCATCTCTGTACGCCGACTCGTCATTGTGGCTAATGAAATAATAAATAGCAGAATCTTTTTTACTCTGTTATAATCTTAAATTACTATAATTTAAGTCTTCATTATATTGAAAATGAGTGGCACCCAAGGGGTTAACAAAGGTGCCTGGGATTGTGAGGGGTGTTCAGGTGGAAAGCAACTATGAGCAGTAGGGATCATATACAGAGATTGGCCAGCACAACCAAGGATGGGTCAGGATAAAACCTCAATGAGGCCCATTTCTTACCTCTTCCTCCTTCAGCACTTAGAATGCTGCAGGAGCTTTTCCATGGATGTGTCTGGTTCTCCCCTAAGAAGGTGTCTTATCCCTTACTGGAGCAGATGAAGGAGAGGGCCAGCAAAAATTGAGAAGGCTGGGTGAACTGGCTACTGGGTGATCACTTCTTCCAATGTTGATCATGATGAATAGTGCATGCTGCAAGGCAGTCTCTCCTCCCCTCACAAGTCAGTCCCAGTCCTCCCAGGTCTAAAAGGTGAAATGCTTGTAAGGGGACAACATTTATTTTATTACTATAAATAGTTGATACAATATGCCGTCTTGCCAGCAGGTGACCCAAGCCCTCATAGCTGGCCTGAAAGGTGGATTCCCCTTCGGGAACCTATATAAGGTTGTGCAGTAGCTGCATATTTTGTGCACTGTATTTAGACACTACAGAAAGGAAGGGCAGAATAATTGGGAAAGGAGGCTTACTTTAATAGTTACAGCTCTCTGCCTGTGCATTTCAACATTACAAGGGTCTGTGTATTTTGGGCACTGTATTTAGACACTAAAGAAAGGAAGGGCAGAATAATTGGGAAAGGAGGCTTACTTTAATGGATAACAGCTCTCTGCCTGTGCACTTCAACATGACGGGACTGGAGGCTTCTGGGAGAAATTCTGTGTGAGTATGTGTGATAGAAGAAGCATGAGAGGATCTCCTTGGAAGAGTATTAGAGAAACTTGTTACTCATTAAGGACTTGAGTCTGCCCCTGTAAACCTGTGAGAAGCTGCTAATAAACATTTGCCTTCAATTGCATCAAGTATGTCATGTCTATATCTCACAGCAAAGGCCTAGAGGGTACTCTGGTTGGAAGCCTATCAGTCACGGGCGTCCCATTACATGTAGCTGCTCTTATATCCATTTGTAGTGGTTTTCCGATATTATAGGCCATGAAAGACTGGAGAAAAGGTCAGAAAATATTCTAAAAGACCAGTCTCCTTTGGACTGCTACAAATGTTCTTGTCAAAGATATCAGAAGCATGCAAATCTCCCACTGAGACCTTTGCCTTTAGTGCTGCTTTCGGCCTAGAATTCTTAAGTGAGCAAGTTGCATGTAGCAGATTTCAGCAAGGTGGGCTTTTGGAGAGCGTTGTCACATTTTTAACCAAACATTATGACTACATTTCATATAATCATGCTTGCCTCCTCACAGTCTTCTACATTCAACTTTGTAGAGAAATAGAGTGCTCGCTCTATCTAGCTTAAAACATCAGGCTGGTATGAAACAGCTACAAGCAAAAACTGTGTAACTGAAAAACATTTTCTGCTGATAAACTACACTGTAGAAATCCATCAGGCCCTGTACATATACCCTGTATGCATATACAGGACTTTATGATAAGGTCTGCAAAAGACTTACTGTAAATCCATTACCCATATTTGGAATGAAATGCAAAGAGATACCCATTATACCTTGCAATTTCTGTCTCCAAACATTTCACAGTGTGGTTCTTAGCGTCACCTACTTTCAGTGTGGGTTAGTAGCTTCTTATTTGATCATCAGATCTTTTCATTTCATATCTTTTGACACATATAGAAACTTGTTCTCTGTGGCATAGAATTGGGTACTACTTGATGGCAGTTCCAGTGTTGCATATGACCAAGTCTAGCACTGACCAGACTAAGTAATAGTTGTAAACTGTGAAGTATACATAATAAAAAAAATGGAAAAAGGTGTACAATTCAAATACATTTTCCTTATTAGAAGAAAATGATTAAAGTATCTAGCAAGCCAACAAATACTACACATTAAATTATATATCCAAATATGGTTAACTTGGGGTCGGGACCAAGGAAGCTGTATGCAGAAAAGTCCAATTTGCAGCATCCAAGCAGGAGGTCATTAACCCATGGATCTAGGCAAAAAAACTATTTAGGAGCACCCAGGAACTTTAGCAACAAAAACATATATTCAGGCATTGAACCCAGGTCTTTGGAACCCTTTTGAATTGTCACTTCGAAATACGGCATGATGTCATATGCTGCCATATCACTTCACAATGAGATAACGTCACATGTCAGCGATGGGCGCCACCATCTTGGATCTGAAGAGGAGCACAATGGAACGGCAACTAGGATCACAGTTAGGAGCAAGTTGATCCATTTTTTGACCACCCACTAAGATATTCATTATCTTCATGAAGCCATCAGGGCAGGTCTGTGCCTTACAGAGGAGGCAACAAGATTACTTGAGTAAAAATACAAGGCTGTAACGTTTTACCTAAAGCTTGTTCTTTACACAAGTTTTATTTACCTGCTTTATTTTTTTTGCTTTATTTACTTTGATTTTATGCTTCCCACTGCTAATGATATTTTCCTCAATCTTTGATTAAGAGTTATACTAGAAAGGCTGGCTTCCTTCCAATCATATAAATTGTACTTGTCTGATTTCATTTGTTACTTACAGAAATATAGCGAAATGTTCTGAAATGAAAAAAAAAATGCTGACCCCCACACTTTGCAAACTTAAGCAGCACGGAAGCATTTGCTTTTAAACAGACATAATATTGACAAATTAGGGATCTTAGCAAGCTAGATTTATGTTCTACTTTCTTACAGAAGTGATTTTTACCTCCTGGAAAACTAGTCTGCCATTTTACTGCCATTTAAAAAAAAATCTTCATTATCTATGTATGTATTCCTTTTGCATTATTTGACAGGTATAAATGTCTTTATGGTAAATTCAGCAGTTTTAGCACAATTGCAAAAATCCTCCAGTGGCTCACTGGGGCAATGTAGGAGAATAAAAACACAGTGACCAGAGTTTTATTACTGGCACATCCTGACAGTTTTACCTTTGTCCATATGGGACAATACCTGTACAATGTTTTGGAGAGGCAGCACATGGGATGAATATTACCTTTTTATATAGTGCTTCTAATTTCACAAAACAATGTACTGCATTTTTTTAGCAGACAATGAAAGTGCTTTGTCCTGGGCCACAAGGAATGACCTACAAATCATCAACCATAATTAAAATATTTCTGCCTACAGCTACAGTCATGTGATTCGTGCTTTGTGGAACATAATAAATTGGTAAAGTCCAAAGATGGGAATAGGTTTGTAGCGTGAGTAAAACTCAATTGCAACTCGAAGGGCAACTTTTTTGTGGAAGTTGCAGCTTTAACAGTTCCTCGAACAGTCCCCTGACAATTTAATGACTGGTTCTATCATTTGGTAGAGGAAAACTGTTCAGCAGAAATAGTGGGCTTCTCACATAAAATGACACATCTGGACATCCAAGATTGAAATAATGAACACAATACTAATGTTGACCGTGGAATAACAAAAAAAAGTTTCCCCCATAATTAGACTTGTGCTGTCCCCATATCTATACTGCCTACCATGCATGGCTTCACTTGTTGCAATTTGTGTTATAAATAAGAAGACCCTTATCTAGAAAATGATAACATTGAAGATTCCCCTCACTACAGTATATCATTCCTTAAAATAATTACAAATAAGCTTTTTGTCTTCAGGATGATTGATTAGGGGTGTCAAATGAGATGGGTATTTGGCCATGGAAGATATCAGTCAACATTTATGCCATATTGCCAGCGTTAAATTTGTATTTTAATGAATTTCAAGACAAAATGATGAATGCCTATTAAGAATCCAAAACAATGAATTTCAAGGGTGAAAAGGGTAATATGAAAGTTTTAGTTGGAATATGAAAGTTTTAGTTGGAATTACCAAATGTTTTTGGCAAAATAACCTGCCTAAATAATCTGGAAAATTCTGCATGCATGATATGCGAGGATTTTCACTAGTTTGTAAATTTCACTGAAATGGCCACAGATGTATGCCACTTTTAATTGCATGCATTTCACCTAGTACCATGTGGATTAGTTATAGGTACAATGTGCAAAGGGCCTCCTGAACTCAATGCATGATAAAGGCAGGCGTTCACATACAGGGATGCCTTTTCGCTGCTCTCCAAGTCCTAACCCTCAGAAGTCATGTTCCAATATCTTGCACTGATGAGATCTAACAAGATTGAAAAAGGCTGTCTGCAAGTTTGGATATATGGTTCTGAACCATTAGGCTGTATCTGTGCTATAAACCAGGCAGTATGTATATTGGGCGTCCATATACATTTCCGTGATTGATCAATACCAGCTCCGTAAATGTTATCATTAATCATGCAATTACAATTTTAGCACAAGTTCATGCGTTTGTGTATCAAGTAATATACAACTTTCTAACATTTTATAATACAGTCTAAATTATAGTTATTTGGTATCCTATTACTCATTTTCCTATACACTTATAATATGGACAATATTTCAGTTAAAGAATAGCATATTTCAAAGTCAGGCTTCCTATGTACAGTTTCATCACATACACCCATATACTTTGGTTTTAATATAAAGCAGCACATTTGATGTAGACAAAGGCATAATTAATATGTATTGAAACAGAAAAAAGTGAACACACAAATGGCTGACATTAATGCCTATATTTTATTTTATCTGGTGCAGAGCTTGTCAAAGCCTGAATGATGTGATGAGTACTCTTTGTAATTCTGTGATGAAGGAGCATAAGCTTGACTTATGCATTTCAATTATACGTTTCAGAAACATTTAATTATTGTTCAGTGACTCCTACTCTTATATGCGGTCCTTGCAAGGAGTCAGCCTTTTAAATTTCATTCCATCACAAAAGATATTACAAACTGTCATGGCCGCAGCATGGATTGCAAAGCAAGCTTTTTGTCTGCTACCCCGTCAGTATTCGCAAGATTACAAGAGAATATTTTTTTGTGGTGAAATCATGTTCGAATGGAAAGGCTTTCAGAATGTTCTAGATATTTGAGATACAAAGGGGCAGATTTACTAAGGCTCGAAGTGAAAATTTGAATTTAAAAAATTCAAATTTCAAAGTAATTTTTGGCTACTTTGACTAAATTCAGTATATCAATACCTCTTCTCTTCTTTACTTTTTTAGATAGGGAATTGTAAATTTCTATCAAAAATAAATGAAATTACATGTGATCTTAATTATTTAACACTGCACAATTCCATGCAGTTTCATGAATGATTTGAATAAATATTTCATAAAAAAAAAGGCTGCAGGTTATGCAAATACAAATCCTCATGTGCTGATGTTTGTTCTACATTGTTTTATCCAAAGACTTGACTTGATGGAAATATTACCAGGCTATCTCTTGATGACTGAATATAAAAGTACGCTAGAATACCAAATAATTTACATTTAGATAACACTCTATGTGAGTGGCCTTTTAAGGGCTTTCAGGTTAATAGAAATGCATGTCTGAAGGGAAGATCAGTCACATTACATTATGATCCAGGGCAGCATACAAGAAGCATATTCTCATAAGGGCTAAACTGGACAGTCTTTCATTTTAGCAAAACAGAATGAGGCTTTATTTTTGTTTTCAGTGCATACATACATTGTGTTGTGTTTTGTTTGAAAGTTTTTTTTTTTTTTAAATTATAAAGAGAAATTGGAGACTATGTATAAAATAAAAAACACAACTGCTTTCCACTGTGGATAGGTTCAAATTTTTAAACCTTTTGGTTGGAGTGGAAGAAGAGCATGACCGTGAAATTCATAGAGATAAAGACAAGACATATTCTGCTCTTATCCATTATGGGTGGCAGGGCTTACATACAAATACGGATGTTTAAAATTTTCAAATGATTCAAGGGACCTCTGCCATGGACTCCTACATGACCTCAACAGGTTTTAGCTGGTGCATTTTCCAATTTAAGCTATTTCCAAGGTTGGGGTATGATAAATCTCAAAAACTAAAATTTTAGGTTTTTTTTACTCAAAATGTGAATTTTGACCAAAAAAATCTGCTTGTAAAAAATACAAAAAAAAAATACAAACCTTAATAAATCTACTCCTAAAAGTAAGGCCATAGAGACTGTAGGGGCAGATTTACTAAATTCACCCAAAAAATATTCGTTTTTCCTCGATATTCAATTAGCATTCGATTTGTACGATTCGAACGATCGAAGACTTCGATCGTACGAATCCTATTCAATCAGGACTTAGCCTCAGAAGCCTATGGGAGGGTTCTATTCAGGTGAATTTAGTAAATTGGCCCCTGTCTGTGTGTGTTGACTCCATGTTTGCTAATGAACTTAATGCGTTCTATGCCCCTTTTGAGGCTACTCGATCAAATTGTATTGATACTAGTCAGGGTTTTGAGGATAATTGTCTGTAATGAATGTTGTGAAGCCATTATTATTGGGGCAATGCAAAGGGTTAACATCAGTAAATCACCAGGGCCAGATATTTACAGGTGTTTTTTGCGAGTCTTTTGCTCAATCTGTGGCCCCTAATTGTTTTAAAAAATCTATTATTGACCCAATAGCAAAGAATAATAATAAGAATGATAACTAGACTGTTAGATTAACATCGGTGGTTATGAAAGTCTTCAGAATTTTATTACATTTGTCATCCCTAGTAACGCTGACTCACTACAATTTGCTTATCACTGAAATAGATCAACAGGGGGTGCTATTTCTTATGTTTACATTCTACTCTCAACCATGTGGACAAGAAACTTGGCAATTATGTGAGGCTACTATTTATTGATTACAGTTCAGCCTTTAACACAATAGTTTCATATGGATTATTCACTAAGTTGATATATCTGGGACTAAATTGTGATGTGTGCCTGGGTTTTTAAGTTTTTAATGGAAAGATCACAAGTGGTGAGAGTTGGTAATTTTGTTTCATACTAAATACAGGTGCTCCACAAGGATGTCTACTTTGCTCTATACTTTCTATTTGTGTGACCATATCCAACTCTAATCCACTATAAAATTTGCTGATGACACAGTAGTGCTGGGGCTTCATGTCCAATAATGATTACTCAACTAGAGTCACTTGGATTTGTAAGTTAAATGCGTCATGACTCAGGGCTAATTGAAGAAACTGTGTTATCTAAAGTTATCTTAACTCATTTAATGCATTTAACCTTTTCATTAGCATACCAAAGCACCATTGTTTTCAATGGTGAACTCTTTAATTGGATGGGATGCTGTGACACAATATTTTGTGCTAAGTGAGATAAATGAGATAGATGAGTTAAGTCACGACGCATTAAACTTACAATCCAAAGTTACTGCATCTGTAAATGTGGAGAATCTAGTAGTATGGTGTCAAGAGACTTTAACAGGAAACAGCAGAGGTCATACTCGATACTTACTATTGGTGGTCCTGTAGAAGAGAGGGTAAGTAGTTTTAAATATCTAGGGGTCCAAATTTCTGAGGACCTGGCCTGAGCACAGCCTAAGAAGGCCAGACAGCATCTCTATTTAAGAAAATTGTGGCAATTTAAAGTTTCAGCAGAAATTATAAAGGTGTTTTATATTGGTTCTGACACAGAATATAATGTGATGGTTTGGACAGATTTACAGTGGGCGATACATGCAGCAACAACATGGAACATTGCACTTTGTATGCACATTGGTTGCACTCAAAATTATGGATATTGTTAGTGTTTAACAGTAGGAAGTTTAGTACTGTATGTATTTTCATATTATAAGCACAATGCAGCTGTGTTCTTGTAAAATATGGCATTACATTTAATTTATTATATATTTATCATGTATTGTTTATTGCATTGTTTAATGCATGTCATTGTTTGTTGTAGTTAAGCATTTTTTATGCACAAATATATTGTTATTTTAGAAATTACACAGTTTTGGAATGATCAGGCTACTGGTCGTATTTGTATAACTTTGTATTTGACAAATAAAGATTTCTATCTATCTAGCTATCTATCTGTTTAATGCATGTCATTGTTTGTTGTAGTTAAGCATTTTTTATGCACAAATATATTGTTATTTTAGAAATTACACAGTTTTGGAATGATCAGGCTACTGGTCGTATTTGTATAACTTTGTATTTGACAAATAAAGATTTCTATCTATCTAGCTATCTTTTTACCTGTGACTTCGTTTCCATGGTTAAATCTCCCAAATGATTGCACTTTTTATTAGCCACAACTAGGATCAACTGACTGTAGCTGGGATGCACCGCCGCCTGATGGTTTAAAATTGTTTAGTGGGGAGCACAACTTTTTCCATTTATTTTATCATTTATACAGGAGCATTCAGCTCCCATTATTATCAGCTACAGTAGTTGATCCCAGTGGTGTATGTAATAAAAAATGCTGAGGTCTAATCATGAATAGCAGCAATTTTCTGGTCACATAGAAACATTTTATTGGTTTCTATGAGTTACTGCACCTGGGTAAATATTGTGTCTTTTAGAACATATGGTGGATATTATTCTATATGTGTTTTTCTAATTCATCAACAAAATATAAAGGCACACCCATGCGTCGAGAACAACTTATCCTGGTGTATGTTCCTCATTACAGACAACACTCCAAGTAAAAGAAAGAAAGTGCCAGTGCACCAAGGCTATTGCAATAGGAAGTTAACCTTGTGTGTAATGTGTCCCAGTACTGTACTGCTTTGCACCCTATTATTTCCTTTATAAAGTACAATCTGTACTGGTAAAGTACAAGTACTCTGAACTCACTTCTGACATGATGGGAAATAATTTACAAACCAGATATAACAATCATGACCTATTATTTATTATCATAAACGTATAATATTACCAACATTTTGTCTCATTTGGCATACAATTTGTAATGACTCATTAGTCAGGGTCAACTGGAACTCTCTTATGAAAAGGCGAAACCCCTGCAGGCCTCCCCAAGGGAAAAGGGTTTGTGCGTCAGCTGCGCAGAGCCACCTGGGGATGGACATGTTGACAGGTAAGGGAGTGCACCAGTCTCGCAGCACATCTTACACCATTTTTGCAAGGAGCTAAAGAAGAATTATATAAACATTCTATAACAGCATTGGCAACAAAGTCTGTGATTTAAAAACTGTGGGACAGGCTTCCTGAGCAGTCCCAAGCAGTGACAGGGGGCAACGACTAGTTAGGTGAAATTTGGGTACAATGCCTATTTTCTTTCTTAGGAATTCCTGCAATGTAACCTGGAGATATTTTAGGTTGTGGACAATATAGCAGAATTTGTATTACAATAATGGTTTCATATATATACTGCTTAACTATGTTACAAACATTGAAAATGCCCCTGATTAATCACTGACCCTGTACCCAAAGCTGGTGCTCCCCTTCTTTAAAAAGTTGATGGTCCAGCGTATTTTTATGTTGAGTGAACCACTACCATCTTTTTTGGTGCACAAAGACATCCCCTGGGTTGCTCCAGGTGAGTACCTTTGTGGTACAGGCTTTTTTGGACACTTCTGTACTACACATTACCTTAGTGGCACTAGAAGATCGCACTCTGCAAGAAAATTACATTTTTAAAGAAGAATGAGTTACTATAGTTTTATTTATTGGGGGGTTGATTACCTATCTATCTATCTATCTATATATCATATCATTGATCCACACTGGTGTTCCAGGGTGCTATAAATGTGACCATCACCTAGTATTTCCGAAAAACTTTAAAGAATAAACTATTTTTGATAAAATATACAGTATTTTTCATTCCATTGTATGTCTTTAGTTATTAAACAGAACCACTTAGACAAGCAAAATCATTAAGGATACTAATCAATGCCACAATAACAAACGTCATAGTCCCAGATGACTATTGGCAGATTACATGTAAATGGTTACTAGGCTTGGTATTCTATGATCTGTGTATCATTGAAAACAAATGAACATACATCAGTGAGGCAAAGCTATGACATTCCATTGAAATCATTAGAAGCTTAGAAACAGTGTGGCTGATAGCGACTGAAATATACAAATTTTTGCAGCTTGTTAGCCTTGATCATCCCAAAAGATTAGAATGTAATTAGCTGCATGCACACAATGATTACCACAGCATCCAGTAGCACCGTTGTGCCATACTGACAGTGAATTATTGAAGTCACCTTGTGAGTGCTTTACCGGATTAGAAATCATGATCTGAATTTAATCAAACACCAGGTGCTTAATACACTGAATAGCAATTTACATGAGAGAACTTTATGTTTCTCATTTACTGTGTATTGTGTTTCTTGTTTGTAATTGTTTGTTTTTTTGTTTTCCCTTCCCTAGAACAAAGAACAGACTTATCCTTAAATAAATAAATGTACTAAAGAAAATAAACAGATCAGCAGTTTTATGTGTGGTAAAAGCTGCAAAAAAGTACAGTGAAACCCTGAAAAACGATATATTTTTGGAATGTATACATTCTGATAAATCCAAAATAGGTAAATTTGTCTTCCTACGCAAAACTGCAATTTCTTAAACTTAAAAACATCTTTGTACACCAAACTACTCAATTGCAAATTGTACCTAAACTTAGTTGTATTTATGACATTTCTGAGATTTGACTACAAATGTTTTTATTTGCCATATTTATCATACACAAAGGAAAATCACTGTAAATATGACGCCATAGGTCTACTAAATCATTTGATGCCCAATATGCATATACCAAAGTATGTGGCATTTGTGGACCCCAAATTAAAATTTTGCAAACTGAGCCCCCTGACTGTGTATTATGTGCCATAAGATCAGGGCTGTGGAGACGGTGTATGTAAATCCTTTGACTCTGACTTCTCAGTTTATAGTACCTCCGACTCCAACTCCACTGCTTTTAATGGAACAGTAAAACCAAAAAGTGAAAATGTATTGAAGTAATTAAAACATAATGTACTGTTGCTCTGCACTGCTAAAAACTGTGTGTTTTATTCAGAACATTACTATAGTTTATAAAGACAAGATGCTGTGTAGACATGGGGACAGCCATTGAAGCTGCTGGTAAAAAAAGGCACAGGTTAGATTGCGGATAACAGATAAAACACAGTTGTAGTGGACAAGGCTTATCTGTTATATGCTATGTAACCTGTGCCTTATCTCATTTTTTCCGACAACTTGAATGGTTGCGCCCTTGGCGACACAGCATCTTGTTTACATACATTATACTAGTCTTTCTGAAACAAACACATAGCTTTAACCAGTGCATGCTCCTGTTCCTAATGTAGTTTCCATGTTGATTGAAAGAAGTTAAGTATACCACATATATGGAATTTTATCACTGTCAGAGCTCAAAAATATAAACCACATCCTTTGGTAATTCTAAAGCAAAATGAAAGTTAATCTACATAAACCAAACACAATAGGAAACAACTTATATATTAACTGAACCTAGGATAGAGCTGTTGAATAATATAATCCAAAATTAACTAAAGTATTGTTCTTAGAGACAGAATTGCTTCTGCTATAACCAAGCTAGGTTACAGAAACTGCACACCGTACATACCGAAATATCCTTCTCTTGGTGTTCAGTGATGGAGGAATTGGCCACCTCCAGAACAAGATGAGAAGAAATTTACTGACAAACAAGAATTGCGGTGGCAGGGCAAGCCCTAGCAATTTTATTAATGCAGTTATGCAACATTTCAGGGACACACAATTCTTGGTGATTTTCTACTCATTCTGATATATCCTCCCTCATAGAAGCTCTTAAATCTGATTTGATTATTTTCAGTGCCAGGGAAAAACAATACTGAAGGCAAATTAATATATCTGAAGCCCTGGAATCTAGGTTGAGACAAATACAGTTTTAATTATTATCTAAAACTAAAGAAAGAATCAGGCAAAATGTTATGAAAAATGTCCCCTTTAAATATACTTAATATTATATAACTGGGCAATTGGCCCCCCCTCCTCCTACATCCTTTGTGACATGACGTTTCCTCGGGAACCAAACATTTCAAGCTGGGCCACATTCATATGCACCCTGGGCCGCAGTTCGGACACCCCTGTTCTATGTAAACTACCAAACTGCAAATCCTTCCTAAATGTAGTGGTATTTATGACATTTCAGAAAATCGCCTAAAAATACAGCATTTATCTCACACAATGTTTTTGGTGGTTATTATTAGTTATGCTGGTGATTGTAAGCTACAGTAGTAGTACTATATAAACTATAGATGGTACTTTTTGCTTAACCAGCGACATGGTGTAATAATGTAAAAAAATCACAGAAGTTTTTACGAAATTGGCAACATGGAAGCAAAATAATTTTCAGTTTTCACAGTTGATCTATGTTGGGAAACTGGAAGGGTTTTCGCAATAAAGGTACATAGGATACTTTCTTTAAAAAGATGTGAGGTACAATATATCCACCAACTAATACTTGGTTCTACATTACAGTATATGTCAGTGGATTATCACAGTATCCTTGTGATATACATGCTTCCTAATATACATAAGGACCCTATTAACCCGCCGGGTTGTCCACTTGAATAAAGCAGTGGAGGTACTAGATTAGATCCTTAACCCTTAGGTTAGAAAGGCAAGGGGACAAATTCACTAGAGTGCAATATTGCCAGCGACGGCTTCGCAGTCATCGTAAACACTTCGCCTGGCAAAAATTCACTCAGACAACGCTAATTCCCTAAAGTGCGAAGTTGAGTCCAGGGTCCGAACACTGGCTAATTTTCTCAAGTGTTACTTCTGTAGAGTGAGCAAATCAATGCGAAGCTGCCCTAGTGTTCAATTCTGCCTAGTTCAACTTTGCTAGAGTTTTTTTGTGCTTTTGAAGATATTACACTAAAAAATTATGATGTAAGTAACTGAAGATTGAGGATGTTTTATGCACTCCAATGCACTTCACCAGGTCAGACCTGGCGAAGGCAAGTCTGGCAAAAGAGGCAGGGAGGGAGGCCTCAGGCAGCAGCCCCTGGAACACCCCTGGAAAGACATAATGTAGCTAAATAGAGTGATATGCAACCAGGCACTTGTAAAAAAGTAACCAGTAAACTACACTGTTTAACTATACAAGTTTGCAGGTTTTTGGCTGCAAATCACCAGGCCCGGATTTGTGGAGATGCCACCTAGGCCCAGGCCTAGGGCGGCAGGATTTTATGGGGTGGCATGCTGCCCAACCACACCTACATTGGTTCAGAAATGTACATTTCCTGTGTGCCAAGTCCTATTGCTCTGTCCTGATGATGAAAATTTTTGCAAATAAATGGGAGGGGAGACAAACGACAGCAGGCCTAGGGGTGCCCGCTAGGTAAATCCGGCCCTGCATATCACTCTATTTAGCTACATTGTTTGAAAATACAAGCTTGCAAATATTTGGCAGTGAAATAGGAATTTTACAAATATTAGGTGTGGAAAGAGGTAACGTTCAGTAAAATCCACATCTTAGTGAATTTGTAGAGTTACATCCATTTGCCCTAGTTAGTAAATCGGCAAAGTAACAAAATGACATCACACTTTTAGATTAGTCACTTCGCCCTTTAGTTAATCTGCCCCAAGGTCTTAACTGAGAGATAGAGGGGATTTTTTGTTAATAAACTCTGGAACCTTGAGAAGATCAAGGCTAAATTGTTGCTGGTCATGATGGATGTGGCCAGCCTTTGTACAATGATTCCTTAAATGGAGGAAGTGGACATATAGGGGCAGATTTACTAAGAGTCGAATTCGAGAGGAGGGGGGGTGGCAGCAACACAAGCTGCCTCAGGCGGTGGAGGGGCCAGGATCCCCACTGTTCCCAGGCAATTTTTCGCTTTGGTGAACAGTAGTTACTCTGCAAATTCAGTAAATTGTGAATTTAACTGAATTGTGAATTTAACTGAATTTAACTGAACATTATCTCTTTCACCAGAGTTAACTTTGCCACCTCAGACCAGGCGAACTGCTAAAATTAAGCTAGTTTTTTTTAACAATGACTAGCCAAAAAAATCAAAAACATCTGAATTGCTAAAAAAAAAAAAGATCCCAGAAATCAGCAAAGCTTCCATTGACTTCTGTGGAACCTCAATTGCTTTTACTTGGCAAAATTTTGTATTAGAGTATTATTGGAGTTTTTCATGGCTTTTACAAAATTTTCAAAACAACACATTTTTAGAGAAAAATATGAAAAATCTTAAAAAAAAGAAATCCAAATGTTTTTAAATTGGCCCCATAGTGAAAATGTACCGTCAATTCACAAAAATTATTTGCCATCGGCACAAACGCAAACTCTGACGTGAAAAATTTTGCTCATCTCAAATCAAGACCAGTTATAATATGCTTTTGAAAACAAAAAGTTCGATTTTAGGTGAATTTCTCCTTAATTTGCCACATCTTTTAACATCACTCCATTGTACAGTTTTCACTGACTTTACAAACCAGAAACATTCCACGCTGGTTTTTAACAGCAGTGGTCTCGAATCAGATACAAGACTGTGTTTGCTGAGCCGGAGAGACATTTACTGTGTGAGCACAGATGTCTTCTATTCATTTCTGCAGTGTCAGGACTAACAACATATCCTTTTTTCAGCTAAGTGAATAATTAGCTTTAGCTGACAACTGAAGTGATACAAAAATAAGAGTAAATGTAACTGCCTCAGTTCAGATTTACCTGATATTTCCAGCTGGGACAGGTGAAGCAAACTGAGCTTTTCAAATATTCATATTGAATAAAACATAGTAATAACCAAACTGATATTAATATTTCTATGTCAGTTATGCAAATAGTAATAAGTCGTGTATAATTAAATATTCAAAAAGCCATTCATACCACTGACAGCTATGAGCCTATAGCTCCAATTTTATATTTTGAAAGCCTAGTTAATGGCAGGGAAAGGGGAAAATGGTTTGAATTTGCATAAATGTAATAAAGTTCTAACACCAAGAGAAAAAAAATCCCATTCTTCAATGGAATATTCTTTGGAAGAAAGTTATATTCCAAATTTTAATTGTGTGCAACACATTTTAGGACCTTCTGATATGGGACATTTGTTTTGAGTGCATGAATGAGAAGTGGCTGTTTCGAACAGGTGATCCCTAGAATGTGCAGATAGCAAGAACTATCAAGATCAAATCTAATACAAAAAAGTCCAAACTCCTAAAGTTCACACTACTTGTCTGGCTTGTACTTGTATTCCTTCAATTCCAAATCTCAGTATCTAAAAACAAAGGCACAGGAACGAACAAGAGAATATATGCTGTATGGTTTCGTTTGGTAAATAACACCCCGTATAGTGCTTTAAGAAGATTACGAGGCACCCCTTCCAGTTACAACACCTATTTTTGTGCTGATGGGTACTCACAAACATTCACTTTTTAAGTTTGCACATAAGAAATGATACCAGGACACTGCTTTCCCTCTCATGCTGGTGGTGAAGTGATATTAAAAATAATGTTTTCAAATGACATTGACATGGTATCCATGTTATAAAAACATGTTTAGGTTGGAATTTTCGTTTGAGTTCCCCCTTACTGTATAGCCTGACCATATGCTTGAGTTTTGGATGCAGACTCAACAGACTAGAACACTGGTTTAAGAGCCTCAGGCTAAGTGACATCACAAAAGAGTGCCCCATTGACGGACACAAAGAAAGAGCCACTACAAGGTGGTCTACATCCAAAACTCAAGCATGCAGTCAGGCTATACACTAAGGAGGAGCTCAAATGAAATGTGTATATATGACTGTAACTTGTTGCCAATATGAAGGACATGACGATAAACAGTTTGCAACATCCTTATAACTCACATTCAGGCTTGTAGTCGCATTATACCACTACTGGGCATTATCTTAATAATAATAATATCTCAATATTCCAGGACATGCATAATGCTTGTGTGTAATTACTGTAGTTGCAATAAAACAGATAATGAGCAATTTTCCCCTATTTACTATACCTTCCAGGCACTAAATATACTGTAAATAGAGATATAACCCAGTTAACAGAGGCCTAAATACAATGCCTTAAAGGGCAAGGAAAGTGTAAAATAGACTAAGGCTAGAAATGCTGTATTTTATATACTAAACATAAACATGAACTTACTGCACCACAAGCCTAATCAAACAAATGATTTATGCTATCAAAGTTGGCCACAGGAGGCTGTCATCTTGTAACTTTGTTATACATCTTTGCAATACTAGACTACATACACATGCTCAGTGTGATCTGGGCTTCTTAGGGACTGTCATAAATTATCAAAAAACAAAGCTGCTTGAGATCTGCATGGCTGGTAAGTAAGGCTCCCCCTGCTGTTCGAAAGTATGATTGTTTCCCTGCAAGAAGTTAGGGACCGTCTGACAATTACTATCCACAGAAGTAAATGAACGGAGAATTTCACTGCATACAGTCAGGTTTCTTAAAAACGGTACACATTTTTAGATGGATTTCTTTTTCACTAAAGAAAGTAAAAATGGGATTTTATTTCTTTGCCTTTCCTTGCCCTTTAAATACCATTTAAAGGAATTGTTCAGTATAAAAATAAAAGCTGGGTAAATAGATAGGCTGTGCAAAATAAAAAATGTGTCTAATATAGTTAGTTAGCCAAATGTAATGTATAAAGTCTGGAGTGACTGGATGTCTAACATGACAGAACACTACTACTGTACATGCTATTCAGCTCTCGTGTTTTCCACTGACTGGTTACCCTGGTGACCAGGCAGTAACCAATCAGTGACTTAAGGGGAGGCCACACGGGTCATAACTGTTGCTTTTGAATCTGAGCTGAATGTTGAGTATCAATTGCAGACTCACTGAACAGTTATGTCCCATGTGGCCCCCCTTCAAGTCGCTGACTAACTCAAAGTTTAAAGAGCTGAAAAGCAGGAAGTTGGATTCTGGCTATTATATTAGACATCCGGTCACTCCAGCCTTTATACATTACATTTTTGGCTAACCAACTATATACGAAACATTTTTTATTTTATACAGCCTATCTATTTATCCAGTTTTTATTTTTACACTGAACTGTTCCTTTAAAATATATCTGATATGAAGTGAATAAATGGTTACAGACTTTCACAGGAAAAACAAATTAGCGTTGTAGCATAGTAGATTAATTGTTCTGCTTTGATTTTCCTGCATTATTGTCCAGTGTTCTGTTTATTAATATGATGGATTTAAGAGTGTACTTATATCTGGGGGGACCACTTATATTAATCCTTTTTCATTTGATATTGTTGAGTAGATATAATTGTGATTTGCCTCTAATATGAAATAACAGCACTGCGGTCCTTAGGGGCAAATTCACTAAAGTGCGAAGTGGCTAACACTAGCGCTAATTCACCAGCGTGACGATATTTCGCAACTTCGCTAACTGACAAATTTTTGCAAGCGAAGTAGATAGGTAGTGATGGGCGAATCTCCCGCGATTCGCTTCGCCTAGAGATTCGCGAATTTCTAGAGAAATTCGCGAATCGGCGAAAAATTCGTGAAACGAGTCGCGGGACGATTTTGTCGCGCATCGCGTCAACTTTGACGCGCGTCGCGTCAACTTTGACGCGTTGCGTTGTTTTCGTCGCGCGTTGCGTTGTTTTCGTCGCGTCGCGTCAAAAACGACGCGCGACTGACTCGCGACTCGTTTTTCGGTGAAATTTCGCCAAGAGAAATTTCGCTGGTGATTCACGAATTTATTCGCCAGCGGCGAATCGCGGGAATTCGCCGCGAATTCGACCTAGGCGAATAAATTCGCCCATCACTATAGATAGGCTAACTTCACACCCTTACGCCAGCCGAAGTTGCGCACTGACGAAGGGTCATTACTATGCTGATTCACTAAGATGTCCATTTTACTGAATGTTACCTCTTGCGCTAGACTTTACTCCGCCAGGTTCAGACCTAGCGAAGTTCAATACGATAGGAGATTGAAAAAGTCCCAAAAAAATGCTGGCCCACATTAGGACCTAGTTCGTGATCCAATGTTCATTCACACCCCTTCACCACTCCACCAAGTCCTCCGCTGTCAACCATCCAGCACTCGACCAGGGCAACTTGGTTATTCTGAGCAGACTTACCGGCAACATTCCCACCATAGGTCTTCCACCTATCCTACTCTGCTGAGCACCTATCTCCTGGGTCCCTGTCTTGGGGGGTAACCCTGGGAACTGTTTCTCTTCTAGACTCCTCGTTGGGGCTGCCCTTTCTCACTTTCCTGGCTCAGGCACCTAGTATATGCTCACTGAAGCTACTAACTACTTCTCTACCTTAACTGGACCACCTTCTCCCATCTAAGACCATCCTTCGGGTGTGGCTGCCCTTTTATACCTTCCCCTTAGCTCCCTCACTCCCTCTAGTGGTGGAAAACCCAACTACTACTAATATGGTGTTCTACTGCCACCTAGTGGGTATTTTACCCATTGACCCTTACATACTTTCTTCACGCAACACTTTAATTCACACTGCACAACTAGCAATTAACATCTTAACTCTTTCTTCCCCACATATACATTTTAGTTCACCCTCTTATACAGTACGTATATGCATTAAATAAACACATTTGTTTCACACTAAATAAGGAGTGCTGGTCCTTATACCGAGATGTATGACTAAATTTGATCATTGCACCCAAACAATACTTCTAATTCGGTAAGAGTACAAATGCTGTACAAGAAGTATATATATATATATATATATATATATATATATACTTACATTTACATTGCACCATTAATATAATAGACATTAGACATTAATAATAGACCGACACATTTGAGAAATTTAGAAATCCACCCTTGCAGTCAGTACACATCTGTACAGTATATGAATAAAGTGTCTTCCCTTGTCTCTGTTTGAATGCTTGCATAAAAGGCTGCATATTTGGAACTGTGGGGAAATAAGCAAAAGCATACTGGGGTGTCATGATTTTAATTATGTATTTTGTATTTCTAAATTCCACTGTTTACACAGCAAATAATTCCATCTACAATATAAAATTAAATACCTGAACCACCAAGTTATTGGTGTGTATGCAGCAATCCCAGATCATTTTGCCTGGCCATGTGCTTTCAGAATCAGCCGGCACTTTAGGATGGAACTGCTTTCTGGCAGGCTGTTGTTTCTCCTATTCAATGTAACTGAATGTGACGCAGTGGGACCTGGCGTTTTCTATTGAGTGTTGTTTAGTGATGGGCAAATCTATGAAAATTTGCTTCACCGAAAAATTTGCGAATTTCTAAAGAAATTTACAAAACAGCGAAAAATTTGTGAAACTGGTTTGCCGCGCAATTCGTTTTTGTTGCACATCAAAATGTTTTTGTCACATCTTGTCTTTTCTGATGCGCACAGTAGATTTTTTTGACACACGCGATAGATTTTTGTTGCACATCTTTTTTTTGGATGCGCAGCTAAACAAGTTGCAGGGCGAATTTTTTACAGTATCATGAAAAATTCCACCTGTGGTGAAACTAGGATTCGCCGCAAATCTGGCCATGGTTATTTTTTCACCCATCACTAGTGCTGTTCTTAGATCTACCAGGTATCTTGTGTTAGGGAGCTGCTATCTTGTTACCTTCCAATTGTTCTGCTGTGCATTCCCTTAACCATGGAGAGAAGCACATTCCCAACTTAAATTAAAATAATATATGTGCCCTGAATCTTTTTTCAATATCCAATATCAAACTTGGCTCTCCATAGGCATTTTCTATTTTCTTGGCTCCTTCAAATCAGCATTGCCATTGAAAATAACTCAACAAGTTTGAGAGGAAGATAAAATACAAAAAAAAATACAAAAAAAAGGGAAAATTGCTACATACTTACCGTCATTTTCCTTTCCTGGTACCTCTCCATATCAGCACTTATCGGGTTAGCTCCTCCCTCATCTCATTGAAGAACCACTCCCCCAAGCAATTAAATATCCAGCAGAGGCACTCACCCGTGTCACGTAAAAAGCTTTAACCAGATAATACTTAGGGAGGGAACCTGCTGATATGGAGAGGTACCAGGAAAGGAAAATCACGGTAAGTATGTAGCAATTTTCCCTTTTCCCTGGCCCTCTCCATATCAGCACTTATCGGGATATAGCAAGCTTCCCGACAAGGGTGGGCAATACAAATTGTGATAGAAAGTATTTTATTTATTTATCATGCAATTAGTGTGCAAACGAGATAGAGGAAAGAACATTCCGCCCAAATTGGGCACAGTTGGCTGATGCTACATCTAGGCAGTAATGTGAAGCAAATGTATTAGGTGAAGCCCAGGATGCCGCTCTGCAGATCATTTCCAATGGAGTGCCAACTTCTGCTGCCCATGAAGCTGCTTGAACTCTGGTTGAGTGAGCGGAGATTGTAGGAGTTTGTAGTCCTCTGGCCAAATAGGCCTTCGAAATGACGGATCTAATCCATTTGGAGATGGTGGATTTGGAAGCCGCTTCTCCTTTTCTTTTACCCCCCGGAAGAAGAAACAATCTGTTGGTTTTCCTGAAGGATTGAGTCGCTGAACAATATGCATTTATTGCTCTACCGACATCCAGAGAATGTAAAGGATGTTCTCCCTCTTCCGGATCGTCTCCTCGGAAGGAAGGAAGAGACAGCTCATCCCTGATGTGGAAATTGGTGACCACCTTAGGTTTGAAGGATGGAACAAACCTTAGTATAACTCTTTCCTGAAGAAACACTGGACTGTCTTCTCCAAATTTTAGTGCCTGCAGTTCCCCCACTCTTTTAGCTGATGTGATTGCTACAAGGAAAACTGTCTTCAGGGTTAATAGTCCGATAGGAATGTCATGAATTGGCTCAAAGGGTTGTGATGATAGGAATTGGAGAACTAACGGTAGATCCCATACTGGACAGGAGGGTCTTTTAGCCGGTAATATTCTGATTGCCGCCTTGAAAAATCTGACTACCAGCGGATGAAGAGCCCATCTAGTCCCTGAAAACGCTGAGATAGCTGAATCATGCGTTTTGAGGGTGTTGGTCTTTAGCCCACTGTCCAGACCTTGTTGAAAGAATTCTAGAAGCTCAACCACCGATACTGAAGCTGAAGACTGATCACGGACCATTCTCTTCTCCTTAAAGGCTTTCCAGATGCTGCAATACCTTGAGTTGGTAGTTGTTTTTCTTGAATTCATAAGAACCTCAACTACCACTTTGGAAAGTCCTTGTGCATCTAGACCTTTCCGCTCAATCTCCAAGCCGTCAGGGCTAGGTGCCCTGGATCCGGATGAACGAATGGTCCCTGAATCAGAAGATCCCTGGATAAAGGCAATCTCCATGGAGATCGTACTGATAGCCTGAGGAGAGTCGGGAACCAAGGTCTCCTTGGCCATGCTGGGGCAATACAGATGACTTCTGCTCTGCACTCCGTTACCTTCCTCAAAATCCTCAGAATCAGAGGAAGAGGTGGAAAGATGTAGCATAAATTCTTTGGCCACTGTTGCACCAGGGCATCTACCGCCAAGGCTTGTGGTTCCTGCCTTCTGGAAAAGAAAACCCTGCATTTGGAGGCCATCAGATCTTTTCCCCACTCCTCTGTCAGTCGGTCGAAGACCCTGTGATGTAGTTGCCATTCGTGGGGATCCAATGAATTTCGGCTTAAAAAATCGGCTTCTCCGTTGAGTTTTCCTGGCACATGAACTGCCATCAGTTCGGAGATATACTTTTCTGCCCAGACAAAAACTGGTTCTACCTCTGACAACATGGATAGACTTCTTGTCCCCCCTTGCCTCCTGATGTAGGCGACTGCTGTAGTGTTGTCGCTTCTGATTTTGACCCTGCTTCCTGTTAGGTCGTCCTGAACAAAGGAAAGTGCTTCGAAAATGCCCCTGATCTCTAGTACATTTGAGGGCACGTCTGATAAGGGCTGTAGCCACTGTCCTTGAGCTGCTTTTCCTTCGAGGATTGCGTCCCAACCTGATCCTGAAGCATCGTTAGTCAAGGTGACCCATTTCCCGGGAAACAGGGGAACGCCTGTGGAAAGTCTGTGTGGCTGAAGCCACCATTGTATTGCTTCCCTTTAAGGTTGATCGATCTGTATTAAAATTTCTGGATTGAAAATCCCTCCTGTCTTGATCAACCGGTTCTGGAGGAACCTCATGTGCCAATGCGCCCAGGCCACCAACCGAATGGATGATGACATCATACCCAGGAGTCTTGATAAGCGGGCTTCTGGGACCCGGGATGCCGCAAGGATCCATGACCCCATCAATAGGAGATTTTGTTGTCTCTGGGCTGACAGTTTTACCACACCTGTTAGGGTGTTCAAGACCGCGCCCAAGAAGGTTACCTCCTGGGTTGGTTCCAACCGACTCTTTGACCAGTTTAGATACCAGCCATGGTCTAGCAGGACCTTTATCACCATGTGCCTGTGATTGATTGCTTGAGATCTTGATGATGCCAGAAGGATGAGTTCGTCCAAGTAGTGGAATATTCTCACACCTTGCCATCTTAGAAAGGCCACCACTGATACTAAGATCTTGGAGAATACCCGTGGAGCTGTTGAAATCCCAAAAGGAAGGCAAGTAAACTGAAAGTGCTGTTTTTGGATGCAAAACCTCAGAAACCTCTGGTGTATCCCTGCCACAGGAATATGCTGGTAGGCATCCTGAATGTCCAATGTGCACATCCAATCCCCTGGACATGTTTCTGCTCTTACTGACTCCAATGATTCCAATCGGAACCACTGAACCCGTAGAGAACGGTTCACTCCTTTTAAGTTTAAAATCGGACGCCAAGTTCCTGACTGTTTTCTTACTAGGAAGAAATGACAGTAAACTCCCTTCCCTTGTTCCTGAGGAGGTACTGGGATGATAACCTTCTGAGACTGTCATTGTTGGAGACAGACTAGCAAATTCCAAAAGGTACCCTTTCCTTATGATATCTAGAACCCACTGATCGTCTGTGGATTTTTCCCAGGTCAAGTCAAGTCAAGTCAAGTAATTATTTATTGCCATTTGTACCAGGAGTACATAGGAATTTCTTTTGCAGCATAATGCAGTAAGACACATATTTAGTTCACATTGTATGATGATATTTACATATATGGACACAGAAAAGGGGTAAACATGAGTAGGTTGTTACAAATTAGACCATTTAAAGATCATTGGACTGCGTGATTTGTTGGATAAGTGATTCTATTTAACTTATCGATGAAACTCATTGCAGGTCGCCAGAAAAAGTTGTAGTCTTCCTCCTATTTCTAACCCCTGGGGACTCCTTCTTTCAGAAGGGTTTTCTGGAAAAGGAAGTTGGGGCTGTCCTGGGACCGGACTGTCGAAAGGAGTGAGAATGTCCTCCTTGCCAGTTATTAGACCTGAAGGGCTCTTTCCTGTTCCTGCCCTTGAACTCCGCAGTTCCAGATGGTCTGGATTTGAATGGAGTCTTGCTGTTGAAGAATCTTTTTGTTCGTTGTTTCCTTTTCTTTTGAGGCAGGAACTGGCTCTTGCCTCCTGTTGCTTTGGAAATTAACTCTTCCAGTTTTTTTCCAAAGAGAAGTTGCCCCTGGAAGGGTAGAGAACAGAGGGCCGACTTGGAGGTGGTGTCGGCCTCCCAAGACCTCAACCACAATGCTCTTCGAGCGGAGACTGACAGAGCTACTGATCTCGAGGCCAGTCGAGTGGTGTCGATTAATGCATTGAAAAGGAAAGATGTCCCGATTCTGAGTTCTGATAATCCTTCGAGTATGTCTTTCTTGTCTTGGCCTTCCTTAATGGCAGTTTCTAAATTGTCCAGCCAGATTTCCATGGCTTTTGCTACTGAAATACTAGCCACTGCTGGCTTTACTGTTTCACCTGCCAAAATGAAAGAACGCTTTAACTCCGAATCGATTCTCCTATCCATAGGATCTTTCATAGTTGCTGTATCTTCCACCGGAAGTAAGGTATTCTTGGCCAGGTTAACCACTGGAGAATCTACCGAAGGTACTGTCCATAAATCCTTCAAAGTTTCCTGCTTGAAAGGATAAAGCCTATCAAATCTCGTCTGAGCTTTAAGCTTTCTTGAGATTATTTCCCATTCATCTCGGATGAGGTCACAAACTTCCTGATGTAAGGGAAAAGTTAGCTTTTTCTTTCTTTCTTGTTCCTGGAAGAAAGGAAGTAGTAGCTGTCTGATCCTCTTCCTCCAGTCCCAGTGACCTTTTAACTGCTTTAATTAATGGAGGAACCAGGCCCGGACTGGCAATATGTGGGTTAGGGCAAATGCCAGATGGGCTGCTATAAGGTCCCATAGAAAGTCAGTATTTAGTGGGCTGGTGGGGACTGTTTGGGCCTCTATGTGAGCTGATTGGGCCTCTGTGTACCTGAAATGCCAGGGCCTATTTTGATTCTCAGTCCAATCCTGGGAGGAACCATAGCATAGTCAAATGAAGACATGTCCCCCTCTTCTGATTCTGCTTCCGAGGAAGAATCATGAGGCTGCCCTGCATCCTCACCCCCCGTATCAGGGTCAGATTGTGGGCCTCTGGAAGCAGCTGAGGACAATTCCTGGGAGACCCCTTGTTTAATCCATGTTACAACATCCATTTGTGAGAAGGATGTTCCTGCTGCCGAATTAAGGCAGGCCTGGCATAACCTCTTATCAGGAAGAGGTGGCTCCCCACATGCCATGCAGGATTCTAACACCTCAGTAGCTGTGGTGGTTCCAGTCGATGAGTCCTTTTCTTTTGATTTGGGTTTTGAAGGCTTCATCACTGAAATAAACGTGATAAAGTCAGACTTAAAAAGGGAAGAACTTTTTTTTTTTACCTCAACCTGAGAGTAGACTTTTGAGGGTGGCAGCTGGTGACCCGGAAAAAAGAGAGAAGCCTAAGGGAGAAAAAAGAAAACCAAAGTTATGCTGCAAAAGGCTCTTAGCTTAGGACTCCTACCCCAGGTCACTTACTAAGGAAACTGCAGGAACAGCAGTGAAGCGGCTGGCAGAACGGCCTGAGATGCCAGAGCGTGACCGCAATAATCAACTTCCGGGTTTGCGTCAGTTCCTGGAGTGCGGCTCCTCCAATACCCTTCTGCCACCCTCCCCGCCCGGCAAAAATTGGATGCGCAAGCCTAACCGAGCCGGAAGTAGTAACTCGATGCGCTCGGCCGCCAGTGGCATTACCGCGCACTGGGAAGACCGCCGGACGGGGGAACATGATACTCCCCAGGAGTGGTTATGCCGGTATTGCCTGCACCGCCGCCCCTAATTGGTGCAACTGTCGCCTGGGTGTGGGAGACAGCGGACTCGTGCACGGGAGTACCAAACGAGGAAAAAAAAAGGCAAGGCCAGGACAAAAAAAAACCCCGGTTCCAGGACCGCATTTCCGCAGGTCTACGCTACCCTCAGGCGAAAATTAAAAGGAACTCCTTTACAAAGGAGTGAGATGAAGAAAGAACCAAAAAAAGACACGGGTGAGTGCCTCTGCTGGATATTTACTTACTTGGGGGAGTGGTTCTTCAATAAGATGAGGGAGGAGCTAACTCGATAAGTGCTGATATGGAGAGGGCCAGGGAAAAGGAAAATGTCATAAATATAAAGCAGACAAAACTGCTCTCTTGAACTCCACTTTTAACAAAGGTAACATTCCCTTTGTAATGGAAAATTAAGGCATGAAACAATAAGGGGCAAATTTACTATTACTCCCAGAAATTAGTATTCAACCAACGAATGCTTATCGAATTGTTTTAGGCTATCATTTTGCTCGATATTCGATTTCTCGATGAATTCGGATACCGATCCTTCTAGAGTCCGAAAAATTTGTACGATTCAAATGATCGAAGGCTCCGATCGTACGAATGGTATACAAGCAGGACTCAGCCTCAGAAGCCTATGGGCAGCTTCCCATAGGCTTCTATTACAATTTGGTAGGTTCAATCTGGCGAAGTAGGCAGTCGAATAATCAAATTTTTTTTACGATTTCACAAAAAATTCGTACGATCGTTGTTCGATTGAACTTCGATCATTTCACGTAAATTCTGAAATTTTCCCCAACTGTGATGCTGCTATAAATGTTGTCTGTCCAATTTGCCACCAAACTCCTGGTCAAGAATGACAGGATTGTCTATATAGTAAAGGTTATATGGTTCTTAATTACTAATTTGATCCAACTGAAGATTAAAATAAGGCTCTGGATTCAGGAAAACCTCTTCTTTGACCCTGTTTGAAATGAATGGATCCTTGGAATGAATGCAATTGATCCTTTTCAAAATTCACTGTTCGAAGTGGTCTTCAAAAACATTAGAAAATTTGAATTCAAATCTTTTTGAAAATTCTATAGAACTTCGAATCCTTCATGAGAATTTGATAAATCTGCCCCCATGTGTATGAAAAACATCACTGAATCATGAGGACTGGATATCTTTTACCCTTGTTGTAGCAATGGCTGTAAGGAAAGCCCAACTTAAAGGTAATTAACAACAAAGAGATTTCCTTGGTGGGCTCAAATGTAGCTTTAAAAATACCTTGAGCACCAAAGGTAGATTGCAGGATTAGACCTGAGCAAGTGTCTTTCTATATAAGGAACTGATAACCCTATACAAATCTATAAAAGAAGTTTAATGTGTTAACCTGTAAACAGGTGTTAAACTGACGTTGATTTAATGGGGTCCTCTAACCAAATAATGGTTTTGACTAATGAAAGAAAAGGTCATCCTAAACAACTTTACAATAAACATTAATTAAAGATTTCATGTCACAAGTTATTTATAAATATAATTACAACTGGAAACACTGTTTATTCATTGTCTTCCAGATTTATGAATCAGCCAGCTTACAACACTGGCCCATAATAAGTTAGAGCCAGGAGTGCAGAACATGTAAACAGATGAACAATTATATGTACAAATTACTTCAAATTTATTTTTCTTTCCCAGTTTAAAATAGTTTCCTGGTGAAGAAGAAACTCATTTAGATCTTCATATACACAACATTTTCCAGGTAGTCAAAGGCTTGTTCAAGGCTTGTGCAGATGCAGAGGGCATGTTTAAAGGTGAAATCAGAGGTTTTTTAGAAGGAAAGGGAAAATGCGTCAGCTATGCCACAGTTGAGTGTACATAAGAGTAAGATAGCAAGGCAATGAGGAACCACAAAATATTGTTGTTGCATTTGCCTCCAAGATTCCATTGAAGCATACTAGGCACTATGCCATCCTACCTGAAAAAGGCTAAAGAGATACTTACACCAGAAAATAAACTTTTTTTATATTTATCATAACATTGCCTTTGAATGCTATTTATAATTTTGCCATAAAAGTATTTGCTTGATGCTAAATGACCTTTCTTAAGCCCATATTGCTCTATGGCGAGCTGCCATATTTGTGCAGCAGTAATCCATTAGCTTTAAGCTGGCCATAGACGCAACAATCCGATCGTACAAATCTAGGATTCATACGATTTTCGGGTCGTGTGTGGAGTGGCCCGACATTTATCTTGCCATGCTGATTGGTCGTTTGGTTGATTGGCCAGGTTACAAAATTTCTGTTGGTTGGCGATCAAATCTTTCCGTGTATTGCAGATCGTACGATTTTCAGTGGGAGACTGTCACAAATTTTTAATTGTACAACTTTGGTACGATCCCTGTCAGGGGTAGAAAGTTGGCTGACCTGTGCTTTTACTACTTTATTTGATCTCAAAGTTAGTGGCAGGTCGGGAAATGGGGGAGTCCGATCGTTCGATGATTCGAATGATCGGATCTTTGCGTCTATGGCCAGCATTAGAAATCCTAGCTGACTGGTTGAGAAGGAACAGTCAGGTTAAGCCATGATTATTCTAAACACATTGCACAGAAGAATGCAGGGTCAGGCTGGGCTAACGGGACACTGGGAAAAAAGCTTGGTGGGTCCTGGCAACTGCTCCCTGCATGAAGCCTTTCAGCGGCTTCTGACCTCCCACCCTAGTCCCAAATCAGCAAGAGGAAGAAGGCAAGCATGGGGTGGGGGATCTAAAACATAAAAATCGTCTTAAAGAATTACAACTGGCTAAGGAAGAAATGTGCCTACAAGGTCCCACATATCTGATATATCAACAATGCTCATGGAACCATCCCATTGTTTGCAAACATGACATTCAAACTTAAAGATAAGTGATACAAATTAGATTTCAATGATAGAGAGGGTCATGCCACTTTTGCATCTTTTTCTTTCACTGATATAGCCACAACCAAACATGACACATTTTTATTGTCTCAAAAACAAGATTACACATAATAAAACAAAAGACAGATATCAAAAGAATCAAGAAAAAAAATTGTAAAGCAAGCTAGACAGTGTCCATTGTAAAACTGCCTCACAATCTTAAGAAATAAATAAAACAACAAAAGAACCAAGAAATATTGCATTTGTTAATGGTGTTGTGCTTTAAAAGAAAACCTATAATGCAAAGGTGACACTTAATGTTTGCAGTATATTGGGGAGTGGCCTGATGGCGAACTAGCTGCACATACCATTAGAGAGCTCCAATCCTCAGCTATCCTGTCTGCCTATTTGAAAGCATCATCAGCACAGATTCGGAGTGCCTGCAAGCACAGAATACCCACAGAACCCTGTGCGCATCGAGAATGGGCAAGAATACATGCATGAAACTAAATCTGAGGCGGTCATGCGACTCGAACAATGTATGCGTGTGGCTCCCCAAGATGGCGCCGACTTTGCATGTGCTCCCCAGGAAGCCCCGTCACCTCCTCCCCTACCACCTGAGCCTCCTCGAACACCTCCACCAGCTCCACAAGACCCCTCTCCTGTGGACTTAATGGCCATAGCGCAGTGCCAAACTGGCTGCCACTTTCACCTCCAAACTGGAGGACCTGAGAATGGACTTATCGCTTATTAAACAAGATATGCAGAACGAGGAAGCGCACTGGGCAACTGGAGGTCCGGGTGGAGGAACTGGAGGCCGCACAGAATGGGTTCATGGGGACATATCCCAGTTAAAATAGCTCCTGCAAGCAGCCACTGACCAAATTGATGACCTAGAGCAGTGATCCCAAACCAGTAGCTCGTGAGCAACATGTTGCTCTCCAACCCCTTGGATGTTGCTCCCAGTGGCCTCAAAGCAGGCGCTTATTTTTAAATTACAGGCTTGGAGGTAAGTTTTAGTTGTATAAAAACCAGGTGTACTGCCAAACAGAGCCTTAATGTAGGCTGACAATCCACATAGGGCTACTAAATGGCCAATCACCGCAATTATTTAGCACCCCAAGTAAATTTTTCATGCTTGTGTTGCTCCCCAACTCCTTTTACTTCTGAATGTTGCCCACGGGTTCAAAAGGTTGGGGATCCCTGACCTAGAGAATAGGCAGAGGAGATCAAATGTCAGGATAGTAGGCTTTCCTTAACATGCTGAGGGGCCCAATCCAGAGCTATTTGCAGAGAAATGGCTCAAAGATACTCTAGGGTACGAGCAATTCTCAGTACAGTTTGTTGTGGAGCGTGCACACAGGGTCCCCACAAGGCCCCTACCTCCAGGGGTGCCTCCCAGGGCCTTCCTTATAAAACTCTTGAATTACCGAGACAGGAATGCGGCGGGCATCCTTAATGAGGGGGGTGGCAGGCGTCCCTGCCGTCCCCCCACTAAACCACCAGGGTGAGAACTTATTACAGACACTTTTGGGGACTCATGCTGAGCATTATCACCCTATAAAACATTATATTGCTTAAAGCAGCCCAAAACAGTTTTAGCTTTGAGATATAATAGCGATCTTCTGCAAATCTTTAAGGATGCCTTAGTTTGATATTAATATTGTTTGATAAATCTGCATCAGTTGCAGGTTCACTCAAAATACAGTAAGGTTGGTGTAAGGAATAAAGTTTACCCTGGTGGTCTAGTGGGCAGTCTGGACCACCACCGCTCCTTCGGCTTGGACGCCCGCCACGTTGCTGCTTCTACTCCTGTGCCTGGTTCCCCTGTGGCATGCATGCCGGTGCACTTCCAGGTTTATTAGCCGCCGTGATTACATCATCGCGCAATGGCGCGAAATTCAAATGTATAAAAGGGGAATTTAGGTTTCAGCACATTGCCCGTTGTTAGGTTAGGTTGTTAGTAGAGTTCCTGGGTGTTTAATCTTTGATATTCCTGATTGATCTTCTGTTACTGGCCCTTGACTACTCTGATCTCTCCAAACCTGACCTATGCCTGTCTGTGACTATTCTGATCTTTCTAACCCTGATCCCGGCCTGTTTGACGATTCTGCTCTGCTTGTGCTGCCTGTTCCACTCTGTGGCGTCTGGTGGTGTTCTTCTATCCTTAGTGAGACAATCGTGCCCCTTTGCTCTTCCAGAACCTATAGCTTTGCTCCTCTCTCAAATAAGAACTAGTGGCATCCAATTAACCGAGGGCTCCTCCTGAGGTGAAAGGCAGTGGTTATAGGAAGAAGTGGATTTAGGGTGCTGTTTGTGACAGCGGGTTATTTCCTAAACCTTGAATTTTTTTGGAGGCAAAAAGTAAAATTTGTCATGGAAAAAAAAAATTTTCAAGATTTATTTTGCCCCAATGCTGCAAAAAGCCTGAATCTGAAAATCTGCCATCTCAGACCTGAGGTTCTGTATAAGTTAATGGGAGAGGCACCTATCCTAAATAGAAGTTATTGTGGTCTGCACTGGGTTTAGCCAGAAAATCAGACTTTTTCAGATAAACTGTGGTCTTTTTTTCCCTTTCTAATCAAGAACTGGTAAAATACCATGCCCTCCCACATAGGTTACTGACCTGGGAACTCCTGGGCAATAGGAAAAAGTTAACCCTTTAATCCCCCTAAACACATTCAAAATATCTATTAAAACACACATTAAAGTGAATAAACTAATGAAATAAACATTTAAAGAATTAATGAGAATTCAGTAGAACTTGGGGCATGTTTATTTTAGTGACACGTCCACTTTAAATGCTATTAAAATAATTAACAATTTTACTGCTTTTCCTAGTGACTTTGTCTTAACACAATGCCCTTTTATGCTGAATATAGTGGTATATTCTGAAGAGTAGTGCATACTAAAGTGTCTGGATGTACAATTTAATTGACACAGCTATCATTTCCTGTGAATAATATATATTGGAATACTTTTGAAATCAGGGTACTTTTGTATCATATACAGGTTTTCTATTACTTTTCTTGATAAGATTCTTACCATATTGTGTTCAGAGGAAAAAACTAAATATAACTTCTTGCTGCATGAATTCGGTGCCTGTTAGCTTTTAACCTTCTGTTCTTTCAATCCTCCCACTTCTCATCATTTCATCTGTAAACTGGCATATAACAGAAGAGTGAAGGAAAACCACATGTAGGAGTGGGGAATCACAAAAAATAAACTTAAAGAGAAGATGTTTGGAAACCATTAATATATCTATTTGCAATTGTGCAAAGGAAAGATAAATGAAAACCATAGAGGTCATTATGCAGGATAAGTGTCTGAACCTTGTCTCTCGTGGACTTACTCTCTTATTTTCTACCCATTAATTTAAATTATAGAGCTTTTTCTGCTGGTTTTTCAAGAAAAAGAACAGTCCCAGGCAAAACTGCTGCCATCTTACACATTTTTACCATGTGATCCCAGACATCCTTATTTTTAATACACCACGGTATATCTCATCAATACTCTGTCACTCTGTTACCACTGTCCTGGGTACTAGAGCACAAAACACAAAGATCACGACCCTGAGGACTCATTGACTTAGCAGTTATGCCAGCTGTGCTTTACTCTTGTCATGGGTTATGAATTCCACAGAAAGTACAGTGTACAGAGATTTCAGGTATAGGGTTCCTGTGCCCAGCATCACATCTCTGTACTGAGTTCTACCTTCACCTAAAGCCCTCTGGCAGATCCACCTCCTATGAAGTCCAGAAAGAGACTAAGAACAGGCAGGGCCAGACTTTCTCTCAGATAGCAGACAGGGGACAACTGGTGACGTACGGGAGAGGTCCGGTGATGTCATGGGGTGGTCTGGTCACTTTGGGGGAATGTGTCAGGAACAGCCAGGAATCAAACCCTGGTCCCTGGTGTTGGGAAGGTCTATATTACCAGGGTGAGCCACTGGAGGATCTTTGTACTCATGCTAGACACTGCTCTGGACAGACTTGTAATATGTTCTTTCTCTCCTGCCTCGTTAACAACATGTGTTTTCCATTCTCAATTAATGACCCTTTATAAGCCTGTCCCTGCCCTATGATCCTTGCTTGATTATCTGAGCTCCTGAGCCCGATCCAGCCCCTTACTCTGCGATTCCTGACTCTTGATTCCTGGTTCCTGTGTCCCCTGCCTGGTTCCTGTGTCCCCTGCCTGGTTCTTGTGTCCCCTGCCTGGTTCATGTGTCCCCTGCCTGTTTTCTGTGTTCCCTGCCTGTTCCTTGTTCCTGTTCCCACCTGGTTCCTGATTCCTGTTCTCTGTGGATTCCCTGGTTTGACCTTCGGCCTGTTATTTCGACCCTGCTTGATTGCTGCCTGCCTCTGACCTTGCCTACTCTTTGGACCTTGCTTGCCTGCCGCCTGCCCAGACCTTTTCTGCCTGTTCATTGGATTTTGCTTTGACTTATGTGATGATCACAATTGGCTGACTGCCATGTCATTCACTTCCATGTCCTGTCCAGATTTCCTAATATGGAAAATAAATGGGCTGTCTGGGTGAAGTCCAGATGGGTTGAAACCGTACACCCTAGGCAACACGGCTAGCCAAGGCCCTCCACCAGTGCCTGAGATGAAGGGTAGAGCAATGGAGTGACAGGACGGCGGGGATGGAGGGGAAAGTGATGGGGGTGAGGGAGGGGTGAGCAATGGAAGAGAGGGTGACAGGAAGGAGGGGAGAACAATGGAGGGGTGGGTGACAGGAGGGAGGGGAGAACAATGGAGGGGTGGGTGACAAAGGGAAGGAAGGGGAGTAAGACTGAGGGGTAGGCAGATGAGAGGTTGTTGCCCTGCACACAGGATTCCTCTCCTTTACTATGGATCAAGGCTCAGACTGCAGCTTTATCAGGCAAAGGGAACCCATGTACTTATCACCTGCCTATGGCCTCCTCAGTTGTTGTCTCCTGGGCCAGCACAATTGCCAATAATCAGAAATGTGATTATAAATAGATATTTATAGATATCCATTTGCTTTATCTCTCATTAAATTGAAAAAAATTTAAATGATCCAATTTGTATACACTGGTTCAGATTTACTAATGGGTGAAGTGGCCTTTGCTAGCAAAAAGTAGCCAAAAAGACAATCCACAGGGATATTACCAATGTATTAACAGGCGTAGAGGACAAATGGCTAGCAACACGGATCGTCAATAATCAAGTTTCCCGCCCTTTTGCCAGGTGAATGATTATTACTTCATAATTTAATCAAAGTGTGAATTTTCCACTACATTACCATTTTTCGCCAGAGTCTGCTTTGACAAGTTGTACCTGATGAACTGATAAGATGAAGCTACATCCTTGCTCCTCATGTCAGTGGCATCATATTCTATATGCCAAAAGGTCATAAAGTCAAAACGCTGGTGTTTTTCATATTTTAAAGTGGGATTACTTTTAAAAGTTAACTGTTAAACAAATGTTGTTTAAAATGTTTAACTATTTGAAGGTCATGCCACATTTGTCTAGGGTGGGCTCATTTCTAGGACAATAGATTGGACATTTTTAATAATAAGTTACCACTTCAACCAATTTCACCAACATCTCTAGTAAAGACATATATATGACCTATATGTACCCACCCTATTTAAATTGACCTAAGTGTAAGGGGCCGATTTACGAAATTCACATGAAAGTTCGATCGAATTAGATCGAATAACGATCATGCAAATTTTTTGTGAAATCGTATATTCAAATTAGGCCTCTTCGATCATTGAATACCGAATGATGGAATAGATCGAATGATCGGATATTCGATAATTCGAATATTCGATGATCCAAGGAATCAAAATTTTAAAGTTATTCGACTTCCTACTTTGCCAGATTGAACCTACCGAATTGCAATAGAAGCCTATGGGAAGCCCCCCATAGGCTTCTGAGACATAGTCCTGCTCGAATACCATTCGTACGATTGAAGTGTTCGATTGTTCGAATGGTACGAATTTTTCAGATGCTCGAATGAAATTTTAGGATTTTTTCGTGAAATCGAACGATCGGTATCCGATCGTACGAATTCATCAAGAAATCGAATATCTAGCAAAATGATAGCCTAAAACAATTCAATGGTCGAATGCTTATCGAATTTCGAATTTGATTGAGCTAATTTTGGGGAATAATAGTAAATTTTCCCCTAAGTGTGTTAATGAAGTTTCACTAGGACGAAAGTAACGTTAGCGGAAGTTCGCTTAGAAGCGCTCGCTCTAACGAATTTTCATTGGCGAAACTTCTACAACTTCATCTGCAGAGATGTAACTTCACATTTTGATGAATATAAGTATGTGCTGTAAATTAACGTCTGACAAATTAAACGTTTGACAAAGTTGCATGAACTGATGTGTGGATCAAAAAAGTTGACCTGTGCCCAACACCCGATGGCCCCAGCTGGTTTTGACATGGCTCACACAACACTATTTCAAACTTATTAACAATGCTATAACACAGTTCGGCATTATTGCATATAATAATTACTATAGATACCTGCTTTTAACATACAATAAATAATTTCTGTTGTGTGGCTAATAAATACATCTTTATCTTTTGTTGTTTCTTTAAACCAATACTATCCAACTATTCCGATATAGGTGGCCATATATCCAATACATTACATGCTCAGGGAAGACAAATAAAAATAGTGTGGTCCTTGAAAGAAGTCTATAAAACAATGGACAGTCTGGGGATCTTGCTTTTTCACATTAACATGAAAATATTTTCCTAAACTGACATACAGTGTTGAATTCTTGCACCTAAAATGGAGTCAAAATTACAGGCTGATTAAACATAATTAGAATAATACCAAAACACTGCTTTGAAGGCAAAATTAGGAAATCATTCATAAAATAGTGATATCCTTGTGACAAGGCAATCCCATCTGAAAAGAAATGTAACTTGCCAAGCTGATTTACATTCAGATGTGCACAACCCTGCATTCATTTGTCCCCATTATTTTTTCATAGCAAGAGCCAAGTCCTTGGTAGTGCTGTGATTTTGAGATACTTTAGTCTGTGACACGAATCTTTATCAGCTCTGTGCAAGCAATCTCAAGTCCAATTATTTCTGTTAAGCTCTTGGAAGTACTAAAAAGATAATACCTCCTATCTCATAATTCTAGTTCTATCTTCATTTTTTTCACGATGATCCTCCTATGTTTCCTATGCGATTAAGAAAAAAAAAAAAAGAGCAGGTCACAATTTTTAAATGTTTACCCAATCATAGTGCAATGGTGTCGAAACAAAATATATCTAGCTGTAAATTTCAGAAACTGAAGAGGAAGAAAATACTCTGTATTTCAGAGATGAGAGTACCCAGGAGATATGTTTGCCAGAGAAAATGTACATTTTATGATTTTATTCCTTCCTTTAAAATGAAAATGTTAAATGATATGTCATACATGGAAGATTCTTTGTAAGGGACTATCAACCTTTTTAAAGTTTTTATTTTTAAAGAACAGTTTAACTACTGAGGAGGATATATTTTGCCCATTGATATAGGCTAAACAGGTTAAACAATGAAATTGAAGCTACTCCATGTTTGATACTTGTGAGGTAGAGGTTTTGTATAAAAAAAAAAAAAGAATGCAGCCTGTTGCACTAGAAAAAAACACAGATGTACTTTTTTCTCATTCTAGCTTTCCACGTGTACTAATGGAATCATTGGTCCCCCATTCATATCATGTCGAAGGACATGTTAATGTCAATTCTTTGTTATTAGATACGAATCTTTATCAGGTCTGTGCAAGCAATCTTAAGTCTCAAGTCCAATTATTTCTGTTAAGCTCTTGGAAGTACTAAAAAGATAATACCTCCTATCTCATAATTCTAGTTCTAACTTCATTTTTTTCACGATGATCCTCCTATGTTTCCTATACGATTAAGAAAAAAAAAAAGAGCAGGTCACAATTTTTTACATTTTTACCAAATCATAGTGCAATGGTGTCGAAACAAAATATACTGTATCTAGCTGTAAATTTCATAAACTGAAGAGGAAGAAAATACTCTGTATTTCAGAAATGAGAGTACCCAGGAGATATGTTTGCCAGAGAAAATGTACATTTTATGATTTTATTCCTTCCTTTAAAATGAAAATGTTAAATGATAATGTATGTCATACATGGAAGATTCTTTGTAAGGGACTATCAACCTTTTTAAAGTTTTTATTTTTAAAGAACAGTTTAACTACTGAGGAGGATATATTTTGCCCATTGATATAGGCTAAACAGGTTAAACAATGAAATTGAAGCTACTCCATGTTTGATACTTGTGAGGTAGAGGTTTTGTATATATATAAAAAAAAAAGAATGCAGCCTGTTGCACTAGAAAAAAACACAGATGTACTTTTTTCTCATTCTAGCTTTCCACATGTACTAATGGAATCATTGGTCCACCATTCATATCATGTCCAAGGACATGTTAATGTCAATTCTTTGTTATTAGATAGCTTTTATAAGAAGGTAGTACAGTGTATATGTTACAGTGTATATGTTACATTGCAGAGATTAACTGTAATGTAATCATGCTTTTGTGAAATTCATCACTGTAAATGTCACTGTTTTGTTAGACATTTATATTACACTGACCAATGACAGTCATGAAGTGCTAAAGCCAAAGTTCTCCAGCACCCCTCTTAGACTCCACAGTAGTAAATCACAGTAACTTGAGACTCCTGCTGTAAATTTTCTTATACTCTGTGTGCTGCTCACTTGGGGCAGCTGGGAGATTGACAAAATCGCTAGCCCCATGTCAGATTTCAAAACTGAATATAAAAAAATCTGTTTGCTCTTTGAATATATGATCATTTCCCTGCAGAGCAGTTAGGGACCTTCTGAAGTTTCCTACCTGCAGCTGTCAGTGCAAGTTAAACGAAGGGAGAATTTCACAGCAAAAGTCAGGTTTATTATAAAAATGGTATACATTTTTTCATTAAAGTATATTGGAGATAGATTTCTTTTTCATTAAAAAAAGTAAAAATGAGATTTTATTGTTTTGCATTTACATCTCCATTAAAGAAATCTATAAGAGCCTAGATGAAAGGTCATTCAGAATGAGATTTGGAGAGACAACTCATTGGCTTCCCAGAATATTAGAATGTTGCCAAATACCAAAAATATGCTAATATGTAATTTTTTTTTTCAAAAGGAGCTGTGAGCAAATTTTGTACCTTAACGAGGGACCCAAAATGATTGAGAGGTAGGGATGGGGTTTATTTAAAAAGTATTTTGTCTCTCTATTGTCTAATTCTAAGGGGTGAGATATAGTAATAATCATAGCAAAATATTTATACTATATAAACTACTATCATTTTTTCTGTGATTTCTTCAATTCATCAAAATCATTGTTAAAAAAATCACTTTCTAACACCTGTTGACACAGCATAGAAGAGAGTAAAAAAAGAGCAAACAGATTTCTCCCAGAATCCTAGCTTAGGCTTACTAATAAACTTGGATCCTTTAAGCTGTGAAAAACGTAATCATTTAACAAATATGTTTACATTTATAATTCTTACTTAGAACCAATTCATAAAACTCTGTTCATTTGCTTAATACCCCTTCCTTTTACAGAAAATAATCCAATGTCATTACATTAAATTATTGAGCATGTAAAGTGTATGTAATGAACCCCAAGCCTTTCTTTCTTCCTCAAAATCTTCTTGCCCTTAGTAACATAAACTGCTATTCTCTAAACTCTTTCAAATATGAGTATATAATCCTGGAATCTTTTTCCCATTGTTGCAGTGGACAAATTGTACTAATAATACAATAATAATATACAATATTATGTTTCTTATGTCTTATGCAAAATGTTAAATTAGCATTCTACTACAAATATTTTATTATGTTGCTTTGAAAATTGGTGTATTTCTAGAGGGTAAAACCACTCAGTAAATGCATCATAACAGCTAGAAATAAATTCAAATCAAACTCTCAGCCCAACTGTTAAATCCCAAACACAAATATTAAAAGGATTAGCCCAAGGAAAATAAAGCTGGTTTTGTTACAGTTTATAAAAATGCCATAGATGTGATTTTTATGACATAAAAAACTTGGATAGAATAAAAAATAATTTTATTCCAGTGTAAATCCATATGTAGCAGTCCTAATGGAATTATACACCATAAATCAACAAAACAAAAGTAAATGCATTACATTGGTAGAACAACATTACTATTTTAGCAAAACATAGTACCCAATAAAGACAGAAACAGTAAACCTTCTTAGAAAAATTAATTGTATTAAATCTTTATTGGACAGAATTACAGCAGTTATTACACTGAAACATCTCTGTTCCTAATAAAATGCCAAAATGTTATATTCTTTTTTTACTGAAGAATGAACACTTTTGTAGCAATAAAAGGATTGGCGCTGTTAATTCACATGGTTAAATGATTCATACAAGGCAAAAGCTTTACAAAGCAGTTTCAGGGTAAAATCCTTTAATCTTTCCTGATGTGTCTTAGTGAGATTTTATAAAACTGGGAAAGTGTACACAGTTTGCCTTTCACACATAATTATTTGTGTCATATCACAATATCTGGGTTCATGAAACCACAATACTAAAATATGAGTAACGTAAAAATATTTCACTCTCATTTTTCAGATTCATGTTTATTGCGTATTCAGGTTTTTACTTAAATAAGTATAATGTGACTATATATTATGTTATTTCTATTTGTTTTTAAGAAGTCAATGTGGGAACATGGTTCAGGGGTTTGTGGCCTTCTTACTTCCTTTTAATTATTATTATTTTTATTGGTTGTTGAGTACAGAGCAAGCAATATTGTAATTGACTGGGTTTGTGTTAAAGGGGTGGTTCACCTTGAAAAGAACTACTGTTAGATCGGTTAAATAAGTTCATATGAACATAACTGCCATATACTTTGATTATGTGAAACGTAACTATTCAAAGATATTTCCAGATGAACTCGTCCGATTTCCACATTACACATCTTGTGCACCGCAAGGGACAGAGGGTGTCGGCGATCCCCTCTACCCTCCAGTAAGCCTGCCTCTTCTTCAGCGTGACGCCTAACGCTGTTTGGGCAGAATAGGCTTCAGACGCTTTGCGCATGCACTGGAAATGTGCCGTCACCACACTGTGCAGGAGCGGCAAATTATCTGATATTGTTGTCAGATTTACTTCTTACCGGATTAGTTTCCCCAAACAATGAGCTACCTCGCACCATCCAAGAGGTCATCGCAGTTATTCAAGAACTGCAGACAGGGCCGGATTCCTGTCGTCACTCCCCAGGAGTTTCTTCACGTGCTGGGTCTAGCACCAGGCAATTTCATGCCACAGGGTCCTAGCTCCTGCAGAACCTCAGAAGTTGAATTTACTGAGCTCAGTAATAAGCTTTGACTTGATTTAAAACATTAAAAGAATTTTAAAAAAATGTTTGTACAGCATTCAATTCCCTGTCTAACTCAGCCTGTAGCCTTATGCCCTTACACGGTCACAGATTCCCTTAGTTACTTCTAAAATCCTTATCATTTTCAGTAGGGGGTAATTTATCCCTTACAATACATGAGTGATACTCCACGTTCCCTGTACAACTCAGCCTGCAGCCTTGTGCCTTTATATGGTCACAGAACAACCCCTCAGTGACTTATAATATCCTTATCATTTACAGTAGGGGGTACATTATCCCTTATAATACATGAGTGATACTCAGAGTTCCCTGTATAACTCACCCTGCAGCCATATGGCCTTATATAGTCACAGATGCCTTTGGTGACTTCTAAAATCCTTATCACTTATAGAGGGGGTACATTATACCTTATAGCACCTGAGTTATACTCACAGTCCCCGTCTAACTCACCCTGCAGCCATATGCCCTTATATAGTCACAGATGCCTTTGGTGACTTCTAAAATCCTTATCACTTATAGTGGGGGTACATAATACCTTATAGCACATGACTGATACTCAGAGTTCCCCGTCTAACTTGTCTCTTCTAAAATCCTTATCAATTACATTTACTCACATCACTTACATACGGTTGCCACCTTTTCGTGCAGCTGAGACCGGGCGGGGGCGGTATTTTCTTATTTGGAAAACGGGGCAGAAAATTTTGACCTGGGCAGCCCTTCAAAATACTGGCCTATCCAGGTCAAAACCAGGCAGGTGGCAACCCTACACTTACATCATCCCTTACATTCACTCACATGGTATTATTGTTGAAAATATTATATAACAAATGGCTTATTTTATAATCCAATAAAACTAGTTAATGTGCCTCTGGGAGCACAAAATAGACGTAAAATGATATACTACAGATTATTTATGTAGTGCAATGTTCACAACTAGACTAACATAGTTTAGTCAGGCACTGAACAAGAGCATCCTGGGGCACCACCAATAGAAATTTCTTAGGGCCCAGTGTGTGCTTCTGCCAACACCCCAAGCAAATAGGGAGGTTGTGAACAGGAGTGTGCCCCAGGCCCTCCAAAACATTTACTGGTGGTGGGGCCTGGTGCATGCTCCTGCCTGCAAAACTTACACATTTGAAACCTGGGGGAGGCTTTATAGGAAGCAGACGTTAACGTTCGCTGCACTTCGCCAGGCAAAGTTACGGTCAGGTCGGCGAACTGTAGCATAGTTGCGCTAGTGTTGCTTCGCCAGGCAAAGTGCATTAACTAGCAATACCCAATTTGCATACGGGCAAATTTCAAAGTATAATAGAAGTATATGTTCCAGTCACTACATTCCACTACACAAGCCCAGGAAACCTTTAATAAATAAAATAAAGTTGTCCTATTGCCCTACATGTGCCCCCTGTATAGTTGTGTTGCCATATGTTAGGGAATGTAGGGGGGAAGGAGGGAAAACCCCCCAAAAAAGACTATCACCATAGAAAGGTAAAGTTGCTGTACCGTGTTAGCCAGTAAAAATGTTATTGGGCAACCCTTTTGAAATAAAAAATAACAAAATGGTATAAAGGTGATACCTTTATTGGCTAACTAATATAATCATAGCAAGCTTTCAGAACATTTTAGTTCCTTTTTCAAGCTGATTACAATGAAGCTGTGGTGTTCTCTGGTATATATACAACATTTAGCTCATAGATCAAATGACCAACAAAAAGGAATATCAAACTGTGTGTGAGGTGTCAAAGTCATTTACGAGGGGTTCTGCAAGAGATAGACAGATAAGGTACAAGATAATGTGGGTCAACTAGATTGTAAATCAGGGCTGAATTATTGGAGTGTAGAATCAAAGGAATTCCAAATGATCTCTTAGTCCATATCCAGACATGTTGGTATTTCTGACCTGAAACACGCCAGCGTTTTTTTGGGCCTTAGAAAAAAATTCCTATTTTTTTTTCAAACTCCTATCTATTGTATTGAACGTCGCCAGGTTTTACCTTGGGAAGTATATTCTAGCGTAAGTGGTAACGTTCAGTAAAATCTTAGTGAATTAGCGTAATGACGTCACGCTGATGAATTAGTGCTAGCGTTAGACGCTTTGCACTTTAGTGAATTTGCCCCCAAGTCGCTGGCAGATGGCACTCAGAGAGCTTCGATTTCTGAAGTTGCCCAAAGTTTTTTTCGTGAGACATTCTTTTTCTGCATCAGAATATTCACTTTCTTTGGCCATTTCATGTCCTGAGAATTTTCTAATAGAAGAGGTAATGCAATATTTGACTGTAAAATATAAAATAAAATAATTTGAAAGTAATAACATTACTATATAAGAACTATGACATGATAATGCTTGTGATGAAAGTTAGCAGTAGGACCTTGTAAATCTGCTGAACATTTCTGTCTTATCAAATCCAGCATGAAATGCTAAGACAAACATGATGCAGTTGCAAGTCTATTGTAAAAAAAAAAAAAAAAGGCTGAAGCAAGAGAAACACAGCCAATGAAAAGGTTTCTTCTGCTAGCCAATCAGTGCATAGTAAGGGAAAAATGCTTGCTGATGATGTCACCACACTTCCATGTGACTCACTGCAGAGAGGAAAAATGCCCCTCCCCTCCTGAAAACTTTCTCTGATGCTTCTGTGTGAACTGCAGCTATTACAGTAAGTTTGAAACAGCATATTCAGCCACATAGGTACACAGACAATGCATAACACAAATTATCATATCCAGGGGAACATAATCTATGATTTTTTGTGCAGCAGTGAGAAAAGGTGGACAACCCCTTTAAGTGAAATACTGTAATGTAGTTGACCCAGGGGAAATTCATATTAAGAATTGTTGGCATTTATATCTTTATTAACACAGCTCAGCGTGTTACATTGTATGACATTTATAAGGGCAAACTACACTTTCTTAAATGGTTATAGGAAGCAGAAGGTTATGATATATCATTCATTCAAATTGGTTTTTTAAAAGACTTAAACCAACCAGAGTAAACTTTAACTAACCAACAAAAGAAAGTGATGGTGGAATGTTGGTTACAAATTAAAGGAGAAAAAGTTCAAATCTCAGCAACTAAGTTTTTAAAGACACTTAGAGACACATTTATCATAGGTCAAATTTAAAATTCATGGTCGTTTTTTAAAACTCCCATAGACTCCTCTGAACTCCTAATTTGACCAATTTAAAAAAATTAAAAACTCAATTCAAGTTTTTTTTCAGGAAGTCAGGAAGGCTGCAAACATCACCTAAACGATCCCTTGACCTCTCCCACTCACTTATACAGCAGTTCTGCGGGTTTAAGGTGACGAAAAGTCCAATTTGAGTTCTTAAAGGGCCAGAGTATGATAAATGTTGGAAATTGAAGATTAGTCGTTTTTACAAGTTTTGGCCATAGAAAAACTCAAAAATTTGAGTTTGAAATTCAAATTTGAAATTCAACCCTTGATAAATCTGCCCCTCAGCAGTGATATAGGTTGGTTTGCAAATAATATTTACATACTTCATTACCTGTTGCTTGTATAAATAGATTAACTCTCATATTTAATGAGTTTGCAGTCATCACCTTATGGGGCTAAGCACAGTTTCTTTCCTAATAAGCTACTAGTACAGCGCTACGCAACAAGTTGGCGCTATAGAAATACATGTTAATAATAGGACACACTGGGTGTTATATCAAAGCCATTTATTAGAATTGCGGCCTGCAGCCTGCTACCCACATGGGCAAAATTGAATTTACCCAAATAACATAATAAATAAAGCAAATGTCTTTGAAGTAGAAACTGTGTTTCACATTTTGTGGAGATGCTTTGGGGTGAAAATCAATGAGTTAATTTATGCCAAAATGTGACAATACCTTTGTGGAGGTTTATGCAAAGCATGTGACTACATAGGTGGAAATGCTAGAAAAGAAATACCATAAGGGTGATATACATATGCTCCCTAATAGATTAAGCAAATTAGAATATCAGGCTTTGAAGGATTTATAGAATTACACCAAAATGATCATCAAGGCAGCAGATGAGATAGAATATGAATAGAGAGGATTATGTTATGGAGGTAAGAAACCAATTAATGGTTACTACTACAGTGCTTGTACATTAGACAAAAATCCAAGTGTAAACAATAAAATGGTGGTACTTGTAAATGAAGCCATGAATCCTAAGGTGATTGATAGAAAATTGGAATCATAGCTACAACATTTTAATACTTTTACCTGTGTGTTATATTTTCCTAAAGCTCCCAAAAATTCCTAAAAACCTTGAGGACCACGCTTCCTATTGTAGGACTCTTGTCCTGTATTGATACAATTCCCTCTCCAATTGCTATTTTTGTTGATAAGGTTATTAGACCTTTTGTAGAGATACATCAATCATACATTAGGGACACTAGTGATTTTTTGGTAAAATTTATGGAATTTTCAGGTGAAGTTGATGACCTATGGTTGGTGATTCTAGCTTTTGAGAGCCTCTATACCTCCATCCCACATGATGCGTGTCCGGAGGCTGTCTTAGAGTAACTAAATGATAACACTATAGATGGATCTCAAAAAACTTATTACTTCTTATTATGTTTAGAACTTCTTTTACATAATAATTATTTTGAATTGATAGATATACCTGGCACGGAAATTTTTATGTTTTAATGTGGTCCCAGCATACACAAAAGTTTTTACGAATCATGAATTGAATTGATTAACAGAGGAAATCCCATTGAGACATGGTTGATTCTCATGGTGTTTGAAATATATGTCATCAAGTGTCCTTGTAGGCTTCAATATGTTGGACAGACAATGAGAACGGCTCATGAACGTATTAGAGAGCACAAGTCAGCATTAATACAGGATTAATCAAATTAAGTTTCAAGTTGACCCCAAACATCAAAGAGGCAATAGAATCAAAGAATTACTGTACAAGGACGCATTTTGCTTCTTATCACGCCCAGGCTAAATTTGGCACTTTAGGAAAATACAGGTATAGGATTTATTATCTGGAATACTTAGGACTTGTGGTTTTACAGATAAGGATCTTTCCAGAATTGGGATTACCATACCCTAAATCTAGTAAAAATCATATAAACACTGAATAAACCCATTAGGACTGTTTTTCCACCAATATGGATTCATGAATCTTAGTGCCGTAACACTTACAAAAATAAATTTGTAATGACAAGTCTGTAATATTTTCATTTCTTTATCACCTATTGCAATCAAGCTACATGAGTAAAAATATATAAGATTAATTAAACTATTACTTTTCATCAGTTCTGTTTGTATTACATTAACATTTCCAAGAAGATAATTAATTGGCAGGCTGAGACAGAATTCACATGCAAAAAAATTACCCCTACACTCAAAACCCAACCAGTTGATTAGTATGATATAAAAAATTAAAAAGAAGGTATAAAACTGGATAATTTTTCAATATTATCACAGAGAAAATGAGACAACCAATCCATATGAGCTGCATTAAACAACTATTAGTTGTTCAGCAGAAGAAACAGATGTAAATATTCATTTATTTGATATTAATCTTTTAGTTAGAATGTTGAACAAGGTGACCCATGCAATCTCAGCATTAGAGAGATGACTGATTTGGGGATTAGCACCACATGAAAAGGATTTCTTTTTTTACTTAAACCTCTCACTTGCAAACTATGTAGGTTGATCAAATTAATAGAAAGGTACTGTAATTACACAGAAGGAAAACTAAAAAAAAGAAATTGAGAGAGGCACTTTTTGTACTGTATTTAAGAAAGTAGTGCAAAAAAGATAACACTTAAACCCACAGATTCCTCTCTGGGAATCGAAGCTTGGAAAAGGCCTCAATTGAAAACTTTGGCCATCTGTATGCCTTAAATGAGAACGGAAGCCTAAAAACTGAAATGGATAAAATTTCCATATTTTATATATGGATTTACGAATTTCATGTGAAATGATCGAAGTTCGATCGAATTCGATCGAATACCGATCGTACAAATTTTTTGTGAAATCGTAAAGGAAAATTTGGCCTCTTCGATCATCAAATATTGAATAGATCAAATGATCGAATATTCGATAATTCAATCATTTGATGATCGAAGAAAATAAAATTTGAAAGTTATTCGACTGCCTACTTCGCCAGATTGAACCTACGGAATTGTAATAGAAGCCTATGAGAAGCTGCCCATAGGCTTCTGAGGCTAAGTCCTGCTCGAATACCATTCGTACGATCGGAGCATTCGATGGTTTAAGTTGTACACATTTTTCAGACTCTCTAAGGAAATTTTACGATTTTTTTCGTGAAATCGAACGACCGGTATCCGATCGTACGAATTCATTGAGAAATCGGATATCGAGCAAAATGATAGCCTAAAACAATTCGATAAGCATTCGATGGTCGAATACTTATCGAATTGTGAATTTGGTCGAGCTGATTTCTGGGAGTAATAGTAAATTTGCCCCTTAATGTTCAGCATTTCTATAACAGTAATGAGCTAAGTCTTCAAAGTTGGCACAGGAGTTCTCTATCTATTTTTTTTTTTTTTTTTTTTTTA
>CM044431.1:163880780-163902091 GCA_024363595.1 Xenopus borealis | reverse complement strand
TTTTTTTTTTTTTTTTTTTTTTTTTAAATGTCAGTGACACTGCACATGCTCAGTGAGCTCTCAGCCATCACTAGTTATGGGCAAATCTTTCTCATTTTGCTCAAATTTGCGAAACAGTGAAACATTTGCAAAATGCAAGTCAATGGGTGTCAAAATCATTTTTATATGCTACAAGTTTTTTATGCCCAACTTTTATGCCCAAATGCATAAAAAAATTTTTTTTGACAAGTGACAATCTTTTCAAGCACAACATTTTCATTGCAGAGGATTTTTTCAATGCCACATGTTGCAGCAGGTGGCCAAATGCGGAAATTTGACCTGAATCAATGTCTACCGACTATATTCAGCCATCACTAGTCGTCACAAATCATCAAGCAGAAATTAGGTTTGTCTGTGATATAAACTGATGCTACAGGGCTGATTATAACATTCTGATGGAAATTGCACTTTTTTTGGGAGATGCCATACAGTACGTATGTGAGTTGACTCCTGAATTACTGACAGCTGCATAGCGTATGTATTTTATATCAGCAGAATTGTACGGTAGACATCTTTGAAAATGTCAAGAGTGCCTGACAGTACTCCTATCTCCTCCAGCAACACATCTAAAATTCTGTGCCCATGGCCACCACGACGGTGGTGGTGTGGACGCAATGACGTCAGCGAGCAAGTGTGTGCCATCATCACTGCTGTCTATCAGGAAAATTTTAAAAAGATGCTGAGGATTTGGGTTTGATGCCCGATTATAGGTCCCTACTTTCACGTGGTGAGTTAAATGCGTCGTGACTCAGGGCTCATTGAAGAAACTGTGTTATCTAAAGTTATCTTAACTCATTTAATGCATTTAACCTTTTCATTAGCATACCAAAGCAAATGGTGAACTCTTTAATTGGATGGGATGCTGTGACACAATATTTTGTGCTAAGTGGGATAAATGGGATAGATGAGTTAAGTTTTTCTGTGTCAAATGTACAATCCAACGTGGCTTCATCTGTAGGTGTGCTAAAATTCCTCTCTGATTGATTTCTGGATCCTGACCTACTTGCTTGACTCCTGACCTTGCTGATTGTTGCCTGCCCTGATATCTTTGCCGGGATATTAATAAGAACTTGCCTTACCCATTTGTGACCACTTCTGACAGGGGAAGAATTCTTCAAATGCTATAGTTTGTGCCAGTGCACAGTAAATGTAATAAAACTTCTTATTGAAAAAGTTGTTATGTTTACTCCCGAGGATTAGGACACATTCAATCACTTCTTAAAAGTGAGCAATGCGCAATTACAATTTGCAATGTGCACTTAAAATTCTCAATGCAATAACAATTTAAGGAAGAATACTACATTGCAAAATACTAATTTTAATTCTTATTTGTGGAAATTGTTTTGCTCTTTGTGGCTTTTATTACATTCCCCCATTTGTATTCAACTTCCTTCTTGGTCCCAACTCCTAACCCATCTGAGCCGTTTGGTCCTGATACGAGGCACAGCTCTTCACTGTAAAAGGGCACATACAGATGCAGTCACTTGGATTTGTAAGTTAAATGCGTCGTGACTTAACTCATCAAACCCATTTATCCCACTTAGCACAGAATATTGTGTCACAGCATCCCATCCAATTAAAGAGTTCACCATTGAAAACAATGGGGCTTTGGTATGCTAATGAAAAGGTTAAATGCATTAAATGAGTTAAGATGACTTTAGATAACACAGTTTCTTCAATTAGCCCTGAGTCATGACGCATTTAACTTACAAATCCAAGTGACTGCATCTGTACATAAGCCCAAAAGATAACATTTTGGGCATTGCTACCCTACTTCTGTGTTAAGCTTTAATTCTCCAGTTTAATACAACCTGTCAGGGACCTATCGACAGGGCAGGGCCAGGCTGGCCAGGCACCCCAGGCAACTTGGTTGGCCCATCACCCCCTCCATAGGGGTATATTTATCAAAGAGTGAAGTTAAGAGTGAAGTTCCGCCACTAGAGGGATCTTCTGCCACTCTCCATTCATTTCTATGGGATTTTTAAAGGTGTATTTATCAAAGTGTGAACTTTCACTTCTCCCATTGATAAATAGGCCTTTCAAAATCCCATAGAAATGAATGGAGAGCGACGGAATTTCACTCTAGTGGCGGAACTTCACTCTTTGATAAATTTACCCCATAGCCTGTGTGTAAGAGCGCTCGCTCATGCGCATATGTATGTGAGTATGCACATGCGTGCATGTACTTGAGCACGTGCATGTGCACTGACCAGCTGGATCACCACCGACTTGATCACCATTCACTGCAGATATGTGCTTGCAGGCACTCAAACAACTGAACCTAGCAGGACTGCAGATCGGACTGGGGTAGGCAGCAATGAAAGGTACAAACCTACTTGCTTTAAGAATAAAAAATAATGTTAAAAAATAATGATAAACTTGCATACATAACATTTCTATATAAATGTAAATGAAGGGGCTCACTTACTAAAACTTGAATTTATCAATTTTTTTCTGAAAACAAAGTCAATCTAACTCCCTTTCTTGTACCAAACTCGCTTATCAATAAATTTTCTCCAAAAAAATTGGAGCGACAAAATGCCACAGCATAATTGAGCGTCAATTTGTATTATATGATTGGTGCTCTGAACTTGATTTTATTGATTTTTAGCAGCAAAAATGTATTTTATTGGACACAAACCCTGAGTTTTCAGATTATCCAGTGTAGATGATGATGTCAAGGGGTAGATTCATCAAAGAGTGAAGTTAAGAGTGAATTTCCGCCACTAGAGGGAAATTCCGCAGCTCTCCATTCATTTTTATGGGATTTTGAAAGGCTTATTTATCAAAGGGTGAAATTTCACTCAACCCATTGATAAATACGCCTTTCAAAATCCCATAGAAATTAATTGAGAGCTGTGGATTTTCCCTCTAGTGGCGGAACTTCACTCTTTGATGAATCTCCCCCTAAGAAACAAATAGTGGGACATCTATGATTAATTTTGCATTTCCTCAACATTTTTGAGATAAATCTCTAAAGAATTAAAAAAAAATTTCCACAAAAAAAATTAAATTTTCACCTTAAAAAGCCCAACCAGAAACAAAATTTGTATATTTCAATAATTTTATATGTCAAGAACACAAAGAAAAACAATCTATCCACAATGGTATTACATTGTCAAAATCCAACTTGATGACTACATATTTCTCTGCCTTTCTGTAAGGACTCATCCTGGTGGTCTAGTGGGTAGCGGTGTCCACCGCTGCTTCTACGGTGTGGACGGCCACTGCACTGCGCTTTGCCCTCCTGTGCCAGCTTCTAAGGCGAGTATGGCGCACTTCCGGGTCCCTTAAAGGACATGTCAACCCCCACATCAATAATTCAACCAGCAAACAGCCTAATTACATTCTCCACATACTGTACCTAGTATTACAAACGTTGAGAAGCAATCCCCTAAGGAGTTTAGTTGTTTTAAGCTTCCTGCTTCTTTACTGCACAATCTTCCTCTCTCTGATCTCCTGGTTTGACCCTTGCCTGTTATCTGACTCCGATCTTGCCTGATCCCGCTGCTAGTCTTTCTGGTTTTGACCTAAGCCTGTCTGACTCCGTCTGTGTTCCGCCTGTCCAGACCCGGCCTGATCTGACTACGTTATCTGCCTCCGTCCTGTCCAGTGACCTTCTGCCCAAAGACTTTGCTTAACAGTCATACCCATTGCTAGCCAGAACTTTTGCCTTGCACCTCTCATTATGTCCAGGTGGCATCTGAGTAGCTGAGCGCTCCTCCCGAGGCCAAAGGCGGTCATACTACTGGTGAAGCATGAGCTGAGGGTGCTTGACATCTGTTCAGGTTTGGGTGCCGACCGTGACACTTTCTTAATAGCTCTGAGATTGTCCATAAACTTAGTTTTCACTGACCTTATCTTTCTTGGTATCTAATATTATAGCAACTACAGTCCAGAATGTATAATATATATATTTATATATATATATATATATATAAAGCCATTGGTTGCCGGCACTCACCTCGGCCATTCAGTCATTTCGCCGGGTGTTAACCCAATTCAATCATAAAGTCCAAAAATATAAGGGAGCACTCACGGCATAAGGGTTATTAGAAGTCCTTTACTTAAATCAAACGAACATCAACGTGTTTCGGTACCTCAAGGGTACCACATCATCAGGATGTGATTATAATATTAATAATATAATTATAATATAAATAATATTTGATCTTATGTATGTGTCCATTTTATAATGATTTTTCTTCTCTGAGTAATGCAGTATTTAATAGTACACTCCCTTTTTAATAACCCTGTCTCATTTGGCTCATTAGTTTTTTCTTTTCTTTCTCTTTTTTTTTTATTGGAAGCCATCTCTCTGTCCATATCTTCCACCCCCTGTTTATCCATGGTAACTTCCTATTCTTTTCCTTGAAAATGTTATATCAATTATTCCTGGTATATTTCTTATAAAATTTCTGTTACTGTGAATTATTAAAATTTTGGGTACATAGTTTAACATTTTAAGGCAAATAAAATAAATTATCAACTCACTGCTGCAGTTACAAAATGTTACAGTCGCGTTATGGGATACTGTATGTCATATGTACATTTTATCATTATTATTTAAAGTTTTCTAATTCAATCATATCAGGTCTAGCTATTTGTTTTATTTATAATTTTTTTCAATGACTGGAGTTTCATTATGCACCTTGCATATTGTAAAGCATTTTGAGAAATAGGAATAAGTTCTGATTTACTGTAAATAATTATTTGTTTTCATTAGATGATCCTTCATTTTCATTTTTATTTTATTACAATGCCATTTCAATGTTTGTTTTCTTATCTCATACACATTTCATATGTATTCAGATAGTGTTTACTCAACAAAGCATGTACGTTTAACTTCAATTTTTGCAATTCATTTAGCATCAATATGAATTTTCTGCTCGCAATAACTCTGTTCCAAATTGTTCATGTTAAGAACTCAGGGCTCATCATTCAAAATGATTGGTGCTAAAGATCAGTTTATTTACTACAGCAAAGGCTTGTCAGCAATGTTTGTGGTATGGAGTTATGAGTCTCAAACCTAAAGTTGTTAATGCTAAACCAAAAGTTGTGTTCAATTTAGTTTTGAGACCAGGGACACAGACGCACCATGAAAACTGAATTTCTAGTTCCCCTTGAACAAATTGTGAATTGAACTGCAGAGGTCCAAAAATATCTTGACAACGCAAGCATGTATTAAAGCCAAATCTTTACCCATTCCTATATTTTCTTATTAACCTTTTCCAGCTATGGGGCAAATTCCCTAACGCGCCAAGCATATAATGCTAGCGCTAATTCGCAAGAGTGACGTCAATTCGTAACTTTGTAAATTCAGGATCGCACCGCCCGGAGGCTTACCTTAGCTCCGGACGGCAAGTCCTTCTTCCCCTGCATCTCTCCCATGATGGCGGCGCCCATGGCCGCCACGTGGGTAGCGGTGCCGGCGTAATCACGCCACGTATATTTAAAGGCGCATTGGACACCATTAAGGGCCCAATTATAGGACTCCATAGCTTTGTTCCTGGGTGTTATTCTTTGATCCTGTTTGCAGTAATTCTTGACCTTGCCTGGACTTTGTATTTTTTTTGCCTGCCAATACAACCTTTTGCCTGGACTTTTATCTGTTTCTGCCTGATCCTTGCCGGTGCTACGCTATTGGACCCTTTAACCCCTAAGCTTCCTCCTTGGTCCACTACTTCCCTAGGGCGCCTATAAGGCCTACCCGTGACATTATAATTGGGCCATGAACCCCACTGAGGAAGCTGCACAAGACTTCAGACGAGCGCTACGCAGTTTGATGGATCGCATGGACAACTATGAAGCACAGCAGTCTAATTATGGCTTAGCCCTAACGGCCTTAATGGACAAGATGGCTGTTTTGCTGCCAGCCACTTCATCCGCTTTGACTTGATCTCCGGAGCCTTCTTTCCATTCCTCTGAGCCACGTATTCCAGCACCTCCTCTCTACGGTGGTGATCCTCTAGCCTGTAGAGGATTCCTGAACCAGTGTGAGATCCAGTTCACGTTACTCCCCAGTCAATTTTTCTCTGATCATGCCAAGGTGGGTTACATTATTACCCGTTTGACAGGAAAAGCTCTTGAGTGGGCATCACCCCTGTGGGAGAAGAAGGATCCCTTAATAGATAATGCTAATGCCTTTGTTTCTGAGTTACAGACTATTTTTGATGCTCCTGGTTGGGTCACGTCTGCTTCCTCGCAGCTAATGCAGATTCACCAAGGGACTCGGACGGTGGCCGATTATGCCGTAAAATTCCGTACCTTGATTGCCGAGACAGGTTGGAACAACGAAGCCTACCATGCTGCTTTCTATAATGGCCTCTCTATCCGCCTGAAGGAAGATCTTGTCTCCCGTGAGCTACCTACTCGTTGGGAAGATCTTGTGGCTTTGGCCATTAAGGTGGACACTCGGCTTAGAGAGCACCAAGCAGATAAGGACCGTGCCAAGAATTTGCATCCAAAGATCATCGTTTCCTAGTGTACCTCCTGCTACAGTATCTTCGTCTCCCAATCCTCCTGTGACCCTGGCTGATGAACCTATGCAGTTGGGCCATATCCGTCTCTCTGTGCAAGAGAAGTTCAGAAGACGCTCTGAAGGACTTTGCTTTTATTGTGGGGAGAATAATCACTTTGTCAAGGACTGTCCTGTAACGCATAAAGACCCTTACCCTCAGAGTAAGCTTGGGACATCGCAAGTGGCTAGTGTCACCCCTGGTCTCCAAGCAAAAACTCACCAATTGCTTCTCCCTTTACAGATCCGGCTTCCCCATAAGACTGTTCAAGTATCAGCCTTTCTGGATTCCGGCTCCGCCAGTAATTTCATGGACCTTGCTTTCACTAAAGAAAATGGGATTTCTCTATTCCCTATGCCTTCACCCCTACAGGCATTTGCCATAGATGATAAGCCTCTCGCTACAGCCTTGATCTCCCAAACCACAGGTGAGTTACCCCTGCTGATCGGGACTTCACATTCTGAGAAATTGCCTTTCCAGATCATCTCTTGTCCCTCATCTCCTGTCATCCTGGGGTTACCGTGGTTACGTTTGCATAACCCTGCCATTGATTGGTTCTCTGGTCAAGTCTCCCATTGGAGTTTGTATTGTCAATGACATTGTCTTCGTGCTACTCCCAAATACCAGAACTCTGCTTCCCTGATGGAAGAATATCCTTATTCATAGTCCACCATGGCGGAGCATCTCCCTTCTAGAGTTATTGCTTCTTTGTCGCTCCACTCCTCTGTGTTGCCTGGTTCCCAGCTGGTTTCTACCCCCGAACCAGCCAACCCTCAGCAACTAGGTCTTCAGCGGACTTCACTGCCTACAGCTCCAGAGGGGCTTCCCCAGCAGCCGCCGCTGCCTACTGTACCAGAGGGACTTCCCCTGCAGCCTTTGCAGCCGACAGCTCCAGTGGACTTTCCCCGACAGCATCCACTGTTTATAGTCTCCAAGGAGTCTCCTTTCCTGCACAAGCTGCCAATGCCTGTTATTGTTTATGTTTTTGTCTATGTCCCTATGCTTGTTTCATGTTTTATTATTATGCATTGTTCTGTGTTTTTTCCACAGTTCCTGTCCTGGTGGTCCTGGGGCCCCCCGTGAGGAGGGGGGTACCTTAGCTCCGGGCACCGCGTCCTCCTTCCCCGGCGTCTCTACTACAATGGCGGTGCCAATGGCCGCCACGTGGGTAGCGGCGCTGGCGTAATTACGGCACCGCAACGCTGCGGCGCGGTGATGTCATGCGCCTGCGCTGTTTTGGCGCGAAATTTGTATATTTAAAGGCGCATTGGACACCATTAAGGGCCCAATTATAGGACTCCATAGCTTTGTTCCTGGGTGTTATTCTTTGATCCTGTTTGCTGTAATTCTTGACCTTGCCTGGACTTTGTATTTATTTTGCCTGCCAATACAACCTTTTGCCTGGACTTTGATCTGTTTCTGCCTGATCCTTGCCAGTGCTACGCTATTGAACCCTTTAACCCTGGCGTGTTTTAGCATTGGAGGGTGATAGTCTGAAAAAGATTGATTTTTTTTCGGGGGGTTCCCCCCTACATTTCCTAACATATGGCAACTCAACTATACAGGGGGCACATGTAGGGCAATAGGACAACTTTTAATTTATTAAAGGTTTCCTGGGCTTGTGTAGTGTAATGTAGTGGCTGTAACATATACTTCTATTCTAAGTTAAAGTTCCCGCCGTATGCAAATTAGGCTTCGCTAGCGTAACTGCGCTCTGCCTAGCGAAGTAACACTAGCGCAACTATGCAACTACGCTACCGTTCGCCGACCTGAGCGTAAATTCGTACTTTAGTGAATTTGCATAGCACTGGCGAAAATTCGCCTGGCGAAGTGCGGCGAACGCTAGCGAATTTTCGGAAGTTAGTGAATTTGCCCCATGTGCTTTTGTATAGTGATGAGTGAATTTATCCCTTTTTTGCTTCAATTCAGGCAAACAAAGGATAATAGCAAAAACAGCGGGGATTGGTCAATGGTCCTTTTGGCAGTCTATTTCCATGTGCAAAATCCCATGGTCAGGCACAATTTTTATTTACATATAGGTATGGTATACAGTCTTAGACATTTTGTGCTTCCATTGCATGTCATAATAGGGTGGTTCAATAAAATTCCAGAGACATATACTGTATAATGCCAAAATAATCAGTTAAAGTGCATATTTCTGGACATGAAAACAGCTAAGCTGCTGTCCAACTGTATTTTTAAAATGTAGTATCAAAGCTTCTCCATGTGGTGATCAATGGAGATATATAGGCTAAAGAGTATATATGTGATCAGCACCTTTTGAAAATGGTGTCATTAAACTTTATAGTGCAGGTATGAGAAATTCTACATGTTCAAACATGAAAGCTACTGCAAAGTGCAAAAACAGGAGCAAGCTGACAGCTCCCAAAGGCACAACTCCTTGTGTTTCAGCAGATGAAAGCTGCCTTCTTTCTGTACTGTATTCATGAGGGTTGAGCTGGAGGATAGCTCATAGGTGTACCTCATCCTATTCCCTATACCTAACTTAACTTTCACACCAACAAGTTAGGGCGTGCCGGCAGGTGCATGGTAGATGGGAGTTCTGCCCTTAGAGTCCCATGCAGTGGTGTAACTAGATGTTCCTGGGCCTCACAGAAAATTCAATTTAGGGGATAAAAATATTAGTACATTGACTTTTTATACTACAATATATTGAAATTTTTAGTTAGGGCCTCTCTGTCCCTTTATAATCCCGGGCTTCCCTGCAGCAGACAGGGTATGATTACTATATTGTCATGCCTCAAGTCCTATGGGTGGTTAAGAAAGTGTGTGCTCCTAAATTATAAACCTATAATGAGATTTTTGGAAATTTCATGTGATTTGGAGACTTCTCAGTTCACCTCTCTGGGGTATGCCTTGTGTTTCTTTTATCTTACTTTCACCTTGCTAATTCTCACCATGAAAATCCACCTCATTTTGTCAAAACATAACAAAAACTATTTTAGATGTCCAGCAATAGGACAACTGAAGGACTAATATCTTTAAAGCTTTTTTTAACAGTTACTGGCTACTGTATACTTCAGAAGTCCTCTGCACTCAACCCATTATCAATATATTTAAGACACAGAGACATTTTGTGCATACCAAGGACATTTTGTGCATAGCAAGGGCAACCAAGTTTGGGAGTTTTACGTTGAAAGCAGCAAGTAAGTTGCAGGTAAAACTTAGTCTCTTTGTAAAATGTATCATGAAACAATAGCATTCTTAATGAATCAGATTCAATTTGAGAGTAGAATTGGCCAGATATGGGATGACTTTGATGTAGTTGGCCAGCTTAAATATATTGCAATATATGGACATACAATCCCTGTTTTGTTTAAAGGATAAAGCATTTTTTGTAACTGTATGCACAAAATGTCTCAATGTCATAAATATATTGATAATGGGTTGAGGGCAGAGAACATCTTGTATTTGTCTATATTTTGTTGTCACAGCCTCATTGCAACTCTTTCTAATGGTTTTATAAATTAGCAGTGACCACAACTTTCCCTTGTTTGTTACTGTATACTTTAGGCCACATATTTTTGGTTGCTTCTTACATCCCTTTGTATAGCTCCAAAATACTCTTAATATGCAAAAAGCTTAGAGTTGTTTAGTCTTACAAATCTTGATTTTACAATTGGCGGGTGACTGAATTATTGATTTTAATGTTGAAATAATTTTAATCTCTAGTAAATAATATCTAATTTATGTAAATATATATATATATATATATATATATATATATGTAGATATATATATATATATTGTATCTGGCAAAGAAACGCTGCAGCAGAACATTTCATATAAATGACTAAAGATGCATGACATGTTTTATTTATATGCAAAAATATGCTGTATACAAAATTTTCCATGGACATGCAACATATATATTAAAACTGTGAACATACATTCCTTCTGGCTAAAAAAAAATTATTGTGATATTCTTCATCATCATCATCATTATTATTATTATTGTAATATATAAAGAAAGAAAAGAACACCAAAAAACAAACCAAGAAAAACTGCAAAAATAAGAATTTTTTATTTTTATACAAGTAGTTTCTCTTGTAATATTTCTTCTACTTGTAATAGTTCTCACCTTGTTTACTCATGGAAATTATAATCATCATCATGTTACAGTATTAACCTACACAGCTTTGTAAACTGATAATAAGTATAGCAAGTATAGCTGCTTTTATCATACGCTTTGCCAAGTGGCAATCACAATAAATACATATAATACCGGAACAGTGAATATGAATCATCTTGTGTATTGGCCTCATTTAGTTAAAGCACATAGGTCCAGGAGGTAGCTGGAATTATAAGGGCTAGATAATAGAGGCATTTACCCTTAAATTAGTGCCCCACTAGGTGCTAGGAATCTACTTGTCGTTATTTTTCTTGGGCTAGAATTTAGGAAAGAGTTTATGGTAACCCACTATGTTATTTAAATGCCAGACTGGTAACATTTGAATTTTGCATGTGACTGGCAGTATTAAATAACTCACCAATTTTATATAGTACAGAGGAGTGGTTTGTCTGTATCGGTGGTCCTCCATTCTAACCAGTCCTCATTGAGATGTTGGTCTCCTAAGCTGCATATTGGTGGGTGGAAGTTATGCACGTGACATCATCTCCATGGGAGACTTTTAAATCTAGGAGGCTTGATCTGCTCTTCCAGCTGCAAACTCTGTGTACTGTGATTTTCAGGAGCAAACATGTGGGTCTCTCTTGGGACGTTAAATGCATCCCACAGGGCAAAGCTGGTATGTCAGACCAATGCTGGATGCTAATGCAGGATGCTGTGGTCTCTGTGCTCTTATTTTATTTATTGTGTTTATCAGAACTTCTCCAAGTAGACACAAGTTGGAGGATTTCAGGAGAAAAGAAAGGATTATTATCATGCAATGATCCAATTCCAGACTAGCCACTTCACAGCCATATTTATTTGTCACAGTCAAGTCCATTCTCAGGCTCCCATTTCTAGTGATTCAAACTACAAACACGAGGAGTTGTCAGCTAGAAAAGATACTGGGTTTAAACTGAAATTGGTTTAACCATTGATTAAAGCCATGATGAAAACATTAAACACATAAATATCAGAAGAGTCTGCTAGAATGAACACAAATACCTGATCTTTAAAGCAGCCAATAAGAAATTGGATGTATTTCATGTGCACCCTAAAGCCCTAGAAATTCAGTACCTAGGATTTCCAGTTTTGTCCAGCCTATATGTCACTGGTCTTCCAAAGCCTGATTGGTAGCAAATAGTAGCAACAAAGCAAGCAGTAATCAAGGCCATGAATCACACCAGACTGTTGCATTCAAGATTTCTAAATCAGTGTAATAGGAAACAGGATAATCAGAATCAAACCTTTTCATCAGTCAGGATGTAAGGGACAGTCTGAACTATGGACAAGACCACAAAACAGTCTGTCAGAGAAGTCCCCAATGCACCCAGACTAGCTATATTTTAGCCACTGACGCAAGCAGGACGGTCTGGGGAGGACATTTGGATGCTAAATCAGTAAGGTGCAAGTGGAAACCATTTCAGATGAGGTTTTCATCCAACTGGAATGAACTTGAGGCATTTCAGTTAGCTCTTCTAAGGTTCAAGACAGAAGTAAAGGGAAAGGAAGACTTAATTTATGAAGACAACATGACCACTGTCATATATAGTATCAAATCAAACAGGGAGTTACAAGAAGCAGATCACTCCATCTTTCACAGTCAATTTCCCAGTGGGAAGAGCTCCATCTTCAGAGTCTAACAGTGTTGCATGTACCAGTGGAGAGGAACATCTTAGTGAATTGCCTTAGCAGCAAGCATCATCAAGGAGTAATGAGAAATGAGCCACCATATGTTGAGAATGATTATGAAAAGACTGGGTCACCCCACAGTAGACTACATGGCAACCTCTTGGAAAAGCAAGATCTTAATTTATTATTCCAGGTGCAAAGAAAATAGGCAAGTCTATTTCAGGATCCTGAGAAACGTTCCTCTTGCTTATATTTTTACACTAATTCTACTCATCCCCAGATGCCACAAAAAAGTCAGAGAAGAGAAAACAAAGTAATAATGGTAGGCCAAAGGCCATTTGCCTTCCCAAATCCAGAAAACTGGAAATTGACAGTGCAGCAGCTGAAAGGCTGAATATGAGAAATAGAAATCTCCTAGATAAATCAATGAACTCGAAGCCAGGAAGCAATCAGCATCTGGTAACTATCACAAGATTTGGGAAACTTATCTCACCTCCAAATCTGACTTCAGCTGAATACATAGTGAAGTTTTTTTTTGCTGGAATAATTAGAGAGTATGAGTATAACTACACTCAAAGGTCAGGTGTCAACACTGTGTCAACACAATCATGAGATCAGAATTCTTTGAAAATGTGTTTTTTGTTCAGGAGCTTCAAACAATTAAATCAAGTATTAAGGGTAAGGTTCCCCTTTGAAATATCTTTTTAGTACTACAGGAACTGACTAAAGAGCCTTATGAATCCATTGAATCTTCTAGTTTGAAGTGGGTTGCCTGAAAAATCAGTGGTTCTTCTGGCTTTTTCCTTCGCCAGGTGTTCAAATGAGTCAAAAAAGAGTGGAAAAGATTCAAAGACAGGGGAAGAGAGCAAAATATCCATCCTTGATTTAAGGCTCGGAAGGCAAATGCTACACAGTGCTGATCTCTCCCCACATAAATCTAGCCAAGAATCAGCCCGTACATTGGCAGGTCCTTTGTTTTTCGCCTGCACCCAGAACAGTCCTCAGGCAGTGGATTTCTGTTCAGAAACTTGAGTTTGCATTTCTTCACCGAAATCCACCACACATGCCTGTGCCCAGGCAGACACAATTGTTGTAGGTATAGGTGAAGAAGAAAGCAGTTGCCACCATAGTGGCTGATTCTTGTGCCAGCATTAGTGATGGGCGAATCTCCCGCGATTCGCTTCGCCGAAAGATTTGCGAATTTCTCTAGAAATTCACGAATCTTTCAGCGAAAAATTTGCGAAACGAGTTTTTTTTTTTTTGAAATTTCGCTAGGCGAAATTTCGCTGGTGATTCGCGAATTTATTCGCCAGCGGCGAATCGCGGGAATTCGCCGCGAATTCGACCCTGGCGAATAAATTCGCCCATCACTAGCCAGCATATAAAAAGCAAACAAGTTGAATGCAGTGCTTCAGATCTTAGAGCTCAGTGTACTAATGCTGTTGCTGTCTCCATAAGTGTTCAGAGCCATGGTTTTGTCATTTCTGAATACATTCATTAAAGGGGACCTGTCACCCAGACATGAAAAGCTGAATACTAAAAGACCCTTTCAAGCTGGCCATGACACCTAAATTCTTTTTTTTAATTAACAAACTTATAAAATCATTTAAAATCATATATAATCTATATCTTATGCATGGAGGCGGGACAGGATATTACTTTCACTTTTCATTCTGTACTTTCAAGCTTTCACTGCACTTCTCAACTTACTCCTCCATCCTTACCATCTAATTGAGTAGCCAGTGCATTGGCATGAGCATAGGCATTAGGCCCCCTATTTTGGCAGATAAAATTTTTTGGGATGATGCAATGCTTATACAATAGCAGTGTTCACAAAATGGCATCTGCTTCCTACTGTGATTGTAAATTTCCAGACTGAATGGAACAAGATTTAAATAATTTATATGTTGTAAGTAAAGTAAATGTTGCTTGACCAAAATGATAATATGTTATTTGGAATTATTTCTTAGGGTGGCAGGTCCCCCTTAAATTGTACAAATTAGATATGTAATCAACCAATATTTTTTGGGGAAATCCATTTTGCAGTCTGCTATGGTTCCCAAAAAAGAAAATGTTACATCCCACTCTGAATCTTTTCTTACTATTTAGTAAAGTCCCATTGATGCTCACTGTCAAGAATGTGAAGAACCAAAGAAATTAGATCTTATAATACATGATTTGCTTTTCCAGGACTGGGACAGTGCAAAACCCTTTCCCTTAGGCTTGTACAGTGAAATAAGGAGATCAGTATGAGACATGGATTCAAATGTATTAATTTGGTGTAATTTACTGTCCTTCAGATGATGAGGGGTTAACTCTTTGATACCCACTGCCATGTTCTAGTCCAGTATAATACAAGATCACTAACTGCAGGAACACCTTAACACTACAAAAGAACCTGTTTGCTGAGGCAATGTGCCAGCAGGAGTAGTAACTTTAAAAAGCCTCTTGTGACTGCTGATAGGACGAGGCAAAAATACCATTAACCCATATCCTGGCCAGACTGATTCCCCAGCAGGTTATTGTCAGTCAGCAGTTCCACAGTTTCTATGTATAAATATTAATAAATCATGCTGCAAGCAGTGAGAAGACAAGTAAAAATTTTACCAGAAGCTATATGGGTCATATTACATGAACAATCTACAGTTCATTAGCAGGCTACAATTTGGTTTCACTGCTACAGAAACTAAAAATTGTAATAAAGTGACTTTTCCCATATCACTTTGCTGAAATATGTAACTAGCATGGAAGTTATGTATAAAAATTGGGCAAAACTGCACCTGGGCAAGTCAAATCCTTGCTTTAATGCTTAAAAAAAAAAAACAATGTATTATGGCATTCAGCTTTGATGTCAATATCACCTTATGTGTAATAAATATAGTGATATCACTTTTGTTGACAAGTGATTTTAACACCAAAGAGATCACTGAATTTAGAGCAAGGTCTCTTATGGATGACATTTTTTAAAGTGTTTGCGATGCCGTTTTGAGCGCACTTAAACGCCTCAGCTATTTGATTCCAATATATTCTCCCTAATTGTATTCATGAGTGTTCAGAATTGCATTTAATTACATGGCATGGACAGCATCAAGTCTCCCACCACCATCACAACCCCTAGAATTTAACTGTATGTTTATGGGTTGAAAAGGCCGCAGCCAATTTTATTAAAAATAAGTGGACCATCATATAACAATACACTTTGCCAATGTAATAAACTTTATAACATACCAAACGGCTCTCCCCCAATGAAGGCTGCTTTTATGGAGATTACCTGGTTCCTAAGATATGATAAACCCTGAGGTTGTCCCCCTTTGCTTTAACTTCTCACCTTTTAACAGCGACTGATATCTGTGACCACTAGCCTCAGACACAAACCACTTCTGCCATTAGCTATGACTATTAATGTGACACACTCCCTGCAACCATCACCCCTACTAAGGGATGGTGGGGGTTGCAAAGGTAAAATGGCAATTGATTCCACCTGGTCGATCCCTGTCACGCTCTTGCTACTGCTTCCAACTAATCACTGCCTACACTACATTTCCCATAACCCCTTGCAAATTATCACCTTACAGCACCCTTTCTAGCCCCTATCATGTACCCATTTCCTTCACTTCCTTATGGTTTCCCAGGCACCCTGTATATTGCTTTTTATTGTGCTTATTTTTTTAAATGCACAAAAATGTATGTGTGTAAAAACACTTAGTATCCCAGAGATAATATCCATTTTAAGTGAGTCATTTCACTGAATCAGGCCCAGCATATGAAAGCATGCATTTATCTCTGCTTGCTTTTGCTCTTCTGGTTTGCTAATTCTGAAGCCTGTATTCATCTACTCAAACTGGGTTTTCATCTTCTGATGAATGTCCCTGATCCATTTATATGTTGGTGGACAAACTGGTGAATATTAAAGAGACCTGCTGTCTCATCTGTACAGAAGCAGATTCATGTGGTAGAAAATGGCCAGGATGAATACTAATGAGTTCAGCTGAGTCTGACATGCTGGGTGCTGCTTTCATCTGGACTGATTTCTGATGAGACCAGTGTAGGACCATTTTATTTGTGATCTGGTTATAAAGAAGAAAGCAGCAGCAGAAGCCCCATCCATGTGCTTGTGTGTATTAATAAGTGTCTGCTGAAACAGTCGTCAGTTTGTCACAACTTAGGTTTTCAGTTTCTGTTACACAACCTTGTGGAAACCAATCAGACTGCGGGGGTGTGTGTGGCTGAGGGGGAAGAGCTTATTTGCCTTGAAATCTGCCACTGCTGGGAAGGAAGCACCATTTCCCTGCTGTTGTGCATCATCCCAGCAGAGCTTTCACGTGTATACAATACTGAACACACATGGCATGCAGCAAAATGCCCCCAGTTTTCCGCCTTGCTTTCAGGCCCCCGGGCTGGTTTGTGGTTAGGCTGCAATCTACTGCAGCAGCTCCCAAAGTAAAGGGATCTGCAGATCCTGAGGGGGCACAGACAGGGGAGAAGAAATGGCAACTAGGATCCCAAGTGGATCACATAGAAAGAAGCGAGAATTTGATGCAGAAAACTTGCCCTGCTGCTACAATGAACTTTGATAACACTCAGGAAGCGTACAAGAGCAAAGCCACATGGGAACTGCTGAGAAGCGTAATGGTCTTCTGGCTGTGCTCCATTGATACACTTGTGGACCGGAATCAGCAGGTAGGATGTTCAATGTAATAAAGGCTGCCCACACAGTGGGTGCATTAATAATAATGATGCCTTGGCAAAAAACAAACAGGAGTATATCTTATTCAGGGACTTTCCTCTTCTGGCCATGCATAAAATTGATCTAGATTTTCTGTAATATATTCACTCATATTTATTAACCTTCTTCCTCACTTTATACTAATTAACCCCTTTTGTCTTACACTCTTCCAACTCATTTGTAGTCTCCTGTTTTAGAATTTTACCTGACTCATGGCCTTCAAAATAGCTGCATTTAGGGTGGCCTGCCATAGTCCTTGCACTTAGTGGAAAGTGTGGGAAACCATAAGTATGGTGCAGTTGCCACTTGACTGTCTTTTATTAGTAGTGGTGATAACAGGGTCTGTAGTTGTGGTATAGTAGGATATTGGCACTTTATATCCCTGTTAACCAACCTGTTCAGCTTTAGGTATTGTCGAACTACAATGCTAAACCTCTTTATACAGTAAAAACCTTTCTATATTTATATAAACCAGGGCCCCACAGAGTATATTTTTCCAAGGCCCCAGCACCACTTAAGATGGCTCTGTGGACACCTAAAGTATTTTATTCTTATCTTCCCTGTCATAAGTTGTTTAAAACACATTTCTCTTTTCTCTAAGTATTCTACCAACCTCCCTAATTTTTTTTAGTACCAAAGCAAAGCCTGGGAGCTGTTATTCCTGCTTCTCATTAGGTCGAAGCTTGCAGCACTTTGCTATAACAGGTTTTACAAGCTCTGACTAATGTGCATAATATGTGTGCTTGGTTTGCCACAATCTCAGGACAGAAAAAACTATGTGGATCATTTTATATGAAACAATTCCATGTGTATATCAGAATGGCTGCCCCTCACAATCACTGGTTTCTCATGTTAAGTGTTGCTGATGCTCGTGGCTGCTCTGACAGTAAATCAATAGTCAGCCATGACACAACCTCCAGTAAGCGAATCCGTTTCTGGGGGTGTGTATTGCTCAGGAAGAAGATTACTGACTGAAAGCTGATGCAGGGGAGGGAGACTCCATCCACATGATATGTTCCATGCTGCTGCTGCACAAGTTTCATTTGTATTCAGCTGCTATATACAGTATGTATGTATGTATGTATGTACATATATATATATATATATACTGTATACACATACATGCATGTTTATATGTATGAGCCATTGACTAGCCTGTAAATAATATCCTAATAAATGGTGTGAAAAAAGATTCATCTGCTTTTTCTGAAACAAGGTTAACAGAAGTCAATACTTCTCAGGATCTGTTAATCAGATAGCTTCTATGTTTCAGGAGTCTAAAACAGAAGTGCAGATGATGCAAACCGCCAGACAAACACAGCTTTCAATAGCAATTACATTTTCAACATGTTTGTGGGTGGACATCCCCTTTCATGAATATAACACTAAACAAGCAGTTGAGGAACACTGCTTTAGTAATGCCAAATGGTTTTGGTTACGCACTGTTTTTGTTAGATATGATCAGATATGTTGCTGCAGCACTCTGTGGCATATGCTTCTGTACCAGTGGAGTTTCTTTATCCGTTGGTTGAAAAGTTACTTGGTTGCTGTTTGCAAGTTATAAGATGGGGAAGTATCAAACAATATAAATATGTTACAAGTGCTCTCTGAGGCTGCAATGCACATTTATTTTACAGTATTTAATGCTTTTTGACACTTTTAATTGCTGTTCTACCACCTATGTGTGGTAAATGGAACATTTTCAAATTGGACCAGTGTTGTTAGTGGGGTACCGCAGGGCTCTGTACTGGGTCCCATGCTTTTCAACTTGTTTATTAATGACCTGAAGGTGGGCATTGAAGGTTCTTTTTCTATTTTAGCAGATGATACTAAATTGTGCAGAACTATAGATTCCATGCAGGATACTGCCACTTTGCAGAGTGATTTGTTTAAGTTGAGAAACTAGGCAACAAACTGGAAAATTAAGTTCAATGTTGATAAATGCAAGGATATGCACTTTGGCAAAAATAATAATTGGCAGTGTGTCGGGAGTTTCCATAAATGAGAAGGATCTTGGGGTTTTTATAGATAACAAGTTGTCTGGGCAGTGTCATTCTGTAGCTACTAAAGCAAATAAAGTTCTGTCTTGCATAAGAAAGGGCATTAACTCAAGGGATGAAAACCTAAGTATGCCTCTTTATAGGTCTCAGGTAAGGCCTCACTTGATGTATGCAGTGCACTTTTGGTCTCCAGTTCTTAAGAGGGAGATAAATGAGCTGGAGAGAGTGCAGAGACGTGCAACTAAACTAGTTGGAGGAATGGAAGACTTAAATTATGAGGGTAGACTGTCCAGGTTTGGGTTGTTTTCGCTGGGAAAAAGTGTTTGCGAGGGGACATGATTACACTTTACAAATACATTAGAGGACATTATAAACAAATAGCAGGGGACCTTTTTACCCATAAAGAAGATCACCGCACCAGAGGCCACCCCTTCAGACTAGAGGAAAAGTACTTTGATTTGAAACAACGTAGGGTTTCTTCACAGTGAGGTTGTGGAATGCACTGCCGGGTGATGTTGTGATGGCTGATTCTGTTAATAATTTTAAGAGGGGCCTGGATGATTTATTGGACAGAAATAATATCAAAGGCTTTTGTGATACTAAACTCTACAGTTATTATAGAGATGGGCATATAAAATTTATGTGAAAGTATGCAGGGTTGTTTATTGTTTTTTCAACCCAATTTAACTATGTAACTATATTTAATATAAAGGTAGAGGCAATATGCTGAAGCCTTAAGGTGGCCATACACGGGCAGATAAAAGCTGCCGACAGACTGTGTCGGCAGCTTATCTGCCCGTGTGGGGGGCCCTCCGACGGGCTTTCCCGATCGATATCTGGCCGAAAGTCGGCCAGATGTCGATCGGGCAGGATTAAAAATGCGGTCCCGCGATCCGACCGCCCATACTGATCCGAACGTTGGGCCCTAGGGCCCACGATCGGATCAGCCCGATATTGCCCACCTCAAGGTGGGCATATCGGGGAGAGATCCGCTCGTTTGGCAACATCGCCAAACGAGCGGATCTCTTCGTGTATGGCCACCTTTAGTTGGGGCTGTTGAAATGACATAGATATATTGTAAAACCACTATATGCAGCTTTAATTAGATTTAATTTACTAGTTTACTAGTTTTGCTTTTCCAGTTAGTGCCATTCTATTTGGAGCTCAACAGACAGAGTGTCTGTAGTTTGCAAATAAATATAAATAAAGTGCTTCTTAATGCCTATGTCCTAATAATGAATTGCCATTACAGTCCAATGTATGCAAAAAAGAAGAGATTCCAGGAGGCACTCTGGATAAGTACAAAGAGGTATATTTATTGAGGCACAATGGGTAACATCATCGCCTAAGGCCTGGAACCTCTTCTTTTTTGGACTTATTACAGTTTGAGCGCTGATGGCTGAACACACAGAGCCCATAGAGCTGATTGGGGAGACTGATCTAGTAGGGTAAGTCTTGAGCGGTTATATCGCTATTGATTTCAATGTATGCAAACCCTCAAGCTGGTCTCTCTCTCTGAAAATAAAGTTGCATTAGCATTGAGTCAAATATATCAATGGATAATAATATATGCTGAGATAATTCTTTGTAACAGATTGAAAGTGAAAAAGCACACTATAACCAATGGAACAATAATAGATTTGCATTTCCTTTTGCTTCATATTTTAAAATAAAGAAAAAAAAATGCTTTAACTTTAGATTCGCAGACACAAATCTCAGCACCCTTATATATTGTTTCCTTTTCTTATGTGTTTTCTAAATGAAGATTTTAAGCTTGTCTAAAAAAGTCCTTGGCCAGAAGCTCTTTGAGAAAATGATGAAGATGACCTTTTATGGGCAGTTTGTTGCGGGTGAAGACCAAGAATCTATCAAACCACTGATCAGACGCAATCGGGCATTTGGTGTTGGGTCAGTCTTGGATTACAGTGTAGAAGAAGACCTTACTCAGGAGGAGGCAGAGAAGAAAGAAATTGAGTAAGTCTTTGTTTTTGTTTCCATTTCTGTTCAACAGTAACAAATGTTTGAGATAAAATGTAAGGGTTCTTTATGCACTGTATTTCATTGGAAAAAAGGAGAGCACTTTAAACACAGATTAACTTTTTGTGGTTGGTGTTTATTTCAGACTGCTATACACAACATGTTTTGGACCATCAGTGCCCTTTTTCAAGTGACACTGGTCCAAAATATATCTGTACATACTGCACTTACTATTATACAGTGGTGTGAAAAACTATTTGCCCCCTTCCTGATTTCTTATTCTTTTGCAT
>CM044431.1:163813474-163878325 GCA_024363595.1 Xenopus borealis | reverse complement strand
ATGCAAAAGAATAAGAAATCAGGAAGGGGGCAAATAGTTTTTCACACCACTGTACTTCACAATTATGTATTACTTTGCACTTGTGCTTTATTATTGTACTCTGTAATTCTATTATATTGTAAAAAATATAGATGTCTTACTGCCCTATGCTGCACAAGAAATATATACTTTGTGCAATCCTATGTACTTTTAGTACAATTAGCAATAAGCAACTACTTGAACTTGAAATTAACTTTTAGTATTATATAGAGAGTGATATTCTGAGACTATCTGCAACTGGTTTTCATTTTTTATTAATTGTGAGTTTTGATTTATTTAGCTTTTTATTCAGTAGCTCTCCAGTTTGCAATTTCAGCAATCTGGTTTCTAGGATCCAAATAATCAAATAAATAATCAAACAAATGAGGGACTGGAATATAAATAGGGGAGTGCCTGAAAAGATAGATGAGTAATAAACAGTAGCTGCAATAATATATTTATAGCCTTTCAGAGCATTTGTTGTTTAAATGGGTCAGTGACACCCACATTTGAAAGCTGAAGAGGATCAAAAGAAGATGACCATAAATTAAAAAAAATATATCAAATAAGTAATGTAGAAATTTGCTTAGAATTGCCCATTCTATGACCTACTAAAAGTTAACTTGAAGGGGATTCACCTCTTTAATATTTCATATTAAAGTTTTGGTCTGCTGCTACGTATCTGCGACACCAATAAAATAGGCTTTAGTTAGTTACCCACTAAGGGTCTGACATATTTGGAAAACCGTTTGTTTGCAGTTCTGTTATTTGTTTTTTTGGGTTTTTTTTCAACCATTTTTAAGTATTTCTTTTATGCAACAACATGGAATGCTATATATGTGCTAGTCTTGGTACCTGTTCAGCTTTTTCAGAAAGAGATTAGGTTAGATATAAATTTGCTGAGGTAGCCCAGTGTTTTTGCTGTCCAGTGAAGAGCAGCATGAGACAAGATATATCTATGATCCAAATGGATGTGTACAAAACAACAAAGATTTATATAATTTTCCCATGGCTCAGAACAATTCTCTAAACTAAAATAACATATACTTAGAGACAACATTTGAATGAAACTCTGAGGACTTGTCAAATATTAAGGGTATAATATAACTAATGGCTCTCTGGAGCAAGGTATGCATGTTAATATTGGCTTCAACTAGAGTTGGACGGTTTGAGAGTTTCAGAATCATTTCACACATGTATAATTAGAATTTATCTTGGATCCTCATCTGTAACAGGGGGGAAAGTGTAACTAAAAGGATATCACTTCTTCAGGGCAAAATGTATTGTTTGCAGTATTGCAGGGATGTCTTAGGAAAATATTCTGTAATAATAAAGCACCCTAGAGGCTTTGGGGACTGACTTTCAGGGGATTTAGTCCTTTCTAGATGTGGAATATTTTATGTAGCACAGTATGAACTGTTCATCTTGAAGTGGTCCTTAAAGGTTTCCCTGTCTCCTGCTGTTCTCTGCATGCCCTATGCTCCCCGTGTGCACCATACTCTGCCTACCCTATGCTCCTTGTACGTGTTATACTCTGCTTTCCCTATGCTATATGTGTGTGCCATACTCTGCCTGCCCTATGTTCCCTGGCATGCCATACTCTGCCTAACCTATCTTTCCTGTGTGTGCCATAGTCTGCCTGTCCTATGGCCTATGCTAGCAGGGTTTGTGCAGGGCTTGATAGTATTGGGAAATGGTTTTTAGGGCCAATAATGCATTTAATCATGTGTTGTATTGTATGAATATTGCAAAGTTGAGCAAGCATGCAATCAGTAAGTTGGACTGTTCAAACATCCAAAAATATTTACCAGAAAAATCTATTAAAATCTATAAAGAAAAAACATAGACCTGAATCAAATTTGTGTGGAAAAATTGTTTAAAACGGCTTGGATACAGTGTGCAAAGCCAAATCACCCAACATAAAAATTGTAATAACTGTAATTTGTTTTTATATAATATATTTTACTAACAATGTTGTATTAAAATCATTTATAAGCTTTGTTCAGTAAAATTAGACAATTGGTATAGAGTGAATGCTTTTGTAGATTTTAGTTGAAGTTTAAAAACAATTCTAAATTCCTCAGTTTTGTTCATTTCAGCTTTGACTGATTGTAGAATCATGTGAGTCCCACAGAATATGAATGTCCTTGATTTAAGATTATTTCTAATCTGTTTAACACCTTCGTGTTTTTTTTTTTGTTTTTTTAAATTAAGATAAAGTAAAGCTAGATGACACTGCCATCATGCTGGGTGACACTTCCATTATGCTTCTCATAACACTGTTATTTAAAGAATGAATGGGCTTGTGGTTATTATGCTTTCATGCCAGTGTGCAAAACTACAATCCTCTATCATCCTGGCCCAAAAATAAAATTTGGGGGGGTTACCTGTGTTTCATACCTCAAGGATATGTCTGTATCACTGGAGACCTAAAATCTAGTTCTTTGGTGTAGTCCCAATAAAACCTTTTGAGTTTCACCCAGCACACCCATACAGGTCATAACAAGAATCGGTCTCCACAGGGTATGCATGTACAAAATAGGGATGCACCGAATCCAATATTTTGGATTCGGCAGAACCCCCGAATCCTTCCCGAAAGATTTGGCTGAATAACGAACCAAATCTGAACCCTAATTTGCATATGCAAATTATGGGTGGGAAGGGGAAAAAAATTTTAATTCCTTGGTTTTGTGCCAAAAAGTCGTGATTTTTTTTTTTTTTTTAAATAAACATCTGCCCTTTTTCATCAGGGTACAGATTAGATGTGTTAGCAGTGCATTTTAGAATGTTGATCAGTTAAGTGTAAAGCTGGCCATAGACTTTTAAAAGATCCAAAAGATGTGTCAACTAAAAAGACCATTTCAGGCGATATTGCCTGCAAAACTGAAGGGTCGCTGCCTGCTTGGCCCTGCAAACACCGGTAGATTGCATGGGGACCGATAAAGATTTTCTAACCTGGCTGAACAATCTTCAGACCAATGTCGGACAAAAAATCGTAAGATGTATGATCGTTGGTATCCCACTAACCACATGATAATTTGACAGATTGCTTGGACTTCCTTAAGATCGGTCATTCAGCAGAGAAAGATCTTTGCGTCTATGAGGACCTTTAGAGCTGTACACCATACAATGAAGTGGAAAGGTACATCAAATTCAACTTGACCTGGTTGCTTAACAGAACAACATCACAGTGTGCTTTTTCTTGCCACCCAAATGGAGAAACTTGGCTTGTATTCCATATAGCAATACAATAATCCTGTGAAACCCCATTGACTTGGAAGTATGGAAGTTGTGCCTTTGGGCAATCTAACATGTTTTCTGAACAAGGATTTGTTTGAAAATCAAAATTAGCAATTAAACATTGTTCCATTCTAATTTGTATCATATATACAGTTATTTATATAACACCACAAACATTAATTATAAGGTGTAAACACAAACAGGGCTACAATTTTTGTACTGTAAATTAAACAGTGAGCATAAATAAGTGTTAAAAGCTTTAGTACACAATAGGAATGAGGTCCTGGAGCTGATAAATAATATGTGAGGATGACAAACGAATGAAAAGAATGGGAACAAGTGCAGGGGTGTTTTTGGAGCCAGGGGTGTTTTTGGAGCAGACTATTGAGAACTTTCTTCAGAAAGTGATTTCTAAGGCGTTTTGAGAATAGAGAAATTGTGAGAGTTTGATTGATGGAAGATGATAGAGCATTCCGGTGGCATGGTGCAATCGGACAGAATAGGTTTTGTTCATTGTCCAATTAGTTCTTGGTAGGATGAAAAAGTCCAAAAAAAGGCTTGGGAAGCATGCAATGGTAGTGCCCCCATAATGGATCTATTATGGGGACACTACTATTGGGAGATTCCCAAGCCTCTTTTTGGACATTTTCATCCCACTTAGGACTACTTGAAATTGAGGAACTCTGGGATAGGGAGGTGGGAACTGTTGTTGCTTTATAGGAATGTGTGCACCCCTGAGAGTTGATACTCTGGTGGATTAATAAATGGGGGAAGCTCCCCAACTGCATAGAAGTGTGCATGTGAGCCACAAGGACTACAAGGTCACAGCCTACCAAACAGAAAATGTGTTCCACTAGTGCAGTCTACAGCTGATTGATGGGCATTTGCCCATGACTCTCCTTTTTTGGTGAACTGTATGGTCCGTAAATCGTCCTTGGCTGACTGTAAGAACCAAGAGTGGAGTTTGTCTGCAGGACAGGATGAGATCAGTGGCGTAACTATAGAGAAATCTGTCGCAGGGGATGGACTGCAGGGTCTGCTTCCTCTATAGCAGCTCTCTTAGCTGGAAATATGTGGACCCAGTGCCAGGTTGGTATGCCACTGGATGAGATATTTATAACTTTTATGCACCACATGCATGTGACCCAGGCAAGAGACATCAGAACACTTTATGAAGGGGTGGAGAGAGCGGTTTAGATGGAGATGAGATCATGTGAGCAGGAGAAGTAAGGATTGATTTCAGTGACTGGGGATGAGGTTCTGGATACATATTATTACATATATTAAATACAATGCATGAATGAATGGACAGAAGAGTCTCAAGGTACTTACTGACGAGTCCCAAACTGAAGTCATAATCCAGTGGTTCATTACACCATACCACCCAGTAAGAAAAGAAACTCCACACGTCCATGTAAAATGGCAAAATGTATTCAAGGCACCTGCAAGAAATCCCTCTTACTGTGTGTAATATACACTTGCTCATCACAGGCCTGCTGGGTTAATAGATCCTCTCCACTTTCGATATTTTTCAGTAATGAAGGTTTAGCTTTGCCCTTGAGTCTGTTTTTTATGGATTTTAACTGATGAATATAAATGTGTTTTTTTTATTTTGTTTTACAATAGAAAACCATAATTGTAAGAATGGGTGTTTGCCATGCAAGAGTTCTTTTCTCTTCTACTTCAAAAGAGTGAAGTTTAAATAGGTGTACTACATGTAGCCTGCTGTGGTTCATTAACAACCTTCTTTTTCTCAAAAGACTTTCAAAGAGTCAACACTGACGCCATATCATCCGCACATTAATCATTCAGTACACACAGAAGCAAGTGCCAAGAGGACACTGTGACTAGGCACAAGGCTCTGGCAGAGCACTCTTTCTCTCTCTCTCGCACTCTCTCGCTCTCCCCCTACTGTATGCTCAAAAACAAACTAGCTTTTCTCTTTAGAACATTAGCAATGTCTCTGAAGCAAAGGAAAAATATACAGAAACTTTTTTTCTAATATTGGTTCTGTACATTACCACAACTGATTTTAAATGAAACAACTCTGATGCAGTTGGACTGCAGATGCTTTAATTCAGTGGGTTGAATAAAAAGATTGTATAAAAATCACTTCATTTCAGGGGCTCAAAAGTAATTGGACAAATTAAAAAACTGAAAATAAAATGTTCATTTTTAATACTAGGTTGAAAACCCTTTGCTGGCAAAGCCTGAATCTTGAACTCTTGGAAATCACCAGATTCTGGGTTTCTTCCTTTTTAATGCTCTGCAAGGCCTTTACTGTAGTGGCTTTCAGTTGCTGTTTGTTTATGTGCTTTCTCTCCAAAGTTTAGTCTTCAACAATTGAAATGTGTGCTCAATTGGGTTCAGATCCAGTGACAGACGTGGCCATTCAAGAATATTCTACTTCTTTGTTTTAATAACCCTGGGTTGCTTTGGCTGTATGTTTTGGGTCATTGTCCATCTGTATTATGAAACACCTCCCAATTAATTTGACTCTGAACACCTCAGAATTCATTTGGCTGCTTCTGTTCTGTATCACATCATGGATAAACACTAATGTCCCATTGCCACTGGCAGCCATGCATGCCCAAGCCATAACACTGCCTCTGCCATGTTTTACAGGAGATGTGGTATGCTTTGGATCATGAGCTGTTCCATGCCTTTGCCATACTTTTTTTTCTTGCCATCATTCTCGTAGAGGTTGATCTTGGTTGTATCTGTCCAAAAGATGTTTTTCCATTGCTGTGCTTTCTTTTTTAGATTTTTTTTTTAAGCAAAGTCCAATCTAGCCTTTCTATTCTTGATTAAGTGGCTTGCACCTTGCAGTGCACCCTCTGTATTTACTTTCATGCAGTCTTCTTTTATGGTTGATATTAATACTCCTACAGTACCTCCTGGGGAGCGTTGTTCACTTGTTTGGCTGTTGAGAAGAAATGATTCTATGATAATCCACCACTGTTGTCTTCTGTGGATGTACAGTTTTTTTATTGAGTTGCTGAGTTGACCAGTGCTTGCTTTCTTTCTCAGGATGTACCAAACTGTAGATTTTGCCATTGCTAATATTGTAGCAATCTCTCAGATGAGTTTTTTCTGTTTGTGCAGCTGAAGGATTGCTTGTTTCAGCTGCATAGAGAGCTCCGCATGTCGTCAGTTGTGCACAACAAAATCTTCCACATACAAGCACCCCCCCCAGCCCAAATCAACTGCAGGGCTGTTGTCTGCAGACATAACAAAGGAATTGCCCACACCTGCCCATATAATAGCCTTTGAGTCAGTTGTCCAATTGCTTTTGAACCCTTAGCCAATTACTTTTGCTTCCTTGAAATTAAGTGATTGTGTTAAAAAAAAAAAAAAAGGCTTTAGTTCCTCACATTTTTATGCAATATTTTTCTTCAGCCCACTGAATTAAAGCTGAAAGTTTGCAGCTCAACTGAATGAGTTGTTTCATTTAAAATTCATTTGTGGTAATGTACAGAATCAAAATCAGAAAAAGTTGTCTGTCCAAATATTTATGGACCTAACTGTACATCTTTTTCTAACTTTATAAACCCTTTCTTGCCAAAATAATTTTGCACAGAAGATGATTTTAAATGGCTTAAAGTTTTCACTGCTTGCCGCTAACTAACATTTTGAGAGGCATGGGACATTTGTTTTAGGGTGGGCTCATTCGTTTTTTTTTAAGGTTCCTTGAACATATAATAGTAATAATAAGTGGCCACTTCAAGCATTTGAATGAACATCTCTAATAAAGATGCCCATATTACTTTAATGTACCTACCCTATTCAAATTGACCTAAGAGTAAGAGGACTAGCAAACTTTTGTGAGGCAGAAGTAATGGCTAGTGTAATTTTGCTTTGAAACGCTCGCACTGTCAAAGTAAAGCTAGCGAAAACTTGCCAGAATTCGGAATCCAGGATGCAACTGCACATTTTAGTGAAATAGCATAGTGGTAATTTTTTCCTGGCAAAGTGGTGCAAAGTGTACCCTGCTGACAATTCACCCTTTAGTGAATCTGCCCCTATGGGTGTTTTTTTTTTTTTTCACAGCGAAAACTGCCGAAAAATTTTGGTCATAATTTAAAGCAATACTGACATTAGAAATCAATCCTTTTTTGCATTGTCTTTGTATACTTTTTATAATTCTGCAATAAAAGTATTTGCCCAATGCTTTCACATCACCTATCTGATTCCCAATGTTTCTCTATGAGGGGGGTGCCATATTTGTGCAGCGGGAGTCTGTTGGCATTCAAAACTATAACTGAAAGGCTGAGAAGGGACAGTCAGGTTGACAAGACAGTCCGCTTTGCAAAAGCAGAACTGTCGAGGGGAAAAAATGGTCAACATGACCTATAGATAACTTTTAATGTACATTAATATTCTAAAAAGTTGTTTTTTTTTTAGTGTCCGTATAACTTTAAGGTGTGTGACATTTTTTAATATTGTGCAAATGCTTCTAGAAAGTAGCTTAAATATGCTGTGTAGGTCCCATTTGGTATATACAAACAAGATTCTTTTGGAGTTGCTTGCTTCCTTTAATTGCTGCTTAGTGAAACTTATCTTTGGAAAAATTTGCCATTCTCCATTGCTGGAGAAAAATTAAGCTGAGGTGTGATGGAGTCTATATTTAGAATTAACAGCAGTTATGTTGTGCAAATGCAGCTGATGATACAGACTAAGCCACTTTATGCTGCTGCATTAAAATGTTTACTTCTCAGAGCATCTAACTAGATACAATTATGCTTGCTTGGGTGTTCTGTAGGTCTGCCATAAAAACAGTCATATGCAGGTATGGAACTGGTATCCCGAATGCTCAGGATATGGGTTTTTTCAGCAATTTATAAATGTAAATTATTTGATTAAATCTATGGGAGATGGCCTTCCTGAAAATTTGAGCTTCCTGCTTAATGGGGTTTCTGGAGAACTGATCACATACCTTTACTGTAAAATACATAGCCCCTGATTTTGGATTTCTTGGTGTGGTACCAGCAGTAAACTCTATCACTATAAACAGGAGGAGGGTGGTTAATTTCCACTGGCAAAAAATAACAAAATATTTCTCCTTTTCACATCTTGCTTCACTGGAGGCTGTCCAGGGTCATAAGGACTTGCCACAGTGATTGGAAACAAGGTTTCTAGAATGAGATCCCTCATCAAAGGCTGATCACTTAACTAGGGCAAACTTTATGAGATTATTTTGGACATAGGTGAATATTGCCACTGTAAGCATTCTGTAGCCTCAGACTGCTGGCCTGCATAGAACAACCAGATTTGGGTCTCTTGTGCATCCTTTCTCCTTTTAGATGGTGCAAATCTCAGCACATCAAAAGCCTTGTAAAGAAAAAATGTTTTTTATTTTAGCTGGCAGAAATATGCATAAAATAAAGGCAATTTTCTTCTGCAATCAGTTCAAAATGTGTACAGGTACATAGACTTTATTTATGCCCAATGTGTGCCCCTCATTCTCTTGGCTTGCCCCTCATTCTCTCCTAGCCTCAATTTGAGAAATTGAGTTGCTAGGTTTTTAAGCCACCTGATGCTAATCAAACCCATCTGGTCTGTCTGTAGCAGTCTATTCTGCTAAAGGTAGAACTACATGGACAATTTCTATGCGACAAAATGCTGGAATCAAGTCAGATGCGCCAAAGATAAGGTAAGAAAGAAATGTTGGATGCAGTTGCAGTGTGCATCAGTCAGTCATGCAGCATCTGCATCTTACAGTCGTGTCATGTCGGAAGCACGCTGCAACTACATCCGACGTTCCTCCAACTTATCTTCGGCACATCCGAATCGGACCTGATAGCCTTGTGAAGTTCAGCCCTTATGCAAGGCACTCACAAGACTTTGAAAATAAATATCTATATATCTATATAGATATATAGATATATATCTAGCTTCATGATTTGGATCTTCATACCTCAAGTCTACTAGAAAACCATGTAAACGTTAAATAAACCCAATAGGCTGGTTTTGCTTCCAGTCAGGATTAATTATATCTTTGGAGCAAGTACAAAGTACAGTTTTATTATTACAGAGGAAAAAGGAAATCATTTTTTACATATTTGGATTATATGGATAAAGTGGAGTCCACAGTTATCCAGAAAGTTCTGAATTACAGAATGCTCCCTGTCTCTCACAGGGAGCCTTTCTGTAATTCAGAACTTTCTGGATAACTGTGGTGCTGCCTTCCAACACTTTCCTTAGCAGAATGAAGCCAGATTATAAATGTTAGAAAAAGTATTGTGGTGTAGTGGTAATAAATATATTTCATATTAGGCTGTTTTATTAGTGTTACATCCCTCCAACGTGCACTGGTTTAGGATTATTCCAGAGAAGACCGACCTGAATTAATGCCATGATTTCTTTTTTGCAGCCACTGCACTACTGCTGGATAAACATTTCCTAGTTGTAGCGCTCCATTCTGCCTTATCTAATAGTTTTGATAAGATGGAAAATTGTATCTTTGCTTTGCCACAGAGAGAAAAGCAGACGGTTTAACAAGATGTAAAGGACAGGTGTTAGACAGCAGTGCTGTTATGGGAATAACCTGCCATGCCGCAGACTAGAAAAGGTTTAAAAAAAAAAGAAATCTTCTAAATACAACTTGTTAGTCAAATGTGAAATTTATATTGGTCTCCCTGACATGCAGGGTTTGTTTTAAATATGGATATGATATTATATATATAATTACCAGTGCTAATCTGTAGCTACACAAGATGCCTCTAAATTAGACATGCTAGGTATTGTAATATGCTCATACATCCACATTCTGTTTCATCTATTTTTTAAGCTGCATTGGGTAAAATGACAAATGCTACCCAAAGCGCAGTTCTTTTTAATTATAAGAATGCTTGACTATCCAACTAGGTCCATGCAAATTGCTAAATGCTGTGGCATCTGTTTAGAAGAATATGGGCACAACTGACTGACAATGGGGAAAAACAATGACAGATGCAGTCTCAGAAGGCAGCATTTTGTCTTGGTTTTTTCTTTGCTCATTTATACTGTAAATATAGGATTCCATACATACTAGATACTTGTTTCCTGCTGCAGATGGAAAATTCTGGTCACATAATACTACCAATGTCCAGTACATTACAACACACCTGAAATAATTGGGAATGTGTGTCAACTTTAGTATAAAAGACATTTACTGGATGCAGTTGTAATTTGTGCATGATTAGGTGGACTGTCTACAATGTAATTGAAGTCTTTAGTGTACACAAATTTACAAATCATCATAGTTACACAGTCCACGCAAATTGCTTAAATGTGAGGAGGGGTGGTAAGAATTATTCTCATTCTTGGTGTCTTAAAGGGATCCTGTCATGGGAAAAAAATTTTTCAAAATGCATCAGTTAATAGTGCTGTTCCAAAACAATTCTGCACTGAAATCCATTTCTCAAAAGAGCAAACAGATTTTTTTAGATTTCATTTTAATATCTGACATGGGGCTAAACATTTTGTCATTTTCCCAGCTGCCCCAAGTCATGTGACTTGTGCTCTGATAAACTTCAATTACTCTTTACTGCTGTACTGCAAGTTGGAGTGATATCACCCCCTCCCTTTCCCCCACCCAGCAGCCTAACAAAAGAACAATGAGAAGGTAACCAGATAACAGCTCCCAACGCAAGATAACAGCTGCCCGGTAGATGTAAGAACAGCACTCAATAGTAAAACCCATGTCCCACTGCGTACTATTCAGTTACATTGAGAAGGAAAAACAACAGCCTGCCAGAAAGCAGTTCCCTCCTAAAGTGCTGGCTCAAGCCACATGACCAGGGGCAGCTGGGAAATGACAAAATGGCTAGCCCCATGTGAGATTTCAAAACTGAAAATAAAAAAAATCTGTTTGCTCTTTTGAGAAATGGATTTCAGTGCAGAAGTCTACTGGAACAGCACTATTTACTGATGCGTTTTAAAAAAAAAAACATGTTTTCCCATGACAGTTTCCCTTTAAAATATCATGCTACCCTACTTCAAAAAACAAGTTTTTGCGTTGCCCTGTTGTAGAAACTGAATACCTGCTATGACTTGTCATGGTGAATCGGGAGGGGAATAGTAAAACATATTTAAAATCCTTAGCATAAAAATATTAGAAAGGGACAGCTACTGCAACATAGTAACATATGAAGTTAGGTTTAAAAAAGACACGTCTATCAAGTTCAAACCATGTGACTCTATTTTAACCTGCCTAACTGCTAGTTGATCCAGAGGAAGGCAATAAAACTGAAGCCTCTCCAATTTGCCTCAGAGGGTAGAAAATTCCTTCCTGACTCCAAAATATTTAGGCGGAACCTCTTTTCTTCTAAACGGAATAGGTGACCTCATGTCAGATGGAAAGACCTACTGGTAAATAAAGTATCCTTTTATATGATCCCCTTATATATTTATACATAGTTGTCATATCACCCCTTAAGCGCCTCTTCTCCAGCGTGAACATCCCCAATTTGGCCAGTCTTTCCTCATAGTGATTTTTTTTCCATACCTTATACCAGCTTATTTGCCATTCTCTGTACCCTCTCAAATACAATAATGTCCTGTTTAAGCACTGGAGACCAAAATGGTACAGCATATCCTAGATGGGGCCTTAACAGTGCTCTATAAAGTGGAAGAATGACTCCCTCCTTCAGCCACACTGACCCTTTTAATACAGCTCAAGACCTTATTTGCCCTTGATGCTGCTGACTGGCTTTGCTTGCTACAGCCAAGTTTATTATCTACAAGGACTCCAAGGTCCTTTTCCATTATGGATTTGCCTAGTGTAGTCCCATTAAGAGTATAAGTGGCTTGAATATTTTTACATCCCAGGTGCATGACTTTACATTTCTCAGCATTGAATCTCATTTGCCACTTAGCTGCCAAGATTGCCAGTTTGTCAAGATCCTGTTGCAAGGATGCCACATGCTGGATGGAATTAATTGGGCTGGATAGTTTTGTGTCATCTGCAAACACTGATACATTGCTTACAATACCCTCCCCTAAGTTATTAATGAACAAGTTAAATAAAGGTGGACCCAATACGGAGCCCTTAGGGACCCCAGTAAGATCCTTACTCCAAGCAGAGCATTGAACCATTAACAACCACCTGGTGTACCCTATCCTGCAAACCATTTCCTATCAAACACATTGTTAAAAGATTTTGCTTGAGTCCTATCTGATTATTGCCAGATATGCTGGCTAAAAAAAGTCCAAATTAAACATTCTAGGTAATGGCAACAATAGTTATAGTAATGTAATTATGTACTGTTACTTAGTATTTTCACTTGGAGACCAGGCTCCATGTTGGAGATCTGTACATTGTAATTGCAAGGTATGCATCTACTCAGTATTCCCACATTAGATAGCCCTTTACTATTCTTCAAGCAGGGTTTTATTTCCTTGTTAGGATTATTTTCCACCCGTTCTTGCCTTTTTATGCTGTTGCTCCTGGCTTTCCAGACAGCAACCCTCCAACTTGATTACTCTTCATAAAGCTAGTGCAGTCTTCCCACATACTTGTTCTGGGGAAATTTATCAATGTCTTATTGTTTTCTTGTGATTTGCTCAGCCAGTGGGAGTATGTTGCTATACACGCCTTTCAGAATTCAGTGGAGGGCAGCTATATTTATAATGTGGTAATTTACAGTGTCTGCCTGCACTCTGCTACACAATATTCTGCTCTGTACACAGATTACTCTCTGGTCTTTTGCTTTTTAATCAACAGCAACCAACTAGCTTGATCAGTCTACCGCATTTTTTTTTTTTAGAAATGTAATAATCATCATCCCCAAAATCTGAGGGACAATGCTGAATTGCAGATTAAGTTGGCTTCTATTTTTATAATTTTTTTCATTAATTTGTTGCTTATGTAATATATCGAAAATAATTTTTTTTCCGATGCAGAAAGTCTGGGTAGTGTGTTTAACTGAATCCCTAATATCACTGGGTCAGCAAGTGCCAGGCAGGCTAGTCTATAGGGAATCATGTACAGTATGTGCATGTTGGCGTGGATAATCAAGATTTATAGAACTCTGTTATGCTAAGAGTCTGCCCATGTCCTTTGGGTGTTTTATACAATCAGTGCATATATCATTTCTATGTTTATTTTTGAACATGGGCCCCTTATCATGGTCTACAAATAACTGCATGTTTAAAGAATGAAACTTTCCACTTGACTAGGTACATTATTTAGCTAACCTTCCTCCTGTTCTGATCTAATGGGCATAATGTTACGCAAAATTACACAACAGTGGGGAAGGTTCTGGTGTTCTGCCAGGGTTATTACTGAATCCAAGGAAGTATTAATGGTGTGCACAGAGGAATGTGTTGCATTCACACCCCTGCCACACCCCCTTCTCTGATTGGATGTGATGGGAAGGCTTGTGTTGCGTCCGTTCCATGCCCCTGTGTATGTTGTGAAACAGCCTGTCCCATGATGTTATCTGATATGTAATTTGACTTTATCATGCTGAAATTCTGGGTCAAACATTCTGTCCTCTGGTTTATATTAAATTCATGCGTACGTTATGATTGCCAGTAATGTTAACCTTGTCTCTAACTTGCAATCCCCTGTGGGCTTTATCCTCTGCACTGCTCTTGCTGGAAATCTTTTTTTGCTTTGGCATTTTGTGTGCTGACACATTTCTGAACAATGTGGAATATACAGCGTCATGTTTTTAACTCTGCATAAATGCTCAATGCTATTTATACGTATCTGTGTGGCCCTTCTGATTGTGACTACTTACACTATAATTCATTCATGTTCTTCATATAAACGTAGGATAATTGCCCCTATGTAATAAATACACACACACACTCTTGCCTCAGAATTATAGTCTGTATATAATACACATTTGTTGCTGTTGCGAGATCTAATTTTTTTGTTTCTTTTGTAGATCTTGCACAGCTGAAGCTGAAAAAGAGAATCTTGGTAAGCTGTGATGTAACTGTTGTGTACATATTTACTGGGAGTCACATTCCTGTTTGCTTACTGATATTGAACTCCCCGTTTACATCACTGGCTGCTGGGAACATTCTATTCTGGCTGGAACTGCTTTCTTCTAGATTTGGCATACCCAGAAAGATTCTTGAAGTACAAGGCAAAGTCATAAACTAGTTGAAGGCTCCATGTTACCTCTCTAATAATATCCAGCAATGAACATCTATGAAGTGAGCCGCTTATAATGCTAGGTGCTACCAAAGGGAATTTCACATGCATGACGAAATATGCTGCTGCATTGCACTTTTATTTAGTATGTTGCACATATGTCGTCTTCAGGTAGCATTAATGTGTTGAAACGTTGCAATGGAATGGGAATGTGTTAAAGCTCCCTGAGAAGGGTTGCAATTAGTGCTGTTTCAGCTGTCCACTCACTTGGGGGCACCATAATACTCCAAAAGATGGCTTAAATACATGCACATAGATTTGCAAAATTGCTTTTATAACAACATCACAGAGGCTATAAAGACAATATTGTATTGCCTTCTTAAAGCAGTTCTTAACCTTTAAATTATATTTTAGTATGATGTAGAGAGTGACACAATTTGCAGTTGTCTTTTTATTTGTTTTTTGAGTTCTTTAGCTTTTTAGCAGCTTTCTATTCAAGTAATCTGGTTGATAAGGTCCAAATTACCCTTGCAACCATGTATTAATTTGATGAGACTGGAATATGAAGAGGAGAAGGTCTCAATAGAAAGATGAGCAATATTACAGATGCAGCAACTTGGATTTGTGAGTTAAATGCGTTGTGACTCAGGTTTAATTGAAGAAACTGTATTTTCTAAAGTTATCTTAACTCATTTAATGCATTTAACCTGTTCATTAGCATACCAAAGCACCATTGTTTTCAATGGTGAACTCTTTAATTGGATGGGATGCTGTGAAACAATATTCTGTGTTAAGTGAGTTAAATGGGATGTCTGAGTTAAGTTATTCTGTGTCAAACGCACAATCCAAAGTGGCTTCATCTGTACATTTGAAACCTTGCAGAGCATTTTTAAATGGGGTCAGTGACCCCCTGTAGAAAGTTGAAAAGAACCAGACAAGGAAGACAAATAATTGAAAAATCATGCAAAATGCTTAAGACCAATTGAAAAGTTGCTTAGAATTAGCCATTTCATAACATAAACGTTAACATAACATACAGTTAATTAACTGTACAGTAATTGTTGAGATGTATCTTACCAGGTACAGAACGTCGAGAGAAGAAATATCAGGTTCAGCCTGGCTTTGGTGACCGCCGAGGTGGAGTCATTAGTGCTCGGACATATTTCTATGCCGACGAAGCAAAATGTGACCATCATATGGAGACTTTTCTTAAGTGTATTGAAGCTTCAGGTAGGTGCAATCCAAGTCACTAGTGAATTGGTGATCTGATTTGTCTCTAAATATGTCAAATCATTTTAAGTTGGTCCATTGTTTGAAGGCCTTGTACTACCGTTGCAGGTTCTGTTTTATGCTATTTTTAGATTATTCTAAAAATCAAAACTAGAGATGTAAACTTTTTTGTTCATGAAATGGCGTATGCTGTATGATAAGTTTCAGGCCTCAGCTGATTAAACTGAGCAGTACAGCATTAAAAATCTATTGCAATAGCATATATTATTAGGCATGGGATATTTTACCCAGTAACCCATTATCCAGAAACCTGTGATCCAGAAATCTGCTAGTTATGGAAGGATTGTCTGCCATAATCCCCATTTTGTCCAAATAATTAACATTTTTAAAAAGGGTTTCCTTTTTCTCTGTAATAATAACACAGTACTTGGTATTTAATCCAAACCAAGATATAATTAATCCCAATTGGAAGCAAAAGAGGGGCCTATTGGGTTTATTGTGCGTTTACATGATTTTCTAGTTGACTTAAGGTATGAAGATCTCAAGTTACAGAAAGATCTGTTATCCTGAAAACCCCAGGACCAGAGCATTCCAGATAACCGGTCCCATACCTGTACCATGCAGCACAATTTCAATAGCGTGCAATGACTTTTGCTGGTAGTGATGCTGGTTCATCTCTAGTAGTATCAGGGTCTGAATCCAAACACCTTATGCAGGCCCCATTATTAATATTTAATTTAATTAATATTAAATACAACAAGCTAATGTACAGTCTACAGTTGTTGATCAACTTCAGCTGCCAGTATCCTTTCAGCTCTCTGTAAATACTGGGAGAGTACTTCAGTACCCCATTCTACCCCATTGTTACCTTATTGGCCTTACTATGATTGACCTCAATCACTCTTCCTATCTAGATAAGCTCTGCAGAGCCTTGTGGACCTGCCCTTAACTGCTCCCCACCAAACATTGCTCTATCTATTGGTCTTATTTTACTTCTTAACACCAGTCCCAAGTCGGTATGCAGACCGATTAAAGCTTTCTCTACAGAAAAATCTATATTGTATGAAACATTTATAAGAGCATGTTTGGCATTTGAATTTTGATTGTGTTCTTTTTGTAACCTATGACAGTTTATAATTTCCTTGGATTTATCAGAAAAATAAAATTGTTTGCTACAGTTATCATTTGCCACTGCACTTTTAATGTCTGGTATCATTGGGCTCATAAATCCCTCCTGACAAAATATAATAGCTTTACTGATAATACCTTTTCATACAGTGCTCCTGCTTGCATGCAACTCTGTACAGAAAGAGTTCAGACAGTATAAAGGCTAGGTTTGCTGCACACTGCTAACGTTTGCTGTCATACATTTTACGAGTGGAGTTATAATGCCTGTTTTTTACAATGGTGCCATATTAGGTTGTGGGGCCAAAATAAATTACGCCACATTTTTCTGGCAGGGGATGTGTATTTGATGGACAGTTTCCAGCACTTTTTCCAGCCCCACCACTAATAAGATCAGGCCACCACCTAACCCTCATTTGCTTTCCTAGATAGATCTAGAAACATAGATTGTGGTTAATTAGGGACATATTTAGGGTAAAGACTTGTCCTAGATAGTGATTGGTAAATCTGTTTGTTTCTCTATCTGTTCTGTTTATCTTTGCTGACAAATTTGAAAAATTGTAAAAAATTTGATAAATCTGCCCCTAAATGTACTTCTAAAAGCCATCTGGGACAATCGGTCTTCTGAAGAATGGGGACAAAATGAAGGCAAAATACATCCTCCTGGTAGGTGAGGCTACCACTGCAGAGGGGGATGTACATACGATGTGGGGTACATGCTGAGATTTACTGCAGTTACTACAGGGTAATGCCTTTTTCTGTGATTTGCCTGTTAAGTTAGGAGCAGAGAAGGATGATGCAGCTCTTATTGCCCCTGTTTTCTTTTTGTTCCTTTTCACTTATGTTGGTTGACATCTATGCCATAAATAACTGTAGGACTTAAATTAAGAAAGACTTCTCAAATGTATTTCACTACATTGAGCACTAACCTCCATATATAGTATAATGAGAGGCACTAAGTTTGCTCAGAAGCAGTATCCCATAGCAATAATTATTTTTGTTTTTGCTTACAGGTGGTAGTTCAGAGGATGGATTTTCTGCTATTAAGCTAACTGCATTAGGAAGACCTCAGTTTCTGGTAAATATGTCATAATTGTGAATCCTTATTTTAATAAGCCACGCTGTTATGTTATAAAACATAATAAAGAATTTACTTACAGTGATGGGCGAATCTCTCCCGTTTCACTTTGTCGAAAAATTAGTGAATTTCCAGCAAAATTCAGGAACTGGTGAAAAATTTGCGAAACACGGCAAGTTTTTGACACGCGTCGTGTCATTTTCGGCGCGCGTCTTGTTTTTTTTTTTTACGCCACCGAATTTTCGGCAGGCGAATTTTTTCTGGCGTTTCGAGAATTTATTCGCTGGCGGGAATACGCCGCAAATTTGAGCCTGGCGAATACATTCGCCCATCACTATTTACTTATTCTTGATTTACTTATAGCAAGTTTTCTGCAGATGTAGAGTCGCAGAGTGTTTAATTCCACGACTGGCTCAGGAAGTTTTGGTTTCTATTACCTATGCCCTTTGGGAGGGAAGTTTTACTAATTGACCCAGGGATGTTATGATAAGTTATACACTATAATGGGAGGGCACACGTGAGTGCTGATACCAAAGGTGGATGTTGCTGGGAAACCTGGAGCAGAAGGCTTCACTAAACTAGTGTGCCCTAATTGGGGTTTAAGAATGCCTTGAAGGTATTCGATCGTAGCAGGGAAGCTCCTGCTATAGTACACCTATAGGTGTAGAATAGTCAGGATAGCTTACCTAGAGCAGCATATACTCCAACAAGGAATTGTGGACTTTTCAGGTAAAGTAAAGGGACGCTGCTGTTATGGTTTCTTTCATGGTTAAGAACCACTGCTACCCTTATTTCTTAAATCACAGCAATCATACGTTATGCAACTGCACCATCCCTTCCTCTCACCACCACAGCCAGGGCTTGTCTGAGATAGAGGATAAGAAATGTAACAGTCTTCGTTTTTGGGTGAAAAAAGGGTTATGCAAAGTTTACTTTCATATACAACATTTAATTAACCAACATACAGTGTTTAAAATATACTTTGCTTAGTTCAATCCAATCTGCTTTTTAAATCATACACTCTTTTTCTACTTCATTTTCTAGCAGGTACATAATTTGCATATACATCTTGCTAATATTTAATCCAAAACTGTAATTGTCTACGTCAAAGCAGAAATAAATTTAAATCTGCTGCAGCGTGATGGATCAACATTTAAACCTGATTTCTAAACTATGTCTTTGGTTAATGCCACGTTACCCCAGGTGGATCTAATGCACAAAATAAACCATTTTACAGTCCCCATCTGTTCAACCCTGCTAATGATATGTTTCATAAACAATTCTTTGTCTACAGTGTCTTATGTACATTCACTTAATTACAGCCTCCTCAGTGCCAAAGAATTTTATCATATTGTTTACTCCTGCACAATCCAGAAACGAAACCTACTCACCATTTACTTTACGGATTCATTCTTTGTAAAGTCTCCAGAAACCCAAGTAAATGTCAGATAAACTGCGCATTCATGAATAAAGCTGGAGAGACTTCTGTAGAACTTTTCACATTGTGGTCCTTATGCTAGGAAAGGAGAGTCAACCTGCTGAACACATGACTACCCAACCATGTGGCAGCAGCCAAATGGCAGGTTTTTAATTTTGCAATAAAAAATATAATCCAAACACCGTGCTTGAATTGGAGTGAAAAAAGTGGAGGGATGGTTTGTGTGGTGAGCAGGCCTGAATTTGTGGAGATGCCACCTAGGCCCGGGCCTGGGGCGGCAGGATATTAGGGGGTGGCGTGCTGCCCAACCACACCCACATTGGTTCAGAAATTTCCTGTGTGCCAATTCCCATTGCTCCATGCAGATGATGAAAATTAAGGGAGGGGGCAGGGGCGACAAACGACAGCGGGCCTAGGGGCACCTGCTATGTAAATCCGGCCCTGGTGGTGAGTGGAGCGGAGAGTGCTAAAACAAGCCCCTCTCACAACCATTGCTATAATAAGCCTCACACACCAATACTTTCTGGTTTCACCCACTTTAAAGCAGAAACATTTTGCTATTTCCATTTTGGTATTTCCTTCTAATGCTCCGTTTAATGCCCAGTGTGCAAAGATTTACCTGTGACCTGTAGGGACCCCCAAATGAAAATTGCGCATGTGACTTGGCTGTCAATCCAACTTCTGCAAACAAGCTCCTTGCCTGTGTACTGTGTCGTAACATAGCACAACCCCATCATATTCTAGATTACACAATATTATTTTATATATATATATATATATATATATATATATATATATATATATATCATTCTGTCATTATTTCGTAATCTGCTGCTGTTTAATACCATCATTTTCTCTGTTTCTTCTTCTCTCCGTTTCTCTAACTCTCTGATGCCTCTTTTTTTCTTCTTCTTTATCTGTTTAACACAGATTAATACTTCTCTATGTCTCTCCCATTAATCTTTTCTCTCCTTTTATCTTCTATACATTTGATTGCTTTTTAATTGCATGCAGAAGTGAAGAGGAGCAAAAGAAAGTTCCGGGAAGCAAAACTCGTGCATCCCCTCACAGGGGTTGCTATTTCACAAAAATAAAGAAGTGAAGGGATGGCATCCCTGGGCATCCCTCCCCAATTCCAGCACTGCCAAAATATATAACCCAAGCTGTTATTGCAGAGAAATGAAGAATATAAACTTGGATCCGAGTGCAAGAAAGTGGGGTGCTACCTGAGAAGAGTGTTAACAGAGTGTAAATCATTTGTAAAAAAAAAAAAAAAAAAACTTAATAGTTTCTTCCACCATGATCTGTGTGGATTTGTATTAGAGCAACCTTCCCCCTTCAATATTGAAGTATACATGATGTATCCACATACTTTTGCCCACATATAATGTATATATCCAGAGCTTCTTGCTTCTTTATTACACATAAGCTACATGGATAAGGGATGCACTTGTTTAAAGATACTATACAGTATGTATAGACGTGCAGAAGTTCAGATGTAAAGAAGCCATCTTCATTATCACAATATATGCTTCCATTCAGAGTTTCAATTTATCCCATTTTTTGTTAAGCATGGTTGAGGGCTCTATGCAGGCAAGTAGGTACAGGTAGATCTGCCTCTAGGCCAAAGTACTATTGAATAAGGCTAGCTTGATAACAGAATCTCAGTCAGGGGGCCTCACAGAGGAATCTGTATACATAGAATATTATTCTCTTTCACTGTCAAGAACCATTTATGATGTCTTGGACCTGTTTCTGCAATGATGGCTATGCCTTAAAAATAAAATTCTAATAACTAGGAGTATTAACATACATTGTATATATATAATGTAAATAGTTGTGTGTTTCCAACTTCTGGTTTCACAGTGCCTGACTGGATGCCTTCTGTCATGCCACCCTTCCCCTCACTGGAATTTCTGTTCACTGCTGTATTGCCTGAAATGAACCATCTATACAGCTCATGTAGAGGGTACATATACGCTACAGAAGGCTATTGCTTTCTTTCCCTGTAAATGCTTTACTTGAGGGCTGCAGTAGCCCAATGCATGCATTAAACCTTACACACAGAAGTTATTTTATTTTCCCTTTAATCAACACTTTAGACTCACATGGATGAAATATCCAATTTTGAAAAATTATGAGCCATGTAAAGTACTGAAAAATAACAATGAATACAAATGAAATTAGAAATGTGAACACTGTAAATTAAGTTGCAGATTAAAAACTCTCATGCAAACCTTGTGGAAAATGAAACTTACAGAGCAGAACTTTACATACATTCTACCAATTTTTCATCTTCAGTTTAATTTGCAGACTTGTAAATATGGCCTGTGAGAATTTAGTTGCCCATCATATCTCAGACCTTCTTACATTTCTTACATTCTAAAATATATATATATATATATATATATATATATATATAATCTCATTTTTTTTTTTTTTTTTATGTTTTGGTGACTTGTTGAGAGACTAGTAGCTTGCCACTTTTTGATGCCTCTTTTGTGATGGTTCTAGTCCTTGATCTGTGTTTTTTAAGACTGATATTCTGAGGTTTTTAAATTGTATATATTTTTGTTCCTGTTTATTATTTAAGCAGTTATCTGGTTGCTAGGACCCAATTTATCCTAGTGAACAGGCAATAAGAGACGGAAAGATGAATAGACAAGGTTTTTGAATAGAAAGAAAAATAATTAAAAGCAATATTAACATTGTAGCCTGACTGAGAAATTGTTTTATGGCAGTTGAGTCCTTTGAGTTGAACATAAAGATATAGCATGAAACTAGAATACAAATCGTTTAAAAATCCCAATTATCTTTCTTAAAGCAATGGGTGGTAATAATTGCATAAATCAGCAAGTAAACAGAGCTCTTTGGTCGTGAGGTATTGCAGAACGGTTTCCTTATTACCAGTATTTGTTAACATGCCTGTGTTTAATACCCCCTGCATCCAAGCAGTCCAATGATAAACATGTATCTCATGCTCTGAGATTCATATCTAAAAATTATTTTGAGTGTAGCAGAAAAAATCTATACATATCTAACCCCATTGTTACGCTGGATCCCTTTCTCAGTTGGGCTTTTGTGATATAGTTAAATAGTTAAAAAGACCAAACTGCATTACGTTCAGCCCCTCCAAATAAAACCCAGCATCCATATATACACACATTCACACCAACCCCTCCATACACTCACAGAAAATATATACCAATATCTTTACTAAATGTAGATTTTAGCATCACAATAGCCTTGGATATTTTGCTTGACCAAGAAGACCCAATCTCCTCTTAAAAGCAGTAACAGTCATCCATAACATAATCCACAACCTCACTGTCCTCACTTTGAAGAATGACCTAGGTTACTTCAATTGAAAGTTCTTTTCTTGTCTAGTCTAAAGAGGTGGCCTGTTGTGTGTTGATCCTCTATATGGGTAAAAAAGGTGCCATGCTGTTTGTCTATAATGTCCTCTAATGTACTTGTAAAGTGTAATCATGTCCTCTCAACATGTCCCCCTTTTTCCAGAGCAAATAACCCCAAAATTGACAATCTGCCCTTATAATTTAAATATTCCTTCTCTCTAACCAGTTTAATTGTACATATCTTCCCTTTAAGCTCATTTATATACCTCTTATGGCTTGGAGTATAAAACTGCACTGCATTCTCCAGCTGAAGCCTTACCAGGGACCTATAAAGAGGAAAGATTATGTTTTCATCACTAAAGTTAATGCCTTTTTTATGCAAGATATATTTGCTTTAGTAGCCACAGCATGACACTGACTGGAATTAGACAACTTATCTAAAAAAAACAGCACACTGCCATTTAGTGTATAACTTGCATTTATATTATTTATGCCAAAGTGCATAGCCTTGCATTTATCAACATTGAACTTAATTTTCCAGTTTGCTGCCCAGTTTTCCAATTTAGTCAAATCACTCTGCAAAATTGTAACATCCTGCATGGAACTTCTAATTCTGCACAATTTAATATCCTCAGCAAACATAGAAAAAGTACATTCAATGCCCACCTCCAAGTCATTAATAAACACATTGAAAAGCAAAGGACCAAGTACAAACCCCAGGTGGTACCCCGCTAACAAGGCTGCTCCAATTAGAAAATGTTCCATTTACCACAACTCTGTAATCTATATTTTAACTAGTTTTCTATCCAAGTACAAATACTCTGTTCCAGGCCAGCATTCCTTAATTTAACCAGTAACCATCTGTGTGGTACTTTATTGAATGCTTAAGCAAAGTCTAAGTAGACTACATCAACTGCCATCCCAGAATTGATGTCTTTCTCATAAAAAATCTATTGCGCATAAAACCATGCTGGCACAAACTAATAGTATTATTATTTGTAATGAATGAAGTATATTATCCCTTTATACCCCTTCAAAAAGCTTCCCTAACATGGACATCAAACTAACCTGCCTATAGTTTTGAGGCTGAGAACAGGATCCTTTTTGAATTGCGGTACCACGATTCTCTAGTCTCTTTGCACCATGTCAGACCTCAATGAATCATGAATAGGTTTGGCAATCGCAGAGCTAAGCTCATTGAATGAATACCATCTGGTCCCAAATCTTTACATGATCCTTGTGAGGGACCCATGCATCATTATTTGTATAACTAGAATTGGAGCTAATAAGAAACCTGCATTAGCCAGTTCCTCATTTGTGTAGACAAACAAAAAATAACAATATCCATGGGGTCAGAGAAAAAGCAGGGATTCTGAACTGAGGGTTCTTGTATTCTTTTTACTCCTTGCTTCAACACACTTTTCCTCCTCAATTATAGCTTGTTTGGTTTTTTGCATGGTTTTTTGGCCTCCTTGTACCTTATAAATGTTTAGGCTGTCCCAGCTAGCTTGAATGGTTTTGTTTTGCAACAATGTCCCTTGCTTAAAAGGTGAATATACCGACATATATATTTATTAAACCGCATTTTAAAGACATCACATTTTTGTTCTGTGTTTAACCATGTGAAAAGCCTTTCCCAGTCCATAAGTTGTAGAGATGTCCTTATACTGGCAACGTTTGCACATCTAAAATGTAGTCTTTTAGTTCCTCCCTAATAGAGCTGCCTCTGCAACATAATCTCAAAGGAGACCATGTTATGATCACTATTCCCTAAATGCTCAACCACACAAATACTAGAAATTAGTTGTATTGTTAGTTATTACAAGGTCCAAAAGAGAGTTGTTCCTAGTATGTTCTTGAACAAGCTGGAATAAAAAGTTGTCATTCAGCATATTTACAAACCTGCTAGCTTTTTCTGACTTGGCAACTCCATTAACCCAGTGCATGTATTGAAATTACCCATAATAATAACATGAGCTAGTTGTGAAGCTGCTTCTATTTGTTCTAATTCGTCTCTTTATTTCATGGAGTTCCTGTTCCCAGACTTCTCTAAAGCAGTTGACCTTTTAGGGCTAAACTCTTTACTAAGGCCTTGTTGTCCCAGGCTTCCCAGAAGAGATCTAGCCTGTAAGGCAGGTTAAGTCCAAAATCTCCTTCTCTTTGTCTTTTAATCTTTATTGTAACTGTACTATTCTATTTATTATTGTATTTACCCCTGTTTGTTCTATTAGTTGCTCTATATAAATAAAATATACATACATACAAAGAGAAATCTTTGAAAAAAAAAAATCTGATAAAGAAATACATTCTTAAAAGTAACATTAAAAATATTCATCATGAGCTAGTTCCAACTGATGGCTCCATAATTTAAAACAAAAAACTTCTAAGCCTCACCTTCCATGATTCTTTTATGGCTCTAACTAAATACTGCGTTCTAGGCTACAAACTATGGCAAATTCCTTTTTACAAAAAATGAAAAGCCTTTTTGCATGGACAAGCAATTTTTATTGGTGAGGCTGATAAAAAGCAGATTTCTCACCAAATGAAATTTCATTGGATCTGCCCATAAACCACCAAGATATGTGAATTCTGAATAATTTAGCTCGGCAGCCTTATTTTATGTCTGGAATATCCTTGTTAATGGGAAAACAACTGTGCACATGAAAAATAATAGGCCCACACTTTGTTTCTATTTTCAGGCTGCAATGTTCGTTCATGTTATGAATTAATGATCCAGACATACCCTGTAGCAATCAAAGTAATTTAACATTACCATTAAAAAATAATTTGGCCTAAATGAGCTCTATACTTCAGCCTTGTATCTTCTGCCTGCCCATAATTTTTCAGTTGTTCTTCTTGCTGTTACTATAACCACTTTAAAATAGGAAAGCTATTAAAACACAGGGTGCACAAGTTTTTCCATGCACTATGTATGAGGCAAAAGCTACATAAGCATAATATTGGTTGGATAGTAACTATTTCATGTGCTACAGATATCTCTGCATTCTTTCTCTTTATTATTTTATTTTTCAGCTGCAGTTTTCTGAAGTGCTTATGAAATGGCGACGGTTTTTCCATCAACTAGCCGCAGACCAGGGCAAGGCTGGACTGGCTGCTGTTGAAATTGAATTGGAAGTGGAGAAACTGCAGGTAAGTTGATGCAAGCCACATCAAGTTTGCAATAGGGCTGCATTGAATCTAGTATTTGTTTCAGGAATTGGCTGCACATTTAACAATATTCAGATTCAACTCTTCAAGTGCAATTTCTAATAACTTGCATTCTGTGCAACTCTCATGTACAAAGCGGGGATAAGGTAGAATTGGGTACATGTTTTTTCTGTCAAACAGTGATTTAATTTTTATTCTATACAGCAATGTTTGGCATCTGTTTGCATATGGTTCACTCGCATAAATCATCAGCAAGCCTTTGTTTTACAAAATCTGTTCAATTTGAAATATTTGTAAGAAAGTTCTTAAAGGCATTCTGTCACAATGTTTATGGTGTAATTTTTACTTCTAAACTAAACTGTTTATACTGCAAATAATTCACTCTACCATACAAAATGCCATTCCTGAACCAACAAGTGTCATTTGTAGGCAGGTATGTCCGGTCATGTGACTTGTCAAGTGCTTTCAAAAGTGCCAGCACTTCATGATGGAACTGCTTTCAGATAAGCTATTGTTTCTTCTACTCTGTGACTGAAGGATTCATAGTGGGACTCAGATTTTTATTATTCAGTGCTATTCTTATATCTACCAGGGAGCTGTTATCTTGTTACATTCCAATTGTTCTGTTGATAGGCTACTGTGGGGAAAGAAAGTGGGTTACATAACTACAACTTGCAGTAAAGTGTTGCTGAAGTTTATCAGAGCACAGGTCACATGACTGAGGGCACCTGGGAAACTGACATGTCTAGCCCCATGTCAGATTCTAAATTAAATATAAGAACATCTGTTTGCTCTTTTTGAAAACTGATTTCAGTGCAGTATTATGCTGGATCAGCACTATAACTGCATTTTGACAAAAAACATTTTTTTGTTGCAGAATCTTTCATATTATGGCTTTATAAAAAATTAATACAGGTATGCGATCCATTTTCTGGAAACCTGTTGTCCAGAAAGCTCTGAATTATGGAGAGGTCATCTCCCATAAACTCCATTTTAATCAAATATTTGCTTTTTCTCTGTCATAATAAAACAGTACTTTGTACTTAATCCCAACTAAAATATACAGTAATTAATCCTTAGTGAAGGTAAACTAATCCTATTGAGATTAATTCATGGTTAAATATTTTTTTTAGTAGACTTAAAGTATGGACATCAAACTTACAGAAAAAGCTAATATCCAAAAAAACACCAGATCCCGAGCATTCTAGATAATAGGCCCCAAGTCTATATATTCTAGGAGTATAAAATGCTTACATTTTGTAAGAAAAAAGATATGAATTAAACACTAGCTCCTGTGATTATAACTGTGCTGTTTACTGCCACTCTCCAGAGGTGCCTCATATTCCAATTGGATAATCTGTTTACCTTTCTTTTTGAAGTATCTGCAGTTAGATCAGTTTCCAGCCTTTTCATTCCCTATTGCAATGCCAACATGACGGAATGTTGAAGAAATCAAGTGACCTGTGAAAAAGTTCTATATTGTCTCCTAGGGCAGTAAATGTGTAAGGCAGTAGGGAAGCAATAACATGTTTTCTTTTGCCTTGTCTGTTTATAATTTTCTTCATAGGTGCCAGTGACCACCTGCATATTATTTCAAGTTTACTATCTATAAAGGAATTTGAGAATTTAAGAGAATCCGTCCATAACAAAATTTGTTGTATAAAAAAAAAAAAAAAGCTGAATTGCAAAACAATGATTTTATTGTGCAGTCATTCTAAATGACAACATGATAAACTCTTTTTAGGTACAATAAAAAGGAGAGTGTGTGTTTATATAACAAAACAGTGTTTCTATTTTGTACCATGAGCCTGCATATAGGCAGAAGATAATTGCCTCATCACAGGCCCAGGAAGCTGCGTTATGAATGAATAGCATACCTATGATCATTACAGCGAGAGCTGTAATCTTTATAACTGTTGTCTATACTTGCCCATTCAGATTAGCCAGATGTTGTGTTTGTCAACTTGGAGAAAATTCAATGAGCTGGATCTGTATTGTCCTGTGGATAGTTAGTATTGCTTGGCATTTTGTTTATGAGGTAATTATAACAAGAATAAACCAACAGCCGCAGTTTTTACTGAGTAAACATTTTCAAAAGTTATGCTGAAATTCATCGCAAAGCCATTCTTAGTCCGGCAATAATGAGAAAGATGGCTGTTTAATGGTTTCCAAAAGTCGGCTACACTGATAAATTATAAATCCTTGAAAATGTCTGAAAGTCCACAAGCTACATGTTAAATGAAATACATACCATATTTGTATATCTTCTAAACAATAAGTTATGGCATCAGACATTACAGAGCCAAGAGTTAAAGATATTTATGGTTCCTCTGCAATACTGCATGGTGTGCCAAACCTATGCATTCCTCACAGGGTAGCTCATTTGCCAACATTTCCTAAGCATTTTTATGCTTCAAAACAGTTTTTTGCAATTCAAGCACTGGTTTCTAATATGGTTATGATTGAAAAGTAAACAAGGTCTAATTTTTTTGCCCTTTGCTCATGCAATCAGATAGCATTCCACCTTTTTACTTTATAGTGGAATGTGGCTGTGCTGAGTTACCAGCCACAAGACTGAGCAAAACTTTGTTTTACTGTATTTCAGAGCTTCCCCAACATGAGCATGTACAAACACATTACTAGCACTAGCTTATCTAGTGAGGCTGCTACAGGTGCGAACATAGTTTATTATTAACATGTATTTCTATAACGCCAACATATTTCATATCGCTGTAAAGTAAATGTGATTATACAACTAAATCACAAGTTACATATGGAGTTACATACATCACAATCAATGCCGGTACAAAAGGTAAGGATGGCCTGTGCAGAAAGAGCTTACAATCTAAAAGGAATGATACACAAGGTGTGGGAGTGGGCAAGATCAGTGGGTGAGAGATGTGGTACTATATGTGGTATTGCATTGGGTAGTTAAGAGTGAGGGTAGGCTTCTCTAAATACGTGCGTTTTAAGAGATTTGTTGAAAGCCGAAAGGTTGGGATAAAGTCATACAGACCATGGGAGAGAATGCCAAAGGAAGGGTGCAGCCCTTGCAAGTAGTGATGGGTGAAATCGCGGTGAATTCCCACGATGCGCCGCTGGCGAATAAATTCGCGAAACGGCATCAAAAATTCACCGCCGAAAAATTAGCCAAAAAAAACGACGCGATGCGCCGCGCGACTCGTTTCGCAAAATTTTTCGCCAATTCGATAATTTTTCGGCGAAACGCGGGAGATTCGCCCATCACTACTTGCAAGTCTTGAATGCGAGCGTGTGAGGAGGTAATGAAAGAAGAGTTGATTAGCAAGTCAGTAGAGGAGCATAGTAAGTGGTTGGGTGAGAATATAGAAAGGAGTTCAGAGATATATGGGGAGGGGCAGAGTTATGAAGTGCTTTGAATATCAGGGTCATTCATTTGAATTTAATTCTGAAGGGCAGTGGAAGCCAGTGCAGGGATTGGCAGAATGACATGGCAGAAGAGGAGCCAGGTAAGGTGATGGTGGAATTGTTAGCTATGATGGATATGCCCGGGATGTTACTGGTGTTAGTTGGAGGAAAGAGAACCATTTCTGTTTTGGAGAGGTTTAATTTAAGGTAGCGTTGTGACATCCAAGTGGAGATAGTGGACTGACAGGAGGAGACACGAGTTAGGAATTCTGGGTTGAGATCAGGAAAGGAGGAGCGAGTATAGTCAGCATTTAGGTAGTAGTGGAAACCATATGAGCTGATTAATTTGCAGAGGGAGGAAGTATATAGGGAAAATAATTAGGGTCCCAAGACAGAGCCTTGAGGAAAAGAGAGAGGTAGGGGGGAAGATGCTACTTCATTGTAAGAGACACTGAAGGAACGATTGGTGAGGTAAGAAGAGAACCAGGACACGGCTGTGTCATGAAGGCCAAGCGAATGGAGGGACTGGAGGAGGAGAGGGTGATCTACAGTGTCAAATGCAGATGAGAGATCAAACAGTATTAGCAATGAGACATTTTTGTTGGCTTTAGCTGTCAAAAGGTCATTAGTTAGCCGGGTCAGGGGCACTTTCAGTGGAGTGTTGTGGTTTAAAATTAAAAATTAAATAGAAGAGGTAAGGCTTTGAATAGACAAAGATTGGTATTGTGGAGAAGTTTTGAAGGAATAGGATCAAGCGGGCAGGTGGTAAGGTGAGAAAGAGGCCAAAAGTGTTGAGATTTCCTCATCAGTGACCGGGGTGAAGGAGCACAGGAGAGACTGGGGAGGGTGGAGGAAGCCTAGGGGGGGTTGAGTAGTGTAATGTCCCATCATTTTTTTCTGAGTTTTTGAAGTGGTCAGCAATAGGTTGAGCAGAGGCCAATGTGCAAGGAGGGGGTGGAGAAGGGGAAAGCAGAGTGTTAAAGGTGAAGAAAAGTTGTGCCAGTTTTTTCTTTTTTAGAAAAGGAGTTAATGAGTAAAGTATGTTTGCTTGGCTTGGGAAAGGCTGGTGATATAGATTTATAAATGTGAGCATATTGTGATTAGAGAGGGGAAATGGTGAGTTAATAAAATTGGTGATTGAACAGAATCTGGTAAATATGAGATTGAGAGCATTACCATTGGTGTGAGAGGGGGAATCTGAGCACAAAGATAGGCCTAGAGAGGATGTTGGCTAAAGAAATTTAGAGACGTAAGGGATGTTAATGTTGTTAACAGATATATTAAAGTTACCTATATGATGGATGGGGTGTTAGATGAAAGAAAGTAAGGAAGCCAGGCAGCAAAGTTGTCCAAATATTGTGCAGTTGGTCCAGGTGGTCGATATATGACAGCAATGCAGAGTGAAACAGGGGAAAAGAGCTTAATGCAGTGATCCTCAAATGAGGTGAATGATAGGGAAGGAACAGGTGGAAGAACTTTAAAAGTACAGCGTGGAGAAAGAAGCAAACCTGCCCCAACCCCAGGTCTGTTTCCAGTATGAGTAAGGTTAAGGCCCCCATATGACAGGGCAGCAGGTGAAGCAGTGTCAGTGGGAGAACCTGGTTTCAGTAAGTGCGAGCAGGTTAAAGGAATTGGCAATGAAATAGTCGAGTATAATGGTGACCAATATACTACAATAGCACCATATATAGCCTAACACAAACTTTAACCTTGTGTTCTTAAGTGGCAGCTTTTGTGGTTTCTTCATTCTTATAAGTTAACGCAACCTTAAACTGTCAATGGAAATTGAGGTAAATAAATGTAGGAGAAAAAAGATTCATTCTCCAGTTTCTTAGATCCTGGTTCTGTATCTTAAGCCCTGTTGTAGGGAGGTTCCCCTTATTGGCTCTGCTTAGTACCACTTCCTTTCTTTAGCTTGTATAAAGGAAGTGAACATATGACTCTTCCTTTTTAATCCCCACCTAGTACCAGGGATGGATGTGCTGGAAGCTTCCTGCCTGGAAAGGCAGTGGATAGCAGCTTCCATCTTGGCACACCCCCAGTTGTTATGAGTTAGACAGGTCAGCTTATTAAGGACATTTTTGGCACCCCTTGTAGTAGTAATATTATTGTGGAGTTCTACATTCTAAACTTTTCCTCCACTAACTTACAATGGCCCAACTTAGAAGGGGAGTCAAAATGATTTGGTGAGCAATCACGTGATCACTCACCAACCCATTCCATGTAGGGATTAAGAGCTGCCCAGATCAAAACTGCCTGCCAGGGTTTCTAAATTAGGAAAACCGGGCAGGATTCCCTATAATTGACATTGTGATCGGCCAACAGCACTACCTACCCCTTAGTGTCATGCCCGCCACCTCAGTGTCACAGACCAGCCTCCTGCCCGGTCTCCTCCAGACTAAAAGGTGGCATCCCTAATCCCACCAGTTGAATAAAAGGACAAAATAACATTCCACAACATACATACATATGCTTCAGCAACATATCTAAACCAAAAATATCAAATAAAAGAGGAGTCATTTTCCCTTTCCAGATTAGATTCCATGATAAAAATCATTGCACCAAACCAGGCTACTAAGCCAATGCAGTACTCTCATGGAGACACCTGGCAGAATCTGTCCTTTCCTGTATGTTATTGCTTCAAATTTAAAGGACAACTATACCTTAAAAATGAATATGGCTAAAAATGCCATTTATATATTGAGCTTATGGCACCAGCCTAAAGCTTCAGCTTCTAAATAGCAACAATTGTTTATTATTATTTATTTTATAGCACCAACATATTTCATAGCATATTAAATAGCAACAATGAGCCAGGACGTCAAATTTGTCATGTGGTCACTATCTTGGAAAGTGTCTGCAACACTCACATGCTCAGTGGGCTCTGAGCAGTTGTTGATAAGCTAAGCTTAGGGGTTGTCACAAATTAACAAGCAGAAAATGAGGTTGGCCTGTAATATAAGCTGATGCTACAGGGCTGATTATTACATTCTGGTGCTAGTTGCACTGGTTTCTGAGCTGACGTAGCAATTACCTGTAATAATTACTAATCAGCTTTATATTGCAAAATGTATATTCTATGTGTACAATATATTGTCAGTCAGTCCCTAAGCTCAGTAGTTGCCAGGAGCACAGAGCATGTGCAATGAATCGGTAGAAAAGAATAAGGGGAGCTACTAGGGCATCTTTGGAGACACAGATCTTCCCTGCTAAAGGGCTGGGGTTGCCTTGGGCTGGTACAGAAGCACAAAACACAATGTACAACATTTCTAGCCTTCTTTAGGTAGGCTTTAGTTCGCATTTAAACCCCACTGCCTATACCAAATGCTAATGGTGGTTGCTGGGCACTGTTTGGAAATTCTTTCTTAATTCTAGGAAGCCCCCACCAGCATCTGCCATGGGCAGACTGTTTCCTATTCTTATGAGGCAATGACAGAAAGTAAGGATATACCACTTCTTTCATCTTTGAGCAACATTTTTTTTATGTATTGTTTTTGTTACTTTTTATTACTTTCCATTCAGACACTGCCCTATTCATATTCCTAGTTATTTGATCCCAACCAACCAGATTGCTGAAATTGCAAACTAGAGAGCTGCTGAATAAAAAGCTAAATAACTCAAAAACCACATTAAAAAAAAAATGAAAACCTGTTGCAAATCGTACGATCATACTTTGTCAAAATAAAGTTCATCTAAAGGTGAACAGCCCCTCTAAAGAATTTATAAAATATGTAAAATTTGTATGTTTTTTAATGTTATAAAACTGTTCATAGCATGGAACATTTTAAAGGTCACTTAGTACACTTCTCTGTATTTAATAAAATGTTCTCTAGCATAAAAAGTATTTGTGCTATATTGCATGAAAGCATGTTGATCTAAAGCAATTTTATTTTTTGTAGGAGACCCTGGCAAAATTAGGAATTGCAACAAAAGATGAAAGTCATAACTGGTTCAGTGGAGAAAACCTTGGGCTGTCCGGGTATGTTCTATAAATGTTTTAGTACTGTGCTATCCTGTAAAATGGCATAGCTTAATAGCTTCTCTTTTACATAACCGGGAAAGGGAATTGGCACTGGATAGATTTTTAGTTTATTTGCCTTATAGACCTTAAAATCTTACCTTGGTAATGAAAGAGTCCAAGAAATAGCCAAGAAATCATGTACCGCATAGGACTTACTGTATCAATCCAGAGCTAGAGCAAAGGTCATATATCCCATTAAGATATGGTTGGAATGCCTTGATCATACCTTGAGAGATTTATTTTGGATGAAAAATATTCTTGATTCAAACTGTCTTTTACTATTCAATCACTTTCTTTATTATTAATTGAGAGTAGAAGCGGTATGGGACTTCCATCTGAAAGTCATTGCTAAACGAGCTGTGAGTATTTGCCATTTGTCCATTACTACTGATTGAGGGATATTTCCAGATGTATCTATGGATTATACCTTTGATTTTACTGCCAGTGTTGTTTAAAAAAATAGATGAATTTTGGAAGAATGCTCATCTTTATTGCTGCCATTCTCCCAAATCAAACAATAATGCATGCTGACCATTTAGGGAGGATGGTTTTTGAATTAAATGTGTGAAATATATATTGAAGTATATAGTCATATAATTGAGATTGATTCCTTGTTAACTGAATTCCCTGATACAATAGCAAGTCCTTTTTCCTATTGTAATTAAAATTACAATTACAATAGGCTTCTCTCTGGGATATGTATTGGGACAGCCTCTGTTTTGCTTATATTCAATTTGTAACCCAATATTGAGTTATATTGCTCTAACATTTTGTGTAAGTTGGGTAGTAATATCATGGAATTAGACAGGGTTAGTAACGTGCACATTAATGATAAAAACCAGTGATGCCTGGGTTATCTATAACTGCTGCTTCTAAGGGCTTTATGCTGAGAGCTTATAAAAGGGGGGGGTGTAGTGGACATCCCTGTTTAGTGCCATTTGATATTTTAATAGGTTCCTGGGGTTTTCCTGGTATTTTAGATGCGCTTTGGGTCCTACGGGAGAAAAGCGCTTTACAAATGTTGTTTGTTGTTGTTTGTTGTAGATAGGTTTGGGGGAGTTGTATGAACTGTGCATGGCTGTTAAAAATGGTCCAGATAGGTGCAGGTGTTGAAGAAGTGTAAGTAGTTCCAAGTAGTGCCATTGTAATCGATCTTAGGCCTTCTCAGCATCTAAATTTAGTAGCAGAGAAGGTAGCTTCTGTCTGTTAATTACCTCTATTAGATCAATTGTATGTCTTGTATTCAGGTTTCTACCTGGCTTGGATATAAGCGTTAAAAAGGAAGTAAGGTTAGATGTTGGTTTGGGAGTTCCTTTTAAATATTTGTTAAATAGTTTTATTTGAGTGAGAACGTCTGTACATTTTATAATATTTATATCTTATGCCATCTTGGTCCTGGTGTTTAACCATTTGGCATATTTTTTAAAACATAGGCCAGTTCCTCTGGTGTTGTCCATATTTAGATTTTGAAAATAATTGTCTGTGAATTTCGGAAGCTTTACTTTGTTTAAGAAGTTAGTGATAGGCGTTGGATCTTCTATATTTTTTAATGGCTGTGGCCTTAAGTTATATAGTTTTTGATAGTATGTGTGAAATTGCATTGCAGTTTGGTCTGGGTCATATGAAAGATGTCCAGAGACAATTGCCAGTGAGAAGATTCTGGCCTGTGCTATTTGGTCTCTTAATTTTCGAGTATGTTGTTTATTACCCTTTTCGTAGTATGACTGTTTGGTCCAGAGGATAGCTATTTCCATTTCTTTGTATTTGTAAGAGACAGACTCTCTGCAATGTTTTAATATTTGTGTAAGCAGAGAATTTGTTTTGGTGATGTTATAATGGTTTTCTAGATCTTTCAGTTGTCTGTATTGTTAAGCTTTGTGTAATGTGTTTTTGTTTCAGTTGGGTTGGTAAGGATATAAGGTGGCCTCTACTGGTGGGTTTGTGAGCTTCCCAGAGTGTGGTGAGGGCTGAAACTGAGCCTTCATTTATCTGAAAATAATCTTTTTAAGGTGAAATTCAGTATGTTTAAATACTTCAGAATTTTGAAGGATGGTTTCGTTTAGTTTCCAGTTAGGTTCTCTGGGGGGTTGGGCATATAATTTGATTGTTAAAGTTATTGGGGCATGGCTCCACCAGGGTATGGGCAATAATTCTGTTGAGAAAGGGAGCTGTAAGCATCGTTGTGAAATAAAATAAGTAAACTATCCTGGAGTGTAATTTGTGCGTAGGTGAATAGATTGAGTACTGGAATGCTCTGGAGTGATTAATCTGCCACAGAAAAAAAATAGGGTAGTATACCTTATTAGTTGCCTGAACTGTTTAGACATAGTATGGGCTGGTTGGTTCAGGGAGGGGTGTGATCTATCCATGGCCTGGGGAAATACAGTGTTAAAGTCTCCCCCTATTATTGTATACTGCGTTTTGAATCTTTTGGTCATTAGAGATGACCCACCTCAGAAATTTGAATTGGTGTCTATTAGGAGAGTATATATTAATTCGTAGAATAAGAGTAGAAGCTATTTTACCTACTATAAGATAATGCCCATTTGGATCAATAAAGGTTTGCTCGATAATTGGGGGATAATCCTTATGTACTAATATTGCTACCACAGCGCTACGCAACAAGTTGGCGCTATAGAAATACATGTTAATAATAATTAAATACCCCTGCTTTTTTTGTGGGACCACAAGCATATATAGTGCTGTTGGGTAGAGTTTGGATTGGAGCCTATATGGACGGTTAGCTTGAAAGTATGTTTCTTAAATGAAGGCTATGTCTTCCGTTGTGTTTTTAAGTTCTTTGAGGGTCAGATACTGTATATTTTTGTAATGCTATTCAGTCCCTGAACATTAATCGAAATAAGAATAATTGTTGCAATGGTGAATACAGAAAGCTTTCAGTTGCAAAATTAGGTAGATGGAGTCCCCTGAGTTTTGGGTCAGTACATACAGTATATTTGACATTTTCATTTAGCCCAGAAAGTTATTGCGTAGTATTGTGGAAAAATTTTCATAACATAATAACTTATGAATGTATCTGCATCAATTGCAAAAAATACAGATAACATTTATATAAAATTTAGAAAGAGAAAAGGGAAGAAAATAAGTGAAAATTTTAGTGTTAGAAATACAGTTAAAACAAGAAGAATAAATATATGATACAACAGAAAAGTTGGTGCTAAGTTGTATTAAGTCCACTAATGTGGAATCATTTTTTTTCAACGTTTTTACCAACGCAACGTCTGTGCTACAATTCCCTTGGAGTGGGAGAAGGGCTCAGTCTCAGGTTAGAGATCTAGGATAATCCTCTGGTCTTATTCAATTGATGGGTTACTGTTTGTGTGGGTTGTTTGTTTTAGGAAAGCTAGTTGGTTTTGATTCCAGGGATTTTTCTTTAAAGGGAAACTGTCATGGGAAAACATGTTTTTTTTAAAAACGTATCAGTTAATAGTGCTGCTCCAGTAGACTTCTGCACTGAAATCCATTTCTCAAAAGAGCAAACAGATTTTTTTATATTCAGTTTTGAAATCTGACATGGAGTTAGCCATTTTGTCAATTTCCCAGCTGCCCCAGTCATGTGACTTGTGCCAGCACATTAGGAGGGAACTGCTTTCTGGCAAGCTGTTGTTTTTCCTTCTCAATGTAACTGAAGGAGTCACAGTGGGACATGGGCTTTTATTATTGAGTGCTGTTCTTAGATCTACCAGTCAGCTGTTATCTTGTGTTAGGGAGCTGTTATCTGGTTACCTTCGCATTGTTCTTTTGTTAGGCTGCTGGGTGGGGGAAAGAGAAGGGGTGATATCTCTCCAACTTGCAGTACAGCAGTAAAGAATGATTGAAGTTTATCAGAGCACAAGTCACATGACTTGGAGCAGCTGGGAAATTGACAAAATGTCAAGCCCCATGTCAGATTTCAAAATGAAATATAAAAAAAATCTGTTTGCTCTTTTGAGAAATGGATTTCAATGCAGAATTCTTCTGGAAAAGCACTATTAACTGATACATATTGAAAATTTTTTTTTTCCCATGACAGGATCCCTTTAAGAATGTTGCTCTCTTGTGGATGTTGCAGCACAGTTTATTAACTATTTTATGGATATACCCATCTGTATGTGATCTTTTTTTTGTGTAGCTTTTGTGTAATTGGTCTTAACTCTCTTCTTATTGCCAAGGTTATTGAGGATAGAGTTGTATATATTTGTATCTTGTAGTTACATCAATTCTAAAGAGGGAGCGTTTCACATTTTAGCCAGTATTGCCTCCTTATATTCAAAATAATGGAAACATGATCTCATGGAGGCTCTGTGCATGTGGGCTTTGGAGCAAGAGAGTGGTGGTCTCTATCAAATTGCCATATTTTTGAAAATAAGCTTTTTAAATATACTGTAGTGGAATATCTGTGGCTGTCACTTCCTCCGGGACTCCACAGATCCTGAGGTTTTGTCATCTGGATCTATTTTCTGATCTTCACATAGATTTTGTAAATGAAGCAAATCTTTAAGAGCTGTATTTTCTTCTTTTATATTAATTAGGTGTTGAACAATGTCATGTTCTTGCTCCTATGTCTGTTATATCTCACTGCAGGTCTTTTATAGCTGCAGCTACTGCTGTAGTCACTGTTTTGAGTATGGTTATTTGCAATGAGGATTGTAGATGGTTAAGTTGTTCACTTAAAATTTGTGCAGTTACTGGAGCTCTCTCATTGGTGTAGTGTTGTTTGGGCTGGCTAGGTGAAGGGACCAGAGAGTCAAAAACAGGGGAATGTGTACTACTTAAATGACCAGGGATTCTTCCATTTCGGAGTGATCCTATTGCATGGTTACCATCTCAGTGCCAACTTGAGGCTCATGTCTGTCTGGGCCTGAGGTTATGCGATGTCCACATAGTAGTGCGTTGGTCGTGCTGTTTGTTTTTCCCCATTGCATCTTGGATTATCTTTGGGGGATGCTGTGACCCGACTAAGTGACTTTGAGGTGATTAAAGTGCTAAATTTTTGGGTTGCTTGGAGCTCACTTTACCGGAGGTCTTAAAGGAACAGTTAGGGGAAAAATAAAAACTGGGTAAATAGGCTGTACAAAATAAACATTTTTATAATATAGCCAAAAACATGTTTTTTTTGTTTTTTTAATGCATCAGTTAATAGTGCTGCTCCAGCAGACTTCTTCTGGAACAGCACTATTAACTGATGCATTTTGAAAAAAAAAAAAAAATTCCCATGACAGGATACCTTTAACATAACAGAACACAACACAACTTCCTGCTTTTCAGAGTTGGTGACTTGAAGGGGGCCACATGGGACATAACTCTTCACTGAGTTTTCCACTGATCCTCAGCATGCAGCTCAGATCAAAAGCAACAGTTATGACCAATGTGACCCTCCCTCAAGTCACTGATTGTTTACTGCCTGGTAACCAGGGTAATCAGTCAGTGTAAACCAAGAGAGCTGAAAAGCAGGAAGTTCTGTTCTGTTAGGTAGACTCACAATCACTCCATCCTTTATGCATTACATTTTTGCCTAACTGACTATATTGCATTTTTTTTTATTTTGCACAGGCTATTTACCAAGTTTTTTATTTTATTCTGAACAATTCCTTTAAAAAGCACGTCTGCCTTCCACCATGGTTGGCCACACCCCTTATATAGCTGATTTTAACATGCTGTCAGTTATTTTTAATATCTCTGTCTAGTCTAGCATGTGGATTATGAAGACTTACTGTAGTTACCAGAGATATGTAACCAGGTGATTCAGTAAGTGTGTGTGTGTGTGTGTGAGCAGTTTTTGTGAGGACGCAGCCAAATGTCAGTGGGTCAAAAGTATGCTAAATTTTGTTACATTCTATATTACAATTTTTTCAAGGTCAAGTTATATCCAATTACCAGCACCTTGCTGTAGTTTGTGCATGTTGCATCATAAACCGCCACTATTTACAAAGTCATCTGCTATTTTATAAATAGCAGACCCTTTCGAAGAAATGTTATTGTTACGCTCAAAACAGTTATTTATTATTGCATGTATTTACACATTTTAGATGTTTGTTATTGCTTTTAATGCCGATTACTAAAATGAATGTCCATGACCCAAATATCAACTCTAATGTATCACCACCTTGTAATGTTCTCTATAATTTTTTCTATTATATTCACATAAATGTCTGTCATGCTATGCACGAACGGGTACAATTAAGAAGAAAATACTGCACTGATATAATTTTCTTGCAGTATTTCTGTGGTAAAGCTGTCATGTTTAATGTAGTATTACATAGAAATATCACCTGTTCCGGCGAGGATGAAGGTTAGCAGAATTCTCCCCAATAGAACAATCATTAATGTGTGTGTTACTTTGTATGCAGCAATATATAATAGCCAGGACTGACTGCATCTGTATCTGCTAAAGGGTGAAAGAACGATGCTTTATTACAGTGCTCTGAAACCTTTGCTAGTATTCTTAAATATCAAATAAGGCCTTAAGGAAGAAATTAGAAACTTTAAAATATATCAAGACGTATCAAACACAATGCAGATATGGGATTGTTATCCAGAAAACTCAGTATTATGGGAAGGCCATCTCCCATAGGGGCAAATTCACTAAAGTGCAAATCGTCTAACGCTTGCGCTAATTCGCTAGCGTGACTACAATCCGCAACTTCGCAAATTCACTAACACCGACTCTGGCAAATTTTCACCAACGAAGTAGATAGACTTGCACAAATTCGCACCCATACGCCAGGCGAAGTTGAGCACTGACAAAGGATCGTAATTATGCAAATTCACTAAGATTTACCACTTACGCTAGACTTTACTTCGCCTGGTCAGACCAGTGGCTGTAACATACACTTCTATTATACTTTGAAATTGGCACCGTATGCAAATTAGGCATCACTAGTGTATATGTGCTTTGCCTGGCGAACGAACGGTAGCGCTACTTTGCTAACGTTCGCTGCTCTGAGGCAAATTCGCATCTTAATGAATTTGTGTAGTGCTGGCGAAAATTCGCCTGGCGATGTGCGGCGAACGCTAGCGTAGCCAACGCTAGCGAATTTGCCCAATAGTCTGTTTTAAGCAGATAATTTTTAAAAATGATTTCCCTTTTCTCTGTAGTAATGAAACGGTGCCTTGTGCTTGATCCCATTCCCAACTAAGATACAAGTAAATCCTTCTTAGAGGCATTGTTCACCATGAATTAAATCTTTTGAAAGGGGGTTGTAAAACCAAAAGTCATTAGTAAATGGAATTGCTACTAAGAGCAATATCTGTCCCCTGCTATTCTGGCATTCTTGACAGGATGTGGCAGAAGCTATGCTGATAACCAACCCTGTAAAGAAGCATTCAAGGGTTTGTGGGAAATGGGTGGTGAAGAGCTGACTTTTATGATATTGGTTCTTGAGTTAAGCTGGTATTACATGTGCAAGTAAAATTGCACATAATTAATTTTCATTGAATCTTTAGAACTTGTGTGTTGGGCAGGTTATTCCAGCTGATTACTTTGTATCATGGATATTGGTTGGGTTGCCAGTTGGACAGGGAATTTTGGTAGGGCAGGCTAACAGCATTAATATTTTGTAGGTGTGTTTTGAAAAGGACCATAACTATAAGCTACAAATTACAGAAAAGCCATCTCCCATAGAGTCCATTAAAAGCAAATAATTCAAATTTTTTAAAAAGTCCCTTTTCTCTGTAATAAAACGGTACATTGTACTTGATCCTAACTAAGCTACATGAATCCAAATTGGTGGCAAAACAATCCTATTTGGTGTTTTTAGGGGAGTTATTTATCAGAGGCCAAGTGAGGTTTGCAAGGTTTTGTCTAACACAAATAAACTTACAACTCAAATGTTTGCTTATTTATGAAAAAACTTGAATGCATACAATAGGGGGGGAGCTCAAATTTTCTAATTGATCAAGTTTTCAAGCAAACCACTGAATATGCCCCAAAAACGATGAAGGCTTATCTTCAAATGGTTCAAAGAACCTCTTCCATTGACATGACCAGGTTTTAACTGGTCTATTTTCAGTATTTTTATTCCCCAAAAAATAATTTTTAATAAACCTACCCTCAAAAACTAGAATTTTTTTGGGAACAACATAACTAGACCTTTCTTAAATACCCCTCTTAATGTTTAAATTATTTTAAGTAGACTTAAGGTATGGAGATCCAAATTACTGAAAGATTCCTTATCTGTAAAACGCCAGATCCCAAACATTTTAGATAAAAGATCCTATACAGTACCTGTATCAAAAACCATTGATGCCATTTGTATCAATTTAATGGCAGTTGTCCTTTAAGTGCATATGTCACCTTCCCTGGGCTAATGTACTCTTTAGAGCCACATACAAATAAAGTTTGTTGATCTCTAGTACAGGTACTACAATCCACAATGTAGCTTGTTAAATCCAAAAAAAATATTTGTAGTGAGTTTGGAGGACCGCACCCATTCTAAGGCACTGAAATGTGAATACAACTATTCATCCATCCTGTACAATACGATATTTGTCTACAGAACTGACCTAAAAATATATCAATTTCCCTTTTAGGACAGTGGACTTGCTGGACTGGAACAGTCTGATTGACAGCAGAACCAAGATTTCAAGACTTCTGCTTGTTCCAAATTTGCAGGTATTTTGCTGAAATGTACCGAGAGTTGTACAGCTATACAGTTAAACATTCATGAAGGGTTTTCCCCCCTTTAAGCTTTGGACACATATATGGACTATTTTATTTAGATGTCGTTAAGGAAATTAGGATTTGATTTTGGTTCAGTAGTCCACTAAATTTTTTATTTTTTAATATTTGAACAAATAGAAATGGTGCATCCCTATTGGTAATTTAAAAAGAAACACTTTGGAAAATCAAATCCAATTGTTCACATGAAACACTATTTTCATTTAAATTTCTTTGCAAATATATTAAGGTAACTGGCAATAGAAATATCTTCGCTAAGGCCAGGAAGAAACAAAACGGTTTCATGCAGCAACTTCATTATACTGCATGGTTGCCCCCTGCCTTTTTGAGAGAGATAAAAATATGAACGTGTGTAATATATATTTTCACCTCTATCATTACTGAGAAGCCATTCCACTAGACTAGTATAACTCCTGGTCCTGACAATTCCTCTGCTCCTGTCTAACAGCTTCATACAATAGCAGTTTCCTTTTTGGCATATTTCTAACAAAATGTATTAGAACAAGATATGAGGTAAAAAAGAAACAAAAAAAAAAAAAAAAACATATCTTCTGGGATTTGCCACCTGCACAATGTGTGAAATTTGTGGCTCTGGCTTATTATCGGCATGCTAAAGAATCAAGGAATTTTACAGGAGCTTTCTGCGATGTTTAATGAAACTGTGCCACCATCTGGCTTATTGTAAATCTGCTGGAGTTTTTAGCTGGCAGCTTTGAAGACGATTGAACGTCTCTGTTCTGTGTGGCTGTGACCCTTGTATGAGAGATGGCTCTTTATTGTATTATGACCTTGATGGTGATGAGTCTGTCATGAACAGCACAGGGTGACCTTCAATCAGGCTCATTATCTGCATTTTATTTGCACGGCAGCACAGACTGCTTTTTTTTTTTTTTTCTTCGTCAACCTTTTTTACAGACAGCATTTTGTTTCCCTTGCATTCTACAATGGAATACTATACAAACTTATTTCTTTACAGAAAGTCTGAACTGGCAGTTGTTCAACATTTGATCAAAAATGTATTTAACATGTATCACTCCCAACTGAATACATTTGTAAATATTAACTTTTCAATAGTTTTATGATGTTTTGCTAACATTTTCATTACTTTATTACTTTTTCTGGAGTAAATTTTCTTTTATGTCCTAGTGGAATGGGATATATTTTCTAAACTGACGGCGTATCTATCCACACAAGTATACAGTATGAGGGTGAAAAATACCCACAGCATATTTGTTTATATGAAATAAAAAAAAATAGTGTAATACACAGGAGTACCACTAAACTTTTAATGGCCACTAAATCCTGTGCCCAATTTTTTTTTTTATTCAGAGTGGTCAGCTAGAGCCCCTTCTATCCCGATTCACAGAGGAAGAAGATCTTCAGATGAAAAGAATGCTTCAGAGAATGGATGTCCTTGCCAAGGTCGGAAACATAGTGCCTTTTCATTTACTGCAGTACAATGTTTTTCCCTTCCATACTTGTCATTCGGTGTCAATGTATAAAGTTGATAATAGAAAGCGGCACTCAGAAGTAATAAAACGGCATGCAACAAGTGGGTCACTATTCATTTGTGTTCTCGACTGATAACGCATTCTGACATTCTTGTAGATAAATCTTGGAACACAACGTGATCCATGGCTGATGCCTTTATGCTTTTATTTAGCTTTTAAAAAAAAAAGTTTGCTGAAAATATTTATCTGACAAATGTAATATTTGTTGATTGATATGCTTAAATGTAACGGGTTTATTGAAGCTGACACTGGATTTATTGCATGCTATTTGTCAACAGTTGAAAGCTTGCTTTCTTTCACACTGCATGTTCCAATCCAATACCCAAGCCGTAGAGCTGTAAAGCTGCAATCATTCTCCATGGTTTAGCAAATCTATCAAAAACACAGTGCTAGTTATTGAAAGAACCATAAAGAGGACCAGTTACTCCTGAAATCTCACTCATTTCCATTATCTTTTATAGTGGAAATAATTAACTTAAACAATAAAGGAACACTTCAATATTCCATGCTTCAAGGCTGCATCTAATAACTGTTTATAAGTACCATAATAATGTAGTAGTAGGCTGTTATAGTTATGTAAACATACTGTATGTTGATTGGGGAAAGGTATTGATAATGGCCGCCTCCACCACCAGTTACTGAGAACTGTATACTGAGAAAAATAAATGCCAATACCAGTTATTCAGAAGTGGGGTGTTTATCAAGTTTATTGAAGTGATTCATACACACAGGTTAGATCAAGTTTCGGGACATTGGCTGCACTACCTCAAGTTCACTCAAACAACTGATTGGTTTTTATGGGTTACTAGAGGAGAGCAAACTTAGGACTTTTCTACCCTGTTAGATGCTGTGGCTGTATTTCATTATATGCATTATAATATAAACAGGACTGGACTGAGAATTAAAATAGGCCCTGGCATTTCAGGTACACAAGAGGCCCATCAGCCCACATAGAGGCCCAAACAGCCCCCACCAGCCCACTAAACACTGACTTTCTATGGGACCTTATAGCAGCCCCTCTGGCATTTGCCCTAACCCACAAATGGCCAGTCCGGGCCTGAATATAAATATAAGAGCAGTCAGTATTTTGTCTTTCCTTCTGAACTGCAACAAGGTGAGTATGCTTATGAGGCTGTAACCCTTTTGTGGCTTTTGTGTTTATACTGTATGCATTATTGTTTTGGGTATTACATATGTGTATGATATAGTATTTATGTGTGTTCTGTCAAAATACTCAAAGCAACTTGTGCTTACACCATTTGGTCAAGAGTTGACATGAAAAGCTCTTTAAAGCCTTATTAATATTTATAGTTCGCATCATTGCAATGATCTGCAAACATTGGAGCTTGGATGTGCAGAAAATCAATCACACCATACATTGCACTTCTAAAAGGCTCACTCCTTCCATAGAAATGTCAACCCTATAACTTAGTCTTTGAAGTTCCTTAATAAACACAGATTTAAATAAATGTCTAGTTGCCAAATTATCTTTGATAATGAAATTCAACCAGTAATTTCATTTGAAGCGAGATGAAAACAATGTCAAGCACATGTTACCATTGCAAATTAGTAGTGTGTATGTATGTATGTATGTATGTATATATGTATATAACAGACTTCATAAAAGAGGGTGGTTGAATAGTATGGGGTAATCCAGATGGTGGTGTTTCCATGGAAAAGATACATTATTCCCTATTTACAAACTAGCATTCACTTGACTGGATAATATTAACTTGGCACTTTAGAAATTCTGCTTTATATTCCAAAATGGCACACACTAAATCTGTTCAGTTTATTTATGTCAATCATTCAAGTATAACAGGGCTTGAAAAAAGAGAAGGGTTCATTGCTTTTGCATTTTATCTTGTGTACACAATAGTTTATACATTTCTGTATGTTTCTTTCTTCCTATATCTAGAGAGCCTTAGAAAAAGGAGTGAGGCTTATGGTCGATGCAGAACAGACCTACTTTCAACCAGCAATCAGCCGACTGACTCTTGAAATGCAGCGCAAATTCAACATTAAGAGTCCCATTATCTTCAATACATATCAATGCTACTTAAAAGTGAGTAGTTGAAGGCCAAAGAGAAATTTTTACAAACATTGTAACTAGTGATGGGCGAATTTATTCGCCAGGGGCAAATTCGTGGCGAATTCCCGTGATTCGCCGCTGGCAAATAAATTTGCGAATTGCCAGCGAAATTTCGCTGGAAAAACGAGTCGCCTGAAAACGACGCGATGCGCACCGGAAACGACGCGACGTGCCGAAAACAACGCGACGCGCGTCGCGTCAAAAGCATCCCATGACTCGTTTCGCGAATTTTTCGCCAATTCGCGAATTTCTCTGGAAATTCGCTAATTTTTCGGCGAAGCGAATCTCGGGAGATTCGCCCATTAATTGTAACGGCTATGCTTTCATTCAGGGCCATCTCCTTTAAAGCAACTTTGCTTCTATCCCAGTGATCATAGGGTCACAGTGATGCTATTGTATGTGAAATCATTACATCCAACTGTGAAAATTTGGCTCTGTATTTGAGGGATGGCACACTTGATTTGATTTAGCTTGATTTTTCTTTAGCCCTTCTTTCTTTTTACCTCCTTCTGCACTCTCCTATTATCATTACTCTTTCCTATTTCTCAGCACTTCTACTATACAGTTATACTCTTAAATCATAAGTTTATGAGCACATACAGTAGAATTGACATGCAGAGATGAAACTATTTAAATTAATTCAGCTTTATTATATTTAACTCACAAAGAAAGCATATAGCTACTATATAATACATACTCAAGCTAACCTACATTCTGGAGATGGCAGCAACACACAGATTAATTGCACAAAGAGAAAACGTTTTTTAGGACATAACTTTAGCCTCAGTAAATATATGTATAATAATTATTACACAAAAAAAAAGGTTTTGGTATCAAGCTTACACACCACCCCAATGCCCCTCATCATATGGGAGTCATACAATGTCCATTTGTGCACTAAATCTTCGTCTGCTTATGCATACTCGATAATGTCCTATCAACAATTTGCACCATTTAACCTTGTACACCCACCATGAGTAACTCTAAAGCGTCAATCAAGGAAGTTCCTAAGCCCCAGCCCAACAAGGTGCAAATACTGACTTGGTCCTTCTAACAGCTGGTCAACTGCAGAAATTCAGCCTTGTATAAATTTTCTTTTATGGGTGTTGCCTGCTTGGCTGGAGCTTATGAGCTTCCCTGTTAGTTTTGAATGGAGGGTAGGTAAACATGGTCCTATTGCTTGGTTTAACTCTGGTAAACATTGTTGCTGGGGGATTCATGATTTATGCATTTACTTATCTTTTGCAAGATATCTGTTACACAGACCTCCTGGGGAAGGATCCTGTAAACCTGAATTTAACATAGGTGGTTTAATAATGGGGCCCCATAGGCAAATCTTAACTGGTTTTTCCAAACAAAGTGCCTCAATCTCCTAGACATGGTTTGCTACTGATGTTGTACAGAGAATGAAACCATGCTTGTTCTGGGGTCCAAACCACAGGAAAAGCGACTTGCCCACAGGGTCATAAGTACCTTGCACTGTAATGAACCCCAGACTTGATTTTTGTTACAGACACGGGGTGTTGCATCTCTGTATAAATCAAATATACCTTGCTTTTCTATTTAAAGGAAGCATATGACAATGTAACAGCTGATGTTGAATTGTCCCGAAGAGAAGGTTGGCATTTTGGTGCCAAATTGGTAAGAGGGGCCTATATGCAGCAGGAAAGAAATCGTGCCACAGAAGTGGGCTATGAGGATCCCATTAATCCCACGTATGAGAAAACAAATGAAATGTACCACAGGTAAGTGGTTTTAAAAGATTGAAGAACTGCTATTTTATAAATCCACTAGCCATAGATGCCCTTCAGCAGAATATTATAAGCATTATAGCTTATGTTTGTTCTGATCAGAAGGAACACTGAGTTTACATTTAATATGATTTTGTTTTTATAAATGTAAAGGTTACACAGGGGCTACAAATAAGTCCACAAATCTGCTCCAGTGTAAATATGCATGTGAAAATATTAAAACGACAAAGAGGTACTTAAGGGGTACATGTATAGATATACACCTGTATTTTGTATAGACCGCATATCTGTAACATTGCAGCAGCTAGTTTCAGTGTTGGCATCAAGGACAATGTTGTTTTGAATAATCTACTTAACTGCAATGAGTTATTTTGATACTAAAACATCAAACCACCCATAAATGCTTTAAAAGGTCATCACTGGATTTATATTTTTGCTAATGAATGTAGACAGGCTTTAAAACTTGGTTTATGTTGTAGTTTAGTGCAATTACAATCGGTAAAAAATGATTGGCTTCCTTTTCTGATTGGGACATATTCTTTTTTCTGCCAGAGCAGCGAGATGGTTTGAATCTCTTTCAGTATCCTGAACCTGTATGCTTCAGATAACTGGGAAAGTCTTTCTATGCACCTGGCTCTGAAATATTTATGCAGCAGGAGCATTGTTATGATGACAAATCTAATATCAATATAAATATTTGTAAAATGTAGCAATTTGGACATGCAATTTTTTCTTTTGAAAACTATTTTTGTAAAATGGAAAAAAGGTCAGAACCCGGATAATGGCAAAATTCATGCACTGTTGATTATCTTGTCTTGGCTTTAGCTGCCATGCTTTAAATGTGTCCTTTTTGTAGCTGTTTCTGTTGGAATTTTATGAATGTGCTTTAGAAAAGTCAACATGAAACTTTGGCAAGAAATGTCTTCGACAATTTTTAACACTCCAAACTCCGAGTCTCTGTGACTGTTTTGTCATTAAAGTCAATGGGGGTTTTCTCTTATGATTACTTTTTTTTTTTTTTGTCGGTGACAGTTTAGTCTTGGCGGATTTTTGCTGCAGTTTCACAGATGGCGAAGTGCTTAATTCACAACAATTTTCCATTTGGGACACTGTTGGGCTCCTCACAACTAATCAGTTATGATATGTATAAGTAGAAAATGGATGATAATTAGAAATTGTAATTCCAAAGAAATCCATGATCTAGAACTGGTGTTAGTTCTTGATTCTATAAAAATCTCCCAGGCCACAACAATATTGATATGACTTAAAAAAAAAAAAAAAAAAAAATAGACTACTGTTTATTGACTGCTAGAATTGACTGCTCAACATTCTTGGAAATCCTATCATTTTGCTGTCTTTTTAAACCAATACCTGTAATTCCTGGTATTGCATAATTGTATCATGTCTTTCTTCCTATAGATGTCTTGATTATATCTTAGAAGAGATCCGACACAATCGCAAGGCAAATGTTATGGTGGCCTCACACAATGAAGACACTGTGAAATTCACACTCAAGAGGTAGGATTTCCTTTGCATTTGTTTAATGTAGCGCAAATGTCATTATCTTTTATTATGAATAATATTGATTCATCTACTGAAAACTGTAAGTTATGTAGTAGGTCACTCAAACATAACCCAAAGTCCTGGCAATCTCTCTCTCTCTCTCTCTCTCTCTCTCTCTCTCTCTCTCTCTCTCTTTCTAAATAATGAGTCTCTGGATAATCGATAACATATCTGTACTGCATCACAGAATTTTCAAAGGTGGATGTGAGAATTTTTGGAATATAAGGGCATTTATGCAGTAGATGTGGACATAGGTAGAAACCTGGTGGTAGATTGTGAATTTATACTGTGTGCAGATGGAAACAACAAAGTCCACCAAGATGTTCTATTCAAAGCGCAAAAATATTTTAAATGAAAATCAAGGTCATGTTTTATCATGTGTATTATCCAATCATGCACTATTAACTTCAGTGTGAATAAATGCTTTTAAACCCCCTCTCTCTTCTTTTATTCATTCCTTACAACAGAGCCAAAAATGTATTGCCTTAGTACAATACATTATGCTTGCATTCCACAGTGTGTATGCACCTAGACACCTAGGAAGAGTTTTAGGGAATGCAAAAATGGCATCTGCTCTGAATCCCCAGTATCAGTTGGGGTCCCTGGAGGGAAGAGCATTGCATACATTATAGTTGAAGTATATCATGTAAGTAGTGTGAGATGTGTGGTATATACATTAGGATTGTTCAACCTGTGACCTCCAGCCATTGGGGAATTCTAGAGATTATAGTCCAGACTTGTGTTTTTATGCCCCCCCCTCACATAGGAACCATTCATTCCAATTTTATCAGAGCACAATATTCTATATCTCTGGGGTAGAAAACCTATTATAGTAGGCTACAATGATGATTTTGACTCACGCATTTATTTTTTAATTATTGTGTGAGCAGTAGTGAACATTGCTTCTAGAGGCAAATCTTCAACTGGCAGCAGTTGTATGAAACTGGCACTTCATCCAACTTCAGGAAGTCCCCATTTAATGAAGTCATTTCAGTGAAATGAGGATAATTAGTAATTATATCAGAGAAAATGATCATTTTTTACTCCCATTACAGAACAGTAATTGAAAGACTATAATTAAAGTTTCATGATCCTCTGCTCATGCAGGTTAATACTCATAAATGATAGCTGCTGCATGATTTTTCCCCTTCTGTATTTATCATTATGACCTCTAATGTTAGATTATTCATCTATATTCTGTTGCTCTTTATCACAGCAAACAATGTGTTGCTTGAACCATAAATCTATTTATGTAAGGGAAAAATCCATGTAAAAAAAAAAAAGCAGTACATCAATATTAACATGCTAATGTTATCGTCATGCACTGACAGAAATAGCTGGTAATCTCATTACTCATCCGCTGTTGGATTAATGTTGTAACCACAGCACTTTTTAATGTAATTTGTGATCTATCAGGTACAACGAAAGCACTTCACAGATCTCTGTATTGCTTTACCCTAGCCCCTGATATACAGTGCATTTTACTATCAATTATGTTAAGGGGATAATATGGATGATTTAACTTAGGCGATGTACTAGCTGTTACAGTAACCATGGTTTATTTGCAGTAAATGGGCACTGGATAACTTAAGTACTGAACTGTGAACCCAAGCTAATGTTGTGTTAATAGTTTGGTCCATTTATGAAGGTAACTGTAAACTAGCATAATTGCTTTTATTGTAACTGCACATTGTTGTTTAGTGCATATAAAGATTAGAAGCAAAACATTATTGCAATGTCACATTTTTCACACTTTGGCCTATGTAATAGTCTATGGTCTTTCTGTACTGCCTACTGTAATTTAGAAAAAGATTCTAAGTCGCAAAGGAGTTATGTGACTGTTTCCTACAGGTCACGTAACTCTGAAGTGACTTAATATCTTTTTTAGCTGGGGGCAAGTTATTCATTTTATAATTAATAAAACCCCCAATGAGGGCCAAACATTGGAAGCACAAGTAAAGTCTAATTAAAGTTTTCATTCACGAGGGGAGGAGTGCTGGTCCATTTTGAATGCCTATATAGTAGTTATTACCAAACACCTGCAAGTGTTTTATTGGGAGGGGTGAGGGTACTTTCACAAAGTAGCCTGAAGAGTTGGAATAGACAGTGATTGGGAATAAAATAATATTTTTCAGATAAGGTGTGCAGAAGTTTTCACCAATATTCATTTATTTTTGATTCAACATCCCACTGAAATAAGTTTGCTATATAATAAATATAGAAAATGTACTCTAGATTATTTATACCATCTACAGGCTTTTGTGTCTGTGCTGCTCCACTGAAAAGTAATTGCCATTGTTTTTAGTCCACTGAGCATAACGGTTGTGTAACAAACTCTTGTTATTTTGAAAAGAGCACCATTTCATACTACACAGATAAGGACATCTTGACCAACTTTTCAGAGACTGACAGCGCTCTATTATACAATCTATTGCTGTAGTTCTGCCAATAAAGTTGTGGTCCTGTTTGCAGATTTATAATCCTGAAACATTGGAGATACATATACGTCTTTACTTTCATAATATATTTTTTTTGCAGAATGAATGAACTGGGCATTTATCCTGAGGAAAACAAGGTTTATTTTGGCCAGCTTCTGGGTATGTGTGACCAAATAAGCTTTCCACTAGGTGAGTATTAATACAATATACTTTATGTAAAACTGTCAATATCTAAATCTATATTACATTATCTGATTGTAGTCATTGTGAAACATTTTAAAAAGCAGCCATACAAACATCAGACACAGTATTACTAAATCTCATTGTTCTTCATCAATAGTTGTAAATTTAAGGTTGTAACTGGACTTGTTCAGTAATTTTGAAAATATTGCAGCGTTCATCTAAGTGATTTCTTCAGTTCACGTCCAGTAGCATATCACTGCTAGATGATGCATTTCACAATCCAGATAAATGAGCGCCTTTTTGGAATGTTATCTTGATCTAGCTCTCTGCTCTATTGTAAATGTAATGTCTTGCCTGCCTCCTCATTCTGCTGGTAGATGCTAGGGCACACGTGTCAAACTCGAGGCCCATGGGCCAGGTCCTCCTCAAAAAGGATTAGCTTTGGCCCTCATGATAATTTATAAGTATTATTAGATCTGGCCCTCCAGTATATTGCCTGCACACTTAGAACTGCAAATTCCAATACACATATAGAATGCATCATTACGCATATAATTTTATGCATGGTCCCACAAATGTACGCATCAAAAACCGGATGTAAAACACGTCACTACACATGGGTTTGAAATAAACGCGTAAAAATATGCGTAAAAATACGTGGTAAAGCTCACATTGGAATACGCATTAAACGCATTAAAAAATAAAAGATGCGTCTTCAGGAAAATAAATAAGACATATTTAAATATGTTATGTAAACAGTTATGTATGTTGATATGTCATTAATTTGACAAATGTTGTTAATAATTGAAAAAATTTCCAATAAAAATTATTGAAACAGAACTGCAAATTCCACAATGCACTGCTAGTTAGTGATGGGCGAATTTATTCGCCAGGGCCGAATTCGCAGCGAATTCCCACGATTCGCCACTGGCGAATAAATTTGCGAATCACCTGCGAAATTTCGCCTGGCGAAAATTCGCCAAAAAAACGAGTCGCGCGTCGTTTTTGACGCGACGCGCGTCGTTTTTGACGAGACGCACGGAAAAGTTGACGCGACGCGCGTCAAAAATGTCCTGCGACTCGTTTCGCGAATTTCTCTAGAAATTCACGAATTTTTCGGCGAAGCGAATCGCGGGAGATTCGCCCATCACTACTGCTAGTGTGATGCTACCTCAATCAAAGACGCGAGTCCCTGTTCCGCTTGTGTATCAGTAACTTACCTGTGGAGCTAGCTTTACCCCTCTGCCTGAAAAATGGCATGGGATTCGGACATGAAACAAAGGCTCCAGAAGGTAGAAGAGTTGAAAAGAAGTCTGATGTCACAGCAGGCCATGTTCAGCAATATCAAATCACAAAACAAGGCTGCTGTAAAAGCCATTTTTATTGTGGCAGCAGAGGTCTCAAAATCAGCCCAGCCCTTTACAGAGGGAGAATTTGTCAAAAACTGCATGATAAAAGTTTGTGACATTGTGTGCCCAGATAAAGGCAATCATTTTTAAAGGACGAGGAAAGTCTAACATAGAATAGAAATACTGTATTTTGTATACTAAACATAAACATGAACTTACTGCACCTCAAGCCTAATCAAACAAATGATTTATGCTTTCAAGTTGGTCACAGGGGGCTGTCATCTTATAACTTTGTTAAACATCTTTGCAAGACCAAGACTGTGCACATGCTCAGTGTGATCTTGGCTGCTTAGGGATCATCATAAATTATCAAAACAGCACAAGTCAAATAATATCTGCCAGAAGCTGATACAGCAAGACTGATTAATAATCAGAATATACAGACAGCACTGGGTCCTGTGTTGTCATATAATCTAATGTGGATTTTATCGTTTTTGTATTGTTTAATACAAACCTTCTCCAACTCTCCAGAACCAGTGGCTGCAGCAAAATATCCTCCAAATAGAATCCCAGTTTCGGTTTAAATTTGGCTCCATGTCCCTGCAACTGGAGTTGGAAACAGTAAAGGGGATGTAAAAAAAGTAAAGGGGATGCAAAAAATAAAATCCAATACAAATCTTTACACAGTTGCCGACTGCTCTACAGGGAAACAAATCTGCAGGAGTTGTGCAAGTCTGGGAAGTTAGGCAGGGGCTCCCCCTGCTGTTCATAAGTATGATTCAGGGACCATCTGACAATTCCTATCCACAGAAGTAAATGAAGGGAGAATTTCACTGTATACTGTAAAGATTCTTCTAAAAAGGTATACCTTTTTTAATTAATGTAAATTGGAGACAGGTTTCTTTTTCATTAAAAAAATAATTCATTGCATAATCAGTTGCTGCGGATGAGAGCAACAACACTTCTGATACTGCCCAGCTGTCAATCTTTATCTGTGGAGTGGATTCAAGTCTGTGCATAACAGAGGAACATTTGGGATTACACTCAATGCATGCAACTACAGGAAAGGATATATTTCAGGAGGTATCCAAATGTGTGAATGAAATAGGGCTATCTTGGGATAAACTTGTGGGCCTGACCACCAATGGAGCACCCGCAATGTGCGGATAAAAGAGTGGACTGGTTGGCAGGACACGGGTGAGCTGACCGCTTATCAGTGCATCACTCACCAGGAATTGTGTTGGCAAACCCTTGAAAATGCAACATGTTATGAGCACCATAACACAAGCAGTTAACTTCACAAAAACTAGAGCTTTGTCTCACCGCCAGTTCAAGGCTTTTCTGGAGGAGTTACAGTATGTTTAGAATATGGTGACTTGCCCTATCACACAGGTGTGGTGGCTAAGCCAAGGAAAAGTGCTGAAAAGATGTTTTCAGTTGTGTGAGGAGATCTGTGAGTTTATGGAAAGCCAAGGGAAAGACACAAGTGTTCCAAGAGTGAGTTGCCATTTCTGTGTGACATCACAAGCCATCTTAATGCACGCAATCTGCTGCTTCCGGGAAGGACCATGTGATCGGAGACATGCTCGTGACAAGCTGTGCCTAAGGGAGACGCCGTGTGCAAGAAAACTTGACATTTTCCGTGCTGCCAACCCGTGAAAGAGCAGGTCTCTACCACCATGTTCCCCAGCACACAGTTTTCCGGATAAATCAGCATACTTGGTGCCAAATTCACAGGCCGATTAAGCTCCAATGTAGTGACACACGGCAAAATAGGATTGTGAGTGCTGCACAGTTTACACGTCATACCTGACACAATGCCCTAGCTGCATACCAAAGCTGCTCTCTATGTTTGGCAGTACATACCTGTGTGAACACCTGTTCTCTTTGATGAACATAAACAAAACATCACACAGAAGGCTTTCCTAAGATCAGAGCTTATAACCCCAGACATAGATGAACTTGTATCCAAGATAAGACACCCAAGTGGCAAATTCACTAAGCGGCGTAAATGTGCTAGCGATGGCTTCGCCACAATGGGCCGCACTTCGCCAGGCAATTTTTCGCCAGCCCACCACTAATTCACTAAACTGTGAAGTTGCGCTAAGGGAGGCGAACGGTAGCGAAGTTGTGCTACCGTTACTTCGCCAGGCAAAGAGTATTTATGCTAACGATGCCTAATTTGCATATGGTGTGAAGTTAAACGTATAATAGAAGTATATGTTACAGCAACTACATTACACTACACAAACCCAGGAAACCTTTAATAAATAAAATAAAGTTGTCCTAAACATGTGCTCCTGTATAGTTGAGTTGCCATCTGTTAGGAAATGTAGGGGTGAAGGAGGGTAACCCCCCAAAAAATTACGCTATTTTTCATACTATCACCCTAAAAAAAAGTAGACACCAGTGTTTTTTTTGGAACTTAGAAAAAATTTCAAGTTTTTTTTTTCAAACTCCTATCTATTGTATTGAACTTCACCAGGTCTGACCTGGCGAAGTAAAGTCTACCGTAAGAGGTAAAAATGGGTAAAAATGGACATCTTAGTGAATTAGCATAGTTACGTCCCTTTATCGGTGTGCAACTTCTCCTGACATAAGGGTGCAAAGTTGCGCTAGTCTATCTACTTCGCTAGAGAATTTTCGGCAGGGACACGGTTAGTGAATTGGAGAAGTTGTGAAATGACCTCACACTGGCAAATAGGCGCTAGCATTAGACGCTTCGCGCTTTAGTGAATTTGCCCCCAAGTGTCTGGATATAGTACTTTATTAAGCCCTCGGGAAGGTTCCTCTGGGAAATGTTTTCACTTTGAATTACTCTGTGTAAACACTGCATAAAGATTTACAGTATGTTGTTTTATAGGAAATAACATATGTGATGTTGGTTCCATGTTCAATATATACAATAAGGTCATTTCAGTTTGTTTTTAATAAACACTGAACCTGTCCGGCCCTTAACTTGGAGTATTTTTTATATTTTGGCCCACTTTGTATTTGACTTTGACACACCTGTGCTAGGGGATAACAATATCTGCATTGTAATGTATTTCACGTTCGCTCTAGGGGACTGCTGCTGCCTTCTTAGCCAGTCAAAAAGAGAAGATACCTATGTAGGCAAATGTTGCAGCAAATATCTTATACCAAATTTTGCTAGTAAACCATGTTCTTGTAAATGACCGTTTTGGCCTGTTTCTTGCCTAACAATCTCTGTAATCAGACAGGCACACATTTGCACAATTCTTTTTTGCATATTTTTAATAGTACTGTATAAGTGATCCAAATAAAAAAACTTCATAATTATGAAACACCCGTTATACATCCTATCATTTCTGCTGACTCATGGATTGCCAAATTGGTGTCTGGATGAATTCTAATACTGCTCCTCTATCGATTAAAAGTTCTGTTTGTAGTAATTTCTGTGTTACAGGCAGAAACTGCCTCTCTTATTTTAACTAGGTAGGAAGAAACGGATGCAGTATTCATTAACCAGATAATTTATAGTAGTTGATTTTGGACCAATGTACTTACTTATATCGAGTATCCGTTGAATAATGAGTTCAGAAAGGGCATCCCTGCACTGAAGGATTGAGGCATTCCTGAGGAATCTATCTCCTTCTCTAATTAAAGTCTCCAACACAATGTGTAAGTAGGGTTTTTACATGCACCTACCAGCCAATCAATTCTGAATCCAAAAATACTCCAGGTAAATATGTTGAAATATGACATGTAGCTCTTTATGTATATGTGGTCTTTTTTCATATTGTTAGTCTTGTTAGAGGTGCTTGTTGTATCTTTTTTGTAAATTATCTTTATTTATTGTATTCCTCTATGAATGTCTTGCTGATAATTTTCCTTTTTTTCTTGCAATGACAGGTCAGGCTGGTTATCCAGTATATAAATATGTTCCCTATGGACCAGTCCATGAAGTTCTCCCATACCTGTCTAGGAGGGCCCAAGAGAACCGTGGTATCATGAAAGGCGCAATGAAGGAGAGACAGCTCTTATGGAGTGAGTTCAAAAGGCGTCTGCTCACTGGCAATCTTTTCTACAGTCCTAGATTCTAGCATGCATGTACAATATAAAGGAACTGATTAAGCCCTTGGATGACCGCATTGTCTCCAGCTCATTCTTTGTTTTGGCTACCTCTTCAATACCTGCTCGCTTTAAATGAATAAAGGTTATTGGTAAATTTTCCATAAAATTTAAATATTAATTATTATTATTCTGTGCTGCTAGAATGTAAATGTAAAGTAGAGTATACAGGGTTATATGTGTATTTACTTATGTATCTTGTATTTGTACAAAGTACAGCCTCTCAGACAGGTTGCTGTTCATGTTCTGTCGTACTGATTTAATTTTAATTGTAGCATAGTAGGACATTAAAGCTTAAAGTTAATCCTATAATTAATTTTTTAGTATGATACAGCAATATTCAAAGGCAATTTGCACTTGGTTTTCTTTGTAAATGGACAGGTGAGCGGAAAGCAGATTTATAATGAGGGTGCTGTTTTAATATTTATTTCCTACATCTAATGAGCCCCCTCCTGCTTCTTTCATTTGGTTATTATCAAAATGTTAGTTCTAAAAACAATAAATAAAAAGAAATAGAACAGTCGACATGATACTAAGGGAATGATTTAATGATTTTTGTGGACCTATTTTTTCTTCAAATGGCTGAGTAAATCTTGGAGGGAGAAAAAATATTGTGGTTTAATGAGATTTTTTTTCTTCCCCGGTTAATTAATTTGTTGCCATTATTGAGATGGAAAAAAATGATTAAATCATCCCATTAAGTTAATTTTAAGGCAATTATCTACTTTTAGAAAGATGTACAATACATTAATGGCTACTACTGAAGATGTCTAGACACTGAAAAAAGTTTAGATGTGACATTTAATATGATGTTCATTGGAAAGCCTATGAAGTTTCTACACTTCTTAGTCGCAAAGATGGAAAGATGGAGCTGTACACAAGGATTATGGTTATACCCTACCAACCTGTACATAACATATATGCTGTAATCCCCAAAATGAATACTTGACATGTGACCTAATGTGTGATTTTTTTTTTTTTTTAGCATGTTTGCGTGCACCATGAATATTATCATCCCAGTTAGGATTTACTGTCTCCCTTTGTAGCTCATCTGTTACATAATTACATAATTACGTAACCTAATTGCAATAATAGTATTTTCATATTTGTATGGTTTGGTTAAAGTATTATGACTGCAGGTAATCTCCTCTATGTACTAGGTTATAATACAGTGTATAAGACCATGGTTGCATTTGTCTAGGTCTCACAAATTCTAGTGGCCCACTGTGGAACACACACCTACAAAATCCATTTTTGCACATATGCTTCTGGAAAGTCTGGTCACAAACCGTTTTTGCTGTGCTCACAGATGAATTGCCTATGTGGAGGGGGGCACCGATAAAATCTTTAACCACGACCCACCAAGGTCTTAAAATGGCCCTATATGAGACAACTGATAATTGCAAAACATAATATAGTTTATTTTTTAAATGTGTTTAACAAAGAATTTCAGACAGGTTTCCATGGTCCTTTTTTTATTTAACCACCTTCTCTCCTGGAATTAATCATTGACTATTTATTCTTGTCCAATCAAGATGAGCTTTAACAGCAAAATGTGCATAAACATTTAATTTGATGGGGTTCTGTAATAAGGTACTGCAAATTAGAAAAAATTTGAAATCTTTTTCCTGTTGCTCTATTTTCGAATGTGTTTCTTTTCCAAAACAAGTTTGTATTTATTATTTGGCATTTGGCATTACCCATTAATTGCCTTAATTCTAACATTACTCTGGAAAATTTTATAAAGTAAAAATTTTAAAGCTGTTAAAATGTAATAAATTATTTTCTAAAGTAAGGATTTTTTGGTGCCCATCTTTAAATTATCATGATTCAGCTTAGCTGAATCACCATCTTAGTGGTTTAACATTTAACAGCACTCTGGAGATTGGTAGTGCTATGGATTATCCAAGTGTGAAGAATGGTGTCAGAGTGAAAAGTACTGAAAGGTCAGAAGATGAACTGGATTTGTGATAAAATCTCTGGAGAGTTTAGTTAAGTTTGTTGAATTAAGTTTTAATGAAAAATATTGCATGGCTAAAGAAGTCACATATTTAGAGTGTACTATAGGTAGCTGACAAAACTTAAAAAGACTTAAAGCAGCATACAGTAAGAGCATTGGATAAGGAAACAGAAGTTTGATCAAACCCACCTTTCCGTAAAGTGTAGACATTATTCCTTTGAGAATAATCATGGCTCACAGAAATATTCAGTCCCACCTACACCATGGTTCATTGTTAAATTATGGATTCTGGGACTTACTTTTGCTTTGCAGAGAAACCCAGCATGAAAAGTATTGACTTGAAGTCCCATGCAGTGGCACAGTGTGTGAGGGGTTGAATTATTCTTTGAGCCTACAGGGGGGTTGGGAAATACTTCTTATGAGTCAGAGAGAGGCTATCATGATTCCCTTTCAGTCTGTGTAATTTTGTTCCTGTATTGCTGACATTAGATGAAGTCAATGCACCCATGCCCTTAAGTGAATACCCTTTCAGCACAATACATCTGCTCAAGCACTGTATCATGGGGGCTTTAATATTCTCATTATCTGCCCCACAGTAAGTCACTAGTTCCCTTTTAATTAAAACATTTATATAACAATCTCCTAAATGTGTTCAACTGTATAAACGAGAGCAGTCACTTGAAACTAAATTACATAACGTCATAATGAACAAGTCTTTGCAAATGGTGTAGTACAGGAAAGCATCAATTTTGGTTATTAAAATATGTGACCTACTGCAAGTTTTAAAAACAAGGGTAGCATTATTAATTCAAATGAAAAACTGAAATCTATATTGTACTGTAATTCATTTCACTGAAAGGATTTTCAATGACTTCTTTATACATTGAAGGGGAAGGGTATGTGCAATGCAAGAGAAAAATTGAGGTTGGGCAGGCAATATATTATTGATGGCTCCGATGTTTAAACACCTTTTAGAACAGGTAGGAATGTTTTCATTAAAAAATTGAATATGAATTTAATTTTCAAAGGACTTTTATTATATAATTTTTTATGTACAGGTGACAGGTCCACTTTAAAAGACAAGGAAAGTCTAAAATAGATTAAGGCTAGAAATGCTGTATTTTGTATACGAAACATAAATATGAACTTACTTAACCACAAAGCCTAACAAATCAAAAAATGATTTATGCTTTCAAATATGGGCACAGGTGGCGGTCCTCTTGTAACTTTGTTAAAACATCTTTGCAAGACCAAGACTGTGCACATGATCAGTGTGATCTGGGTCAAATAATATTTGCCAGAAGCTGAAACAGCAAGTCTGATTTACAATCGGAATATACAAACTGCACTGGGTCTTGTGTTGTCATGTAATCTAATTGTATATTTTTTTTATTGTTTAATACAAACTTTCTCCAACTCTGCAGAACCAGTGGCTGCAGCAAAATAATCCTCCAAATAGAATCCCAGTTTGTCTGTTTAAATCTGGCTCCATGATCTTTGTCCCTGCAGCTGGAGTTGGAACCGTAAAGGGGATGTAAAGGTAAAAATAAAATCCAATACAAATCTCTACACAGTCGCCTACTGCTCTACAGGGAAACAAAGCTGCTGGAGTTCTGCATGGCTGGGAAGTAAGGCAGGGGCTCCCCCGGCTGTTCATAAGTATGATTGTTTCCCTGCCCAGCAGTTAGGGACCATCTCACAATTCCTATAAACAGCAGTAAATGAAGGGAAAATTTCACTGAATACAGTCAGGTTTCTTCTAAAAAATTGTACACATTTTTTAATTAAAGTATATTGGAGATAGATTTCTTTTTTTTTTTGCCTTTCCTTATCCTTTAAACTTGTGAAGTGAATTGTAAAGGAAGCTTTCACTTGCTGTGGAATTATAATAAAGATATTTCCACAGGAGATCTAAATTTTGATAAGACGTTTGCATTAGTTCCTTTGAGGTTCAGAATATTGTATATTTGACTTTCAAAAATTGTTGCTTTTATGGAGATCTCTCTTCTGTGAATAGGTCAATGTGTGTGTATTTTTCATTTATGTAGGCTCCAAGTATCCTAGAACTGATTGTCCTTAACGTAACCCTTTATAGGGTTAAATCATTCATTATATCTAGTGTATTCTGTACAGTACTGGTTGAATCTATGTATACTTGTCTAGTGCACTTGTCTCAAAAGATTGTAAATTCTTCTGAAATGCATGACATTGAAATTATACTCTAAAATCCATATTTAATAGATAATAATGTATTATAAGCTAATGTATTGCATTCTGTTTAATAAAATCAAAACTAAGATTTGTCTGCTGTACTAGTTTTATTTTTATGTGGTTCTAACGGTCTTGTGTCTCTACATAATATGTCTTTGCGATACGTACATGGAATGGTTGCGAGCACAATAAATATAGAATCAACATCAATACAATGTTTTTGTTAGATTTTTAAATTCCTGTATCATGATTCCCTCTTTTTTTTTTTTTTTTCTTGTAAAATTGTGTGGGCCGCAAAGAATAAAATTCAAAAAGATTTATTTTACAGTAGATATCTTAAAGAAATATTTGAAGTTACTTGATGCCCCTCTTAAATTCTCACTTAGACATCTGTAAGCTGTTAACAGCTGCTACAATAGACTCTAGGGATAGGAATAAGCAAATGTGTAACAGCCCATTATTAATTGTTAACTGCCATTCCTCTAACAGATGATCGAACTAGGGGGAATTGACTTTAAAATGTCATCATGTGTGGGTGCTCAACAGAAGATATACTGCTCAGTGTCATAAACATCCCACACTGGGTATTTCAAAGCATAGTGTTTTAACAGCTTTTTACATTTCTTTTCAAGGCAGAGAATAATTCTTTGGGCAATATCCTAAAAAAGTAAAAAGCACTGGCACAGATGTTTTAATATGGGGAGAACAATACTATTGGGTTTATTTAATGGTTAAACATTTAAATATTGCAAAAAAAACCCAATCCCGAGCATTCTGAATAATTGATCCTATACCTGTATCACATTTTTTTTGTACAATTACAGTGTATTGCATAATTACTTGTTTATTTATGCTTGTATGTATTATGGGATAGTAGATATCCTGATTTGTTTGTTCTGGTCCTTGCACTTAATGAGGTGATGAGGATTGATCCAGGGAACAATCCAAACCTACTCTATTACTATGTTCATTCTTATATGTTAAGAGATTTGCTTTCTTTAGAAACCAGTTTCCATACATCTACTTAGACTGGGAACGTAGACTTTCTAATAAGTCTTCACAATGAGAGCCTTAAGTCTGCTATTAGGAAAGAAGATAATGCATATTTTCCTTCGTAAGGCAATGATTTTGTGAGGGTGGTTTGTGCTGTATTTATGCAACATATAATTAATGCTCTTCAACTGTCTGATTTTAATTGGCAATATTTGTGATTTAAATTGCTTGAATGTCACAACAATAATTTTCATTCAACAGAGAAAGCATAAATAATCATTTTCCAGGATTAAGCCATCAAATGGCTCTATGCAGAGACTTAATCCGATACTCTGCTTTCAGTTTAGCAGAGAAACAGTATGAACTTCTGCTGACTCGACGCATGATCTCCCCCTCGGATCATATTTGCCATTTTAACAACACCTGTCATCGCATCATTAAGTGTGAGGAATTCGCCACAAAGTGCTTGCTAATGAATAATTCAATGCAACATAAGGAATTTTAGTTGTATACTTCCTCAGTAAACTTGAAAATACTTTGTAACTGCATCAACCTTCCCAAGAGTCAGGTAATTTAAGAATATTCATTTCTTACTTAGTGTCAAATTATAGCATTTGTTTTTTTCATAAGATAGTTTATTTTTAATTTAATTAAAATAAAAACTCTTGTTGCTGGAAATGTCATTGGTATACCAGCAAATTATCTTTTTGATGTTTTAATGGCATAGTCCTTTGCATAGATGGAATATGCCAGCTATTTGGTCAAATGTATAGTTAATAGTTACTCTTGCAAACAATAAACCTTCCAAAAGCAGTACAAATAGAAATTTTAATATTTACCAATTTGGCCATGGCAGAATGTTCTGCTCAAAAAACAGGCTGGAGACTAAATGAGTGGAAAACTAAAAGAATGCAATGAAATCTATTTCAAATTTTCAGGTCAGCCAAAAGCTGCCATTTCCCCCTTTCCTTCTCCTTTACAATCAACAAGGAGTGCGGAAGATTGAAGTTATTAGTAGTTCTTCAAAAGTTGTGCAACCAAAGGCCCAAACATTTGGGTTATCCTCTAGAAAGTCAGTAGACATTTTGTATGCGTTGAATAAAATGACTTCCACATATAAGAGAAGTTAATCTATTATTGTTGCGTACCACCAGAATTAGTTCAAAAACTAAACTCATGTTTTACATAATGGGAATGTTTGTTTGATTTTAGTAGTGAAAATTTCTCTTTAAAGGAATTGTTGAATGTAAACCTAAAACTGACGGATCTTTGCAAAAGACTTTTACACAGTTCACATAGTTGACAATTATTTTTATAGACTATGATCCTGTGCGCAAAAATCATTGCCTCTGCTACCACCAGCTTTCCAAAGCCCATTACTAATACCGAAAGGTCAACTATATTGGCAGCTACTGGCAGTAAGAAATGCAGAAAAACTGATCTTATCATTGCTAAATGTACTGCTGTGAAAAATCATTTGATAAATAAATATCCAATATTTTTTTACAGTATGTGAATGAATTTATTTAAGGAAAAATGGGCACCCTGGGGCTAACTGTTATTGTATGTTGCTGACTTGTAACAATAAAAAGGATATTTTGTAAATAGAAAAGCTTTTCATGGTGGTTTAGCTCTAGCAAGTAATGAACTGACATCAGTTTACCAGATGACTGGACTGAATCCTGTTATTCCATTAATGATGGTTCACAATGAAGGTGTTTGTGTGTGTATATGTATGTGTTCTACACACCGGGGTCTTCCTGTTGTTTTTTGTTTGTCTATCCTGTTTTCTCCTGGGGGGTCTTCAATAAATATTTATTATTCCTTCAGCATCAGACGAGTCCCATGAGTGTCGCTTTCCCTTTGTGTGTATGAATGTGTGTGCATGTATATATGTGTGTGTGTGTGTGTGTGTATATATAATATATACAAATACAATAGGTCCTCTGCACTCAACCCATTGTTAATATATTTAAGATATTGAGACATTCTGTGCAAACAGCTACTAAAAAATGCCTTCCCCTTTAAACAAAACAGGGCTTGTTTGTCCATATATTGCAATATATTTAAACTGGCCAACTACGTCAGTCATCCCATATCTGGCCAGTCCTACTCTCAAATTGCATGTGATTCATTAAGAATTCTATTGCTTCATTATACATTTCACAAAGGGACTATGTTTTACCTGCAACTTACTTGCTGCTTTCAAATTAAAACTCCCAAACTTTGTTGCCCTTTCATTAGACACCAGTGGGATCGCCTGACTATAGTTGGGAGGGGTGGGAGCTACAACAAGGAGCTGGTCACTGCTCCTATATGAACTATAACAAACGTTGAGTCTTCAATAAACAATTATTTCTTCAGCATCAGACGAGTCCGAATGTCGCTTTACATATTGTTATTTTTGTTATTCTTTGAGAAGTGTGTTACTGGTTAACATCAGCACATATCGTTGACTGAGTAATAACTACAGTAATAGATCATCTACAATAGGGAAGCCTTAAAGTACCATTAGCCTATTACTTGCACACATTGCTTTAGTGCTCTGGCCCATGCAATCTAGATTATATTTCCCTTTAGAGGGAACACACTACCAGACCTTCCATCTAATCTCATATTGGATACTTAGTAGCATAATCATAATCATTTTACATAGTATTTTGAAAGAGCTAAATTGTGATTGCTACTTTGTTTGGTTTTAAATGTATCCATATTTAGCCTAATAGGGGTATTTTAACACTGATATGGTTATTTTTATACTTTTGTGTTTTTGTAATTTGGATTCTTTTGATTTTTTTACTTTTTTGCATTTATACATTGTGTGCTTCAAGCTATACTATTGGACACAGTGTAATGATGACGTTGCTGACATGTCAGC
>CM044431.1:163773113-163811779 GCA_024363595.1 Xenopus borealis | reverse complement strand
TATATATATATATATATATATATATATATATAGATATAGATATAGATATAGATAGATATATAGATATAGATATATTTATAGATAAATATAGATATACGTAGATATATATAGAAATAGATATATATACACACACACAGATATATATACACAGGTATGTATGTATATATATTATAACCATTAGAATCCAAGCAATTTTAAAATGTATCCTGATGTGTTTTACAGTGAAGCATGATATATTTAAGAATGATATTGCTTTTTAGTATTCTCTACGGTCCATTCTCAAAAAGCTTTCTGATGGTATTACACATTGTTCTTGAAAGCTTGCCTATGAAAAGTGACTATTATTACAATTATTATAATGCCACAAAAATTTGCCATATTCATTCTTAAACTAATCTAGCCATTCATCCATTTCCTTCTCGGTGTGTACGTATGTAATATAAAGCAATTTGTGCACACTACATGCTCTTTTATCTCAAATCAATTTATTGCACTTTGTTTGGGATGCTTGAGAGTTCTAGATCTTTGTAACAGAACACTGGCACTGAACACAATATATACATATATATATACAGTCTGATCACCATTGATTGTGTTAAATACTACATGTTGATATCCTCCAGATGGCAGTGTCATGGTGTTCAAGCACATTTTAACTCAAGTGAATAAATTCTAGTGAACACAAGATGGCAATAAAAATGGAAATTCAGTCAGCATTTTCAACACTGACAGAAACCAGCAATGTGTGTTTAGGATATTTTTTTAAATTCTACTTCTCTATACCTCCATAGGGGTCTAGTTGTTTCTGTTCTGCTGCTTGACCCTAGACCTACTGTTTTTTTTTTTATTTTTTTTTTGTGGTCCAGGTACTGTATACTAAGCGACCCACTTCAGCCCTTTACAATGCAAGCATATATTATATTACTATAAGGAATGGAGATGTGTCAATGTATGAATATATACTGTCATATGAAAAAGTTTGAGAACCCCTCTTAATTCTTTGTAATTTAGTTTGTCATTGGCTGAGCTTTCAAAGTAGCAACTTCCTTTTAATATATAACATGCCTTATGGAAACAGTGTTTCAGCAGTGACATAACAGAAAATAAGCAATATGCATCATAACCAAAATAGACAGGTGCATAACTTTGGGCACCTCAAGTTAGATATTACATCAATACTTAGTTGAGCCTCCTTTTGCAAATGTAACAGCTTCCTATAGCCTTTATTGAGATTCTGGATGGGGGAATTCAAGTTGGGGGACTGTGATGTCCATTCCAGAATATTGTGTCTTGTTGGAATATCCAACCCTGTGTAACTTCAACTTTGTGACTGATGGTGAATATTATCCTGAAGAATTTGTTGATATTGGGTTGAATTCATCTGACACTTGATGGAACCTCCACCAAATTTTTACAGTAGGTGTCTTTTTTGGAATGCAGTGTTTTTCTTCCACCATGCAAAGTGCTTTTTGTTATGACCAAATAACTCCGTTTTTGTCTCATTAGTCCAAAGCACTTTGTTCCACAATGACTGTGGCTTGTCTAAATGAGCTTTTGCATACAACAAGCAACTCTGTGATGTGAGTGCAGTAATGGTTTATTTCTCATCACCCTGCAATACAGGTGTTCTTTGTGCAAATTGCACTGAATTGTAGAGAGATGCACAGATACACACATTGATCATTCTCACTATCCTCCACATATCCGCTCCTGTATTTTACTTGGCCAGACCTGGGTTTTACAGCAACTGTAAAAAAGGGGGGTTGAGGGTGCACTCCTAAGGCTATGTTAGGAGTGCCCAAATTCCTAAAAAATAAAAACCCTGTTTTTGCAAATACATGCACTTGCATATTAACTGAATTTCTTAGACAGGGGACCAGGAAATGTGCATTGATTGGCCTAGTCGGTAGAACTTCCATTATACTTTTATATATTTTAACTAAGCCTTAGGAGTGCTCCCACAACCCCCCTTTTTTGTATTTTACAGCAACTGTGCCTGTGGCCTTCCATTTCCTGATTACATTCCTTACAGTTGAAACTGACAGTTTAAACCTCTGAGAGTTTTTGAAGCCTTCCCCTAAGCCATGATACTGAACAATCTCTGTTTTCATATCTTTTGAGAGTTGCTTTGGGGATCCTATGCTTTTACTCATCATAGGAGAGTCAAACAGAAGCAGAAACTAGCAAATTGGCCACCTTAAATTGGCTGATCCAACCAATTTGGTATTGCCAGCGTAGGGACCCTGAGATTTGGGTATGTGGGGAATGGTTTTAAAAATTAGTGGTGAGCACAACTTCTCCTTGTTTGTTATAGTTATACTGGAGCAGTGACCAGCTCCTTGTTGTAGCCCCCACCCTTCCCAGCTATAGTCAGGTGATCCCACTGGTGTCTAATAAAAGGGCATCCAAGTTTGGGAGTTTTACTTTGAAAGCAGCGAGTAAGTTGCAGGTTAAACTTAGTCCCTTTGTAAAATGCATAACAAAGCAATAGAATTCTTGATGAATCAGATGAAATTGAGCGTAGGACTGCCCAGATATGGGATGACTGACGTAGTTGGCCAGCTTAAATATATTGCAATATATGGACAAACAATCCCTGTTGTTTAAAGGGTACGCCATTTTTTAGTAGCTGTATGCACAGAATGTCTCAATGTCTTAAATATATTGATAATGGGTTGAGTGCAGAGGACCTCTTGTATTTGTCTACTGTTATCCTGTGGTCATCTAAGTACCTGTGAATTGATCCATTGTGACTGTCCTTTGTGACTAAACAAATTATTTTGCTGCAAGAATCACGACTCTGATTGGATTGTTTGCTGCACTGATATACACCAGGTACCAGAAGTTCCCAGGGAGGGGTATTACAGTTCAGCCTGTCCTCACCTTGGGTGGAGGCATTCCATTTTAAAGTGTATCTGCTCTCCCATATAGCAGAGGCACAGGACTCCTGTAGCGCCACACGCAACTAAATGCATGCTAGATCTCGCGCAGAAGAGGGCCATACCAGTAATCGGTAAAAGCAAAATTACAAGGGTACCCACATGTGTGCACGGTCAGTTTTTCACATTTGATTTCATTTCATACATCTGAATACCACTTCACTAAAAATCTTTGTTCAGAAAGCACCGCAGTACTCCGATGTTCTTGGTAAATTAAAGACATACCACTGTTATCTTTTTTTGTTGAAAGTGGAGTAAATTATTTTGCAGGCTGAGAAGGGTTCCCAAACTTTTTCATATGACTGCATATTATGTTTGGCTCTTTTTCAACATTTCACAACTAAAAACTTTAAATCCTTTATTAGAATTAACAGGAACAAACTTAAAAATGCATAGAAAATCAAGAAGAAATTATTTTGGACTGTGTATAGTAGTCACCTGAAAAGTACTTTCAATTAAAACCCTCTCCCTATAAAATCATAGGTGGAAGCAACAAATGAAGTGTTGGGAGGAAGAAAAGGACAAGGAGGTGGGTTAATGGTTAGAAATTCTACTAAGATACATTGCAAACTCGAGATCTAGATACCTTCTTACTGAACGGGCAAGGGATATATATTCAAGTTTGTGAGTCTTAAGGTTTACAATACTTAGATTCTTACTTAATAGTTATACTCTTCTTCGGTTTCCTACTAATTTAGCCTGCTATAAATACATGTGAAAACAGTAATGTATAGAAATATATGTATTTGTAATACTAAATCATCACCAATTTATATGCTTCTAGATGTTCTGATGTCAATAGAAATTCCCCAACAGGAAAATGTTTTCAAAATGTTTGGTGATAATATTAATTAATGGTTCCTTGGGATTTCAAGGTTTGTCAGTAATCCAAATATTAGGAAATGACTGAATACTTGCGGCTACTAAAAGTGAAATAAAATTGGGTATATGGAATAAGTACACTAACAATTAGATTAAGGTGGCGAATTCAGAACATCTGTTCCATGTAGACTACATCTGCCAAAAAACATTCTAATTAATATTATTATATATTTTTCACTTTGGAATGTAGAGCAAGATGTAAGCGTGACTGTGCTTGGTAGAATCTTTTAGTATATGAATCATGCACCATCTGTGAATCAGGTGGGTTTTAGTAATAGCTTGTTGAAACTCAACTTTTTTATTTTTATATTACCATCTAATCATTGGATTCCGTATAATAATCACTTGTTCTTATAGTATACAGGCACGGGGACTGTTATCCAGAATACATGGGGTATTCCGGATAATGGATCATTCTATAATTTGGATCTTCATACATTGTCTACTAGAAAATCATGTAAACATTTAATAAACCCAATAGGATGGGTTTGCTTCCAGTAAGAATAAATTATCTATTAGTTTGGATCAAGTACAAGGTACTGTTTTATTATTACAGAAAAAAAATAACTTATAAATCTTTGGATTACTTGAAACAAAGGGAATCTATTTGAGTTGGCCATTCCTTAATTTGGAGCTTTTTGGATAATGCATACCATACCTGTAACTGCAACTACTTGGGGGCAGGGTGTGCATTTACACCCAGCCCACTAGGTATCCAGGCATGAAGTTGGTAGGTACAGTGTATGTGTGGATAGGCCAGTGAAAAAGTAGATACACTACTGCTTGTGGGGGATTCATACTGCCCCACCCTAGTTAAGATTTACCATTTAAAGAGAAAACACAGGAAATGATCACATTTACTGATCACATTCAGATGTGTAGACACTGACTTTGTTCTTGTTGTTTCCTAAACCTGTTTTTTGAGATCCTAGAGGATCAGCCTTTTAAGAGAATGCCATGCATTTATCTTTCCTCCTCTGACTTCCAGTAGAGAATATTAGCTATCAGCTATGCTCTAGTAGTTCCTTCAAGTTCTTCCTCCAGTATTCCATGTTCTGCCCTCCTGTATTGAACACCTCTGTTCGTCTTCCTACTGTGTATTTCAGGACATTTCTTCTTTATTGGGAATTATATTTTACTCTCTCAAGACAAAGCCCATATTATTATGTTATTTTATTTCTTATTATATGTTATTGTGATAAGTTGTTTTTATATGGGGCGTTCCTTGCAAAAAATTAAAGAATCATGAGAACATGTTGTTCCACATATCATTATGAGGCCAGGGATGAAAGTATATTTTTTTTTTTACAGTAAACAAAATTTGAAAACCTGCCATTTTTGAAGATCTCAGTATGGCATGTATGGCTTTTGAGGAACTTTGGACAACCTGGGATATATAGCTAAATTCCCTTACGTGACAGTTATCCCTTCATTCATTTACATACTGCTTACAATTTACAAAAGATAAGTTTTAGTTTTGAAGCTAAAAATACATTCAAAACGAGATGTATTATTTATTGAAACATCTTCCAGGAACACTGTTCGTACATATACAGTATATTGTGTATTCTTGCTTACTTTGCTCCAAAGCAAGCACTCTTTGTGTTAGATTCCTTTAATAAACTGACACATAAGGAAGATATGGTAATAATCATGCTATGTATTTATGCAATTAAATGAAAACCATAATGAAAGCTAGTACAGTATGTTTGCCACACGAGGGAGAAAGATACCAGACAAAGCCTATCCATGAATCTTCATCAGTTTGGCAAGATCAACTACCAACTTACAAGCATAAGGCAATGCAAGAAAGGTAACTGAGAAAATTGTAATCCATTAAATAGATTGGTAAAGTAATATTATTAAGCTTAAAATCTTTTTTTCACCTGTGATAGTTTCTTGCTATTTGTTAGCAAAAGGTAGGTTGAAAGACATATTCTCTTGCATATAAGATTAAAATATAAACAAGCAAATATTATTATCCAAATATATATATGAACATATTTCAAAGAATTGCTGGGTACAAAATGATTCAATACTCCCTGTTCTGTTTCCTACAAGCCAAAGAAAGCAGCGTGGTGATTCATTTCCTACATCCAGAGTTTCTTGCCATAGTAAGCTGCAATCTTTATATATCCGGAAAAGGTGAATGCCATTTGTAACGTGATAAAAAAATAGAGGGAACCATTCAGATTGACATTATTTCACACAATGCTTCACTTAATGAAGTTTTTTCTCAATGCGATTCACTTCATTAAGTGCCTTGCTTGATGCCTTTCAAAGTAAATGACTTGAGGTGGAGAATGGATTAGGCATATTAAACTCACAGAAACTCTATTGGAACACAACATAAAGCCTTTGCCTGCAATACATTTCAATCAGTATTGCTTTCTGTGTCATGATTATATCACATCTTGTCAGAGAATTGCCATCTTGGAAGTAATCATAAGCCTGTTCTTTACTCGGGGAAAGTATTGCAAACAAACTATTGAATTTCAATGCCTTACAAGGGTTGAAGGGACATTTTACTTTTACAATGTATAGTGGCCACTGACTGCCAGCTTAAACCATGAGGTTATTCATGCAAAATATCTCTGGGAATGTAGAATGTTCTTTACTATATGTTTCTCAATGTTTCTTGACTTCTTAAATAACCGGCAGAAGTAAAAAGAAGTAAGAAGTAATGGCACCCCCAGTCTGTTTCACCTTGATTAGATTTTGGATAGAGTGGGTTTCAGAATGCCTATTCAGAATCTTTTATTTTATAACCCCCCTGCAGAGGGTAAAAGAATTCTTAAAGGAAAATTCAACCCTAAAGTAAAAAAACCCAACCCCCCTACCCTACATAGAACCCCCCCCTGCCTCACTGCTACCCTGGGCAAATGCCCCTTAGTCTTTACTTACCCCTCGGTGTAGATTTTGTCCATCTGAGTTCACGGCAGCCATCTTCTTCTCTTTGGTAATCTTTGGAATAAGAGCAGAATGCAACAACTGTGCATGCACCGATAGTAATGGCAATTTCCGATATGCCACTCTCATTCCAAAGATTACTAAAGAGCCAGAATCTGCACTGAGGTGTAAGTAAAGACTTGGGGGCATTTGCTTGGGGTAGCGGCTAAGCGGGGGGGGGGTTCTATATAGGGTAGGGGGTCTGGGTTTTTTTTACGTTAGGGTTGAATTTTCCTTTAAGAATTCTTTAACCCTCTGCAGGTGGGTTATAAAATAAAAGATTCTGAATATGCATTCTGAAACCCACTATGGGTCTATGTAAGGTATGGGGCAGGATTTTTTAAATTTAATTCTCCTTTAAGAACATAGTGGTTACGATTTCCACCCTACGGAGCAGCAAATGGGTATGGAAAATCGTGTCTAAAAAAGGGCAAAGCTGAAGTTATTGCAAACATGCCTCAGACATGCCTTTAATAAGGGTGTTGTAAATTATATAATTGTCATATTTAATCCAATATATTAATCACAAAGCTGAAGGACTTGGGAAAAGGAACCATGACAGCCCACATTAAAGAGTTATGGAGAGACTTCGGTGGATACATTTTTTTGTACCTTATAAATATGGTTTAATGTGGTTGTACCATAATCTTTCAGGTTATGGGATTCTAATCCAGAAACCTGTTATACAGAAAGCTGAATTACATGAAGGCCATCTCCTTTAAAGTCCATTTTAAGCAAAAATCCTCAGTAATAAAAAAACAATATCTTGTACTTGATGGTAACTGAGCGGTGTGAATCCATACCTTTCCTATTGGGTTTATTTAATGTTTAAATCTTTATTAATGTCCTTAAGGTACAGAGATCCAAATGACAGAAATATCCCTTTTGGATAATAGATTATACTGTACTTGTACCACACCATAAGGTAAGATTTTAGTCCTTCTTTAATAACTGCTATGCTTCAAGCAACAATCGGATTGAATAATGTATATTTTCATTCTAACATGCTAGAAGATGACAACGTTGTGTGACCTGTAACCCAGATAGTGGATGAATATATCTAAGGACACATTATTCTTCAATCTGAAATTCATAATTCATCAGTAGTAATAGTTTAATAATAAAGAAGCATCTACAGAACTTGTGTGGAATGTGGGAAGCTGTAGACTAAGTAATCACTATTCATATATATTTTACTACTTAATTTGAATTGTATTGCAGATGGATCACAGAGAACCACACTAAACAAGGATAGCCACACAGAAACTGATTTTTGCATATTGAAGTATAATTTAATTCTAATATACATTCGTTAAACAAATGGCATGGTTTTAAAGTTATCTGTAAGTGTAACTAGCACTGTGTTTTCTCTGCATTGTTGGTTCTAAAAAGGACTGTGTCATGATTTTTATGGTATAACTTTTTAGTTCTAATTATACTGTTTAAATTGCAAATACATGTATGGGTTCCATTGTCCAGAAAGCTCTGAATTATGGGATGGTCTTCTCCCATAGACTCCATTATAATCAAAACATTTTCTGCAATACTTAATAACAGTACCTTCTACTTGATCCCAACTAAGGTATACTTAATCCTTAATGAAGGTGAAACAATCCTATTGATTTATTTAATGTTTAAATTATGTTTTATAGACTTAACACATGAAGATCCACATTATGAAAAATCCCTTACCCAGAAAACAACAGGTCCTGAGCATTCTGGTTAACAGGCCCCATACCTGTAATTCATTCTACCATTTAATATTGTATTTTTAATAAATGTATTTTTAGTTGTAATGCTGGTGTGTAGGCAGCCATCTCTGGTCATTTTGTCTTATCCTGTGCTTCCAGAAAGAGCCAGTGCTTCACAATGGCACTGCATTCAGATAAGCAACTGTTTCTCCCACTCAATTTAACTAACGGAGCTGCAGTCCGGCTTGGGTGTTTTACTATTTAGTGCTATTTTGTCATTGTATGTACTACTAGGTGGGGTTTGGAGCATTTTAGCAGTGCAGGTATCCGAGAGCTGTTATCTTTTAAGAGGCTGCTGGGTAGAAAGGAAGGGGGTGATTTCACTCCACCTTGCAGTGCAGAAGTAGTAAAGCGTGACTGAAGCTTATCAGAGCACAGTCACGCGACTGATGGCCCCTGGGAAACTAAGAACATTTATCCCGTGACAGAATACCTTTAACCTTGAAAAAATGGAGCAGATGCCAGCTGATCAATAGATTGGGGAGAACAGTAAAGGATAAACAAAATGTTTTGTTTAACTGGACATGCAAATATTTTTAAGATCACTGAACATTTTCTATCAATGTATAATATATACATTTATGTAAAATGCATATCATTACATATTAATTCATTATTAGTGGTGAGCCAAGCTGTTTTGTTTCTCTTTGTCAAAAAAAATTAGCAAAATGTCAAAATTTTGCAAAATGCATTGGAGTCATTGGCCATTTTTTCCTGCATATAGAAACTATTTTTTGCTGTTGGTGGTTTTTACTGATGCAAAATAAAATGCATTGCAAATCTCTAATACTGCCTTATGGTTCTGCCATGTGAGGAAAAAAATTCTCAGTGAAAGAAAATGCATGGTGATATTTTATCTCTTATTCTAGAAAAATTCAGTAAAAATATATTAGGCAAAAAAATATACTCAGGCAAAAAAACATTTTTTAGATGACATGACCATAAAATGTGTTTTTGTCCTGTGTTTTAGGGTGCTATCTTCATATCTTCCATAACTGGGCGACACATTTAGAAGCCCATTTATCAAAGTCCGAATTTATCTAAAAATTTTCTGAAAACTACTCTGCACAGGTTTTTCCTTCTTTTTTTATCAATAAACTTTCCCAAAAAAATTGTTTGATAGAAAAAACCTGCAAAACCCATGGAAAAAACAAATTGTACAACGTAAAAACGTTGAGCAATTAGTTTTTTCCATGGATTTTCCACCCGAAAACAGTTTTTTTCTGATTTTTGCCCGAAACCCAATGCAGATCAAGAAATCTTTTGGACTTCTCCCATTGATTTATATGCAACCTTGGCAGGTATGAGATGCCAGCTTTTCAGTTTCAGACTTTTTCCATCCTTAGGGTAAAATATTGTGGGGTTTTTTTCCACTAAAAATTCATATTTGAAACCCATTTTTCGGGTTTTTTGCCATCTGGTTTTTAGTAATTAACCCCCAAAATGATGTCAGTTCATGTTTCCTTGACAACAAAGCCATTATAGTGTTTTATTTCTTTAAAGGGGATTTTTACAATGCAATAAGTTTATGGGTGGCAAAAAGGTAGAGTTAAAATTACAGTGTTGCTTATAACTGTGAACAAAATTATTGATAGATTCTAGGGAAACAATGTAAGTGGACACCAATTAGTCACCGATCTCTTAATTCTGACACTAGACATAAATAAATCCATTCATCTGTCCACTATCTACACTGATCATATTTACACTGAAGGAAAAACACGAATTGCATACATTCTGCTACTCCTGCATCTAATAATAATGTGGAATTTGTAGAACCTAATTGTTGAAAGTGCTGTGGAATAATATATTATAGCCCTGGATGTCAATGTCCACCAGCAGTTCCATTCAATGTTTGCTTTCATTTCTCAATAACATTCATGACAGCACACAAAGCATCCCAGTCAGAAAGTTAAATCAAAACTGACAGCCCATGAAACAGCATATGGATATCTTTGATATTAAACATGCAGCTTTTTTACAGCTTTTAACTGAACTAAGATAGAAAAGTTCAACTTAAGATAACACAAATACATCAGTTATGTCACTCAAGCTATGTTTTCACAGTTTGGTTCAGTTCACAGGGCTGACCCTTTATCCAAATCTCCCAATGACTTTACAGCTACAGTTGACATTTACAGACACATTTATCACTTTCTGGAATCCACAAAGGGAAATTTAAAATTGTAGCGTAACCAAAGGACGGCCATAACTATTCTGGGAATTAACCAATATAGCTGCTTAGGGGTTGCGCTTTACCTGCAATCGATTAAATTGTTTTGGGTACCTGTTTGGTCATTTGTTAATGGATCATGCCAGTACTATGACCCAATTGATTAAAAATGATGTCTATAATATAAAGTACTATCTGGCAGGTAAGCATATGACTCATATCACCTGGATAACACTTAAACTGGGAACTGGCACTTCTATGACAGGGTCACCCACTGTAAATTACAGCATTTTAATACCCCTCCGAATTGTGTTCGTAAGTTACCCTCCCATTTAGACTGAAAGCCCCACAGGGTATGGTCCTCCATCCTTTTGTCTCCTTGACACTGTGTAATTATATTTTATATTTATCTAAATTGTATTTCTAATAATGCACTTATTGTTATTATTAATGCAGTGAACCCTGCATTAATATTTAATGCATTTATTGTTGCTGTGTCCTTAAGGAACGCTATACAAAAAAAATATACATACTCAAATAAGTGTCTGTTTAGGTTTCACTTTATACATACATAGGTATGTGAGAACATGTGATCATGTGAAAAGGCTCATGCGATGTTTACGAAATTGTCATGCATTATTCCAATATTTGGAATCAATTATCCATTTTAATGGGAGAGGTCCAGTGACCAATTTGGAGATGTTCCTGACATTCGAGTCTTTTTTTGGAGAAAAGCTCAAATCCTGTTTGGTCAAATACAAATCAAATTAGATTTGACATTTTGGGTCAGTAAAATTCATCCAATGTTTATATATTTAATTTTTTTAATAAACTACCCCCAATTGAATTTTGAGTAAAATTTAATTCACGTGAGTTAAAAAGAACTCACATGAATTTGAAATTTGATCCTTGATAATCTGCCTTCCCATGTTAAACCATGAAAAAAACTAATACAAAACATGGCCAAGTAAAAGCAGTCCTGCTGGATCTTTTTTAAGTTTTTTGAGGATTTCCAATTTTTTTCCACTAGTAATTGTCCAAAAAAACTCAAATTTTTAGAGGTTTTAGAATTTTTTTCACATTGTTGTTTTTTTTTTCTTTCATAACTTTCATTGCATTTGTGGTTTTAGAGAAGTATAAGGCAGTTTGCCTGGGAGCAGTAACCCATGGCAACCAATAAGATACTGGTGACTAGTAAATTCTACCTGCTAATTGGTTGCTAGAGTTTAATGTCCCTGGGCAAACTTGGTGCCTTTTATTACATATCCCCAATAGAGTTTAATCATGGTTTCAAAAAGCTCTAATAAAAATTCGACCTGTAGTAAATGGGCCGCCATATTAATGATAAAATATAAATGTGCCTCTATATATAGGCACATATGTTGCCTCAATCAAAAAAAGACAGCATCTTTTGTATCAAAGGGGAAATTTAATGACAACTGAATAACATTTATGGGGAACTAGTAATTCAACTTTATAGCATAAGGGATCTTGGTATGTTGACCCTATCTCTAATGTGCCTTCTGACTGATTTCTAGGTTGCAGGTCCCATACCTGCAATAGTAGAATTTCAGACATAAAGACAGACCGATATGTTGCTTGCTCTATAATCAAGCTAGTCTAGTATTTAACTAAAGGCAGCACATTGTCTTCAGACACCAATCCAAAGATTACTGTTCATTTATAGCATCCCCAATGTAACTGAAAATAAACCTAGCAGTGCTGCTGTGAGACAGCTCATAAATTAACGACTTCTAATATGTCGCTATGGGTACGCTCTCTGAAGGGGAAAAATCTACATTATTAAAAGGAAGTTTTCACAGTTAAGGTAGAATATGAAGGTAAAGTTTCAAGTACTAAAACATTTTTGTCTGAATATTTGTTATTGTAGTCCAAAAAGTAATGTTTATTTTTACCTAACACTTTTTAAAAATACAGAAACATAGTTACATAGTTAAATTGGGTTGAAAAAAAGACAAAGTCCATCAAGATCAAACCCTCCAAATTAAAACCCAGCATATACACACCCCCACTCTTTCACACAAACCATAAATGCCCATAACTATACTAAATGTAGAGTTTAGTATCAAAATAGCCTTTGATATTATGTCTGTGCAAAAAATCATCCAAGCCCCTTTTAAAGCATCAACTGAATCAGCCATCACAACATCACCCGGCAGTGCATTCCACAACCTCACTGTCCTCACTGTGAAGAACCACCTACGCTGCTTCAAATGAAAAACCTTTTCTTCTAGTCTGAAGGAGTGGCCTCTGGTGCGGTGATCCTCTTTATAGGTAAAATGTTCCCCTTATATTAGTCTATAATGTCCTCTAATATACTTGTACAGTGTAATCGTCCCCTCACAAGTGCCTTTTTTCCAGAGAAAACAACCCCAACCTGGACAGTCTACCCTCATAATTTAAGTCTTCCATCCCTCTAACCAGTTTAGTTGCACAGCTCTGCACTCTCTCCAGCTCATCAATATCCCTCTTAAGGACTGGAGTCCAAAACTGCACTGCATACTCCAGATGAGGCCTTACTAGGGATCTGTATAGAGGTGTAAATATGTTTTCATCCCTTGAGTTTATGCCCTTTTTTATGCAAGACAGAACTGTATTTGCTTTAGTAGCTACAGAATGACACTGCCCAGAATTAGAAGACATTTTATCTATAAAAATCCCAAGATCCTTCTCATTTAAGGAGACTTCCAACACACTGTGATTTAGTGTATAACTTGCATTTATATTAATGGGCACCTATCACATAAAAAAGTTACCCCCAACCAAATGTGCGGGCTGATAGTGCCCGCATTCCGGTTCGCGGTACTTGCCGGCGCTGGCGGCAAGTACTAGTACTAGTACCCCAACCGGAATGCAGGCTCTATCAGCCCGCACATTTGGTTAGGGGTAACTTTTTTTATACAATAGATGCCGTTTAAGTGCATTTATCAACATTGAACCTCATTTTCCAGTTTGCTGCCCAGTTTCCCAACTTAGATTAATCACTCTGCAAAGTGGCAGCATCCTGCATGGAACCTATAGTTCTGCACAATTTAGTATCATCTGCAAAAATAGAAACCATACTTTCAATGCCCACATCCAGGTCATTAATAAACAAGTTGAAAAGCAAGGGACCCAGTACAGAGCCCTGTGGTACCCCACTAACAACACTGGTCCAATTAGAAAATGTTCCATTTACCAACACTCTTTGTAGTCTATCTTTTAGCCAGTTCCCTATCCAGTTACAAATACTATGTTCCAGGCCAACATTCCTTGATTTAACCCGTAACCTTCTGTGTGGCACTGTATCGAATGCTTTAGCAAAGTCTAAGTAAATCACACCCACAGCCATCCCAGAATCGAGGTCCCTCCTTACCTTCTCATAAAAAGAAATTAAATTAGTCTGGCAAGATCTATTACACATAAAACCATGCTGGCAAAAACTTATAGTATTATTATTTCCTATGAAGTCCAGTATCCTATCCTTTATTAATCCTTTGAAATGCTTTCCTACCACTGACATCAGACTAACTGGCCCATAATTTTTATGTAGAGAATGGGATCCCTTTTTGAATAGCGGCACCACATTAGCAGTTCGTCAGTCTCTCTGCACCATGCCAGACCTCAATGAATCCTGAAAAATTAAGTAGAGAGATTTGGCAATCACAGAGCTTAGCTCGTTAAGTACCCTGGGATGAATCCCATCTGGCCCTGGACCTTTGTTTATCTTAACATGTTCTAGTCTCTTTTGAATTTCATCATGTGTGAACCATGCATCATTAGATGTATTATTAGAATTGGGACTATTAATAAGGAAACCTTCATTAGCTGGTTCCTCATTTGTGTAGACAGATGAAAAGTATGCATTCAGAATCTGAGCTTTTTTCTTGTTCTCATCAACCAGCTGACCCCCTCTGATAATAAAGGTCCTACCCCTTCCTGTTTAATTTTTTTTACTATTAATGTATTTAAAAAATAATTTTGGATTCTTTTTACTGCTTACAACTATACCCTTTTCCATATCGATTTTAGCTTGCCTGATAGCTTTTTTGCATGATTTATTGGACTCCTTGTACCTTATAAATGATTCGGCTGTCCCAGCTAACTTGAAAGCCTTAAAAGCATGTCTTTTCTTACCCACCTCAACAGCAACACTTCTATTGAACCAAAAAGGGTTTGCTTTACAATGACGTTCCTTGCTTACAAGTGGAATATATTGACGTGTATATTTATTAAGCAGCATTTTAAAGACTTTTTCATTTTTTATGTTCCTTAGCTTATACAGTCAACTCACATTTAACAACTATAATTTCAATAATATATAACTTACTTTATGAGTGCCTCAATATATCTTGCTATGTATCAACAAAGCTAAAATACTATAGACGTAATTTGATATTGATTAGTTGACATGACATGCAGTGCCTTAAGCAGCCTATACAGATCAATATGGTCCTATACCAGTGGGATTTTTCAACCCACCCAGTCAATAGCTGCACAAGTCAGATTACACATTGATTACAAAGTCAATCATTATTGTTCCATACTCATATTTATGGTGTACCAGGTTAGTCAAAAAAATCCAAATTGCAACCGAATATTTGCCAATGTAAAAGTACCTTAATGATCAGTAGGAAATATCAGCTTGTAGTATACGAAAACATTCTCTAGTTGTCAGAAATGGAAATTATATCCTATAGCATATATTGGACCAATTTTAATTCAGTGAGAAACATTTACTTATCTCATGGTTTATCGTGACAACTCAACAGAAATCTGTGGGGAAATTTGGCATTGAATTAGGAAATATTTGCTGGAATTTATTCTGGCCCATTGTTACTGCATTTTCTAACTGCCTTATGGATGGTTGGGTTATATAAAATATATAGCTTACTCTGGATATCCATAAAAGACTTGAGGTCAGATGGGCATGTAGATTAGATGTGCCAGGTTTAATACACTAATATAATACACATATAGCTACTGTATGTAATTGAACTGCAAACATACATTTTCTTGTTCATTTTAGGACTGAACTGAATATTCAATATAAGATGTGTAACAAGATTATTACAAAAAAAGTTATATACAGAGATGCCAAATTGAAGTTTTGGGCCTTTAAATTCCCTTGGAGAACCACATTTCATCTGTGGGTCTCCAGCTGCAATAAAGGATGATTAATTAAATGAAATCTTACTTTGTTAACAAAACTTCAATATTAATAGTTACAGTTTCATCAAGATTACATCTGCCAGAACAGAATGACATTTAAATGTTAATAACACATTAAGATGATTAGATAAGCTCCTTTACCAGAAAGAAAACTAATTAACAATGTATATTAGCACCTTCATTAGATAGGACCTTATTATATATTGTCTCTATGCTACTTGTTGGAAATTATATTGACAATCTCTAAAGAAATATAACATATAATTTAATCATTATTTTCTGTTCCTATTGATTTAAGTTGAAGAAAAAGGAATCTGATTTTAGCTAAAATTCCATTCAATTTTAGTTGCTGAAAGTTTTGGGGTAATTTGGTAAAAATATATTCTGTTGTTTTATTTTATTGCAATTTGTTGCCTAGCTACCATACAGTAGCTTTGTAATTGTGTAGTCCAAGTTCCCAATTGGTCAACTTGTGTTTCCATTCACTTCTGTCAAAATCATATAAAAAATAGCTACTAACCAAACAATAGATCATCATTTTAGTTGCAAATGTAATTTAATTATTTAATACAGCTTTAAAGTTATATTCAGATTATTATTATACTTAAATAGAACAGTAACAGTAAAAGGACTTCTTTTGTTAAATATTTTCTTTAGCACAATTCACTCTACTACTGAGGAATATAGAACTATGGTCACTAAATGACGTAAGTAAAACAACTTCAAAAAACAAAGCAAGGATGTAATTACGGCCCTTCTGGGACTGAGCTGGACATATGTTGAGAGCATTGTTGCTTTGCAAATAGACATTTCCATAGTTAAAATGAATGGATATTGTGGTCAGAGATCTTGTGATACTGGCTTCCTGGTTTCTTGACTCAGCTCTTCATGTGATGCGAAATACTTTTCCATTAATTCTCTGAGTGTTTTCCAAAGTCTTAACTCTTTATACAAGCAAGAACCAACAACTGTGCCTTGAGCGTTCATTGGAGAATTAGCACATATTATTAGAAAGAATAAAAAGATATGTGTGTCTTCTTAGTTCTATCAGTATAAAATAAAAATATCTAAAAGCAAAGCTGAGGATGCTGCTCTTACAAACCCTGAGGGATTTGAGATGAGTCCCATGGTAAAAAAAAAGAAAAGAAAGATGAACAATGGCATGCTTGTACTAAGTCATAAACAGTGTAAATTATTTGTCAGCTATTTGAAGCCTTGGGCAACTCTCAAGCTTAGCAGAGCAGGCACTCAAAGTGAATAAATAAAATCTCTAAAGCTCACTATATGAAATTACCAGTGCAACTACAATACGTCTATGAAGGTTTTAGTTCACTCAGGTCACCCTAAGTGTAATAAGTCTAAAACAATAGGACTTGATGAGTAATCTACAAAATGCTTTACCACACATCTTAACTTCACTACTACAATCCTCAACATGGTCAGCATCATGGGCCATGAGGAAGCTACAAAATAAAGTGGAATTCTGATTTTAATAACTTAAAAAACACTGGAGGGTTTATTTTATAGTTAATAGTATTACTGGATAGAAAATAAAATAAACAATACTGTCCAATTATGTTGACAAATTACCACTATTGCACTGAGATAATAAAGAGTGTAAATTATTTGTCAACTATTTGTAGCCTTGGTCAAGCCCCAAGCTTAACAGAGCAGACACTCAAAGTGAATAAATAAAATCTCTAAAGCTCACTATATAAAATTACCAGTGCAACATTAATAGAATAAGTCTATGGAGGTTTTAGTTCACCCAGGTCACCCTAAGAGTAATACGTCTAAAACAATTTCACTTTCTGAGTAATCTTCAAAATGCTTTACCACTCATCTTAGCTTCTCTACTGTAATCCTCAACATGGTCATTAAAAAAAATCTATTACTGTTTTTGGGATACATAAAAGCTCTGTATTTGAGGGCAGTAGAAGACAAGTAGCACACTAGGACAATGCACATGCGATTAACCTGCCTGCAACATTTTCATTCAAGATGTACCACAATCTTGTTTTCATACACAATCAATACCTAGCACAGAGATGGAAGCCTTGTCCGCATCTAGAAAGTGCAAATATAAAAACATCAAAATTATATCCTAAAATATAAATAATATAAAAGCTCATTATAATGTTAGTGGTGACATTAGTTTCTTGTAACACACATTATAACAATAATAACAATAAACTAGATACTAGAATATGCATATATAATTTCATTTTCCTTGGCTTTCACTGATTTCATTATATTTGTCTCATGTATTCTCTTTGAAATCCTGCTATCAGTTTCTATTTTAAGCGCAGGAGGGGCATTACTCCTTAGAAAATGAGGCTGACGTTATTCTTTGTAGATTTACAAAGCTGCCATGCTCATTATCAGCATAAAAATGCACTGAATTATTTATTGTTTCTTTAAAAATGCATCTGACTCATTAACTAGAGAGTAATATATGAGATTTACAGTATATATGAAGTGGGGCGGGGGTATTTTACTGAAAACAGTTCCCAAGTAGATCAAATGTCTTCACACAAGGCTGCTTGTGTTGTGTTCCCCAAACTTCACCACTAGGGTAAGGTGAAACAAGGCAATTTGTTTACAATATACTGGTGTGATCAAATTCCAAAATTCCAGATACCCAATACTAGCTAAAGCAGTGAAAGGAGGTACATGCCCTACACCCCCACCATTGCACCCTAGGAATAGACATTGTGTGACTACTCCTACCCCCTTCAAGGATTAACCTTCAGTCAGAGCCCAACTTAGCTCTGGAAATGAGTAAAATATTGGAAAATAGATGTAAGAATATAGAGAGCAGCAATATATATTCATCCCACCTAACTGACTTTCATGCTGTGCTTTTAGGTTTAAAGGGAAACTGTCATGGGAAAACATGTTTTTTTTTTTTTTAAACGCATCAGTTAATAGTGCTGCTCCAGCAGACTTCTGCACTGAAATCCATTTCTCAAAAGAGCAAACAGATTTTTTTTATATTTAATGTTGAAATCTGATATGGGGCTAGACATATTGTCAATTTCCCAGCTGCCCCAGGTCATGTGACTTCTGCTCTGATAAACTTCCAGCTCTGATAAACTTCCTTGTTTTGTGACTAAAAGTCATATGATTTTAAGGATTCAGATTCGGTCCGGCCAGGCACATGGATTCGGCGTAATCCAAATCCTGCAGAAAATGGCCGAATCCCAGCTGAATACTGAACCAAATGCTGGATTCGCTGCATCCCTACATACAGCACATGAGAGGAACTGTGGACATTATGTTGCTTACTCAAAGCAAGCCAGATTAAATTCAGACCTAATTCATCTTGCATTTTATATGTAATGGCAATTGCTTAAACTATTAGCATAAATGGACAGATTTAATTTGTTAAAAAGACTACATTTTAAGGGAAAATCTGGAATTTAAATATACAGATATTTTCTGATTGAGCTGAATTGAGCTCATCCAGTTCAAAATTGGATCCGAGTGCTTGCAGGGGAAACAAGCATTCCACCCATCCACAGAACTGAAATCACCTCACCCACTCAGACAATTTGAATATTATGGGTAAACATTACCATCAAGTTAAATTTATATAGGGAATAATCAACTCTTGTTGATTAAAGTATATTTTAAATTTTATACTTTAAAGATTAAAATATACTTTAAAGATTTTTCAGTTCAGTATTTTCCCTGTTACAATGCCAGGTCAGAATGAGTTATGGTATGAACAGTTCAGAACAGACAATACTAGAATTGAAAAAAACAAAACATTGAATAGTGTCTATTGTGTGGCATATGTATGGGTGGTAAGAGGCCCTGTAGATTCGGACAAAATAATCTGCTCATAGCATTAACTTGTCACAAGATGATGGAAATGCTATTGAAAACATCTACAGGTTTGTAGTTCCCAAGATCCCTGGTATGGTTGGGGCATGGAGGAAACATCAGAAGAGGACTCAGCTGAGCTAAGTGAGTTGTAGATTGTGGCTTGTTGGTTAAGTCAGGTGACAGCAATTATCTAGTCATGAAAGACAGTTAGGGGTTATTCAGCAGGGCAGTCCTACAAGTCTCAATGGAGATATACAGTGTTAGACTAGTTTAGAGTCTGGAATCTGCTAAAAGTAAAAACAAAAATGTAGCTGTTAGAATATGTTTGTTACGGAGAATTACAAACATCTACTCTCTACTATCGACTATGTTGCTTTATATTATAAAGACTAAACTACATACAATGTCCTGGAGAAAACTGCCAGGATATTATAAATTGCCAAGGCATTCCATGACCATATAAAAGCACAATGCCCAAGGCCAAGTGTTTTTATAAAGGTCATGAAACTCAGAGGTGACTTCTCATATCCTACAGTATATATATCTCTCTATATATATATATATATATATATATATATATATATATATATATATATATATATATATATATATATATATATATATATATATATATATATATATATATATAGATAGATATATATATTTATATATAATACAAACACGTTTTAGTGAGTCATCAATACATTTGTGTTGTCCAGGGCAGCACACTTGACTGCAGTATTTTCTTCATTGGGGAGTAGAGTTACACAACATGTTTCGGGCTATGCCCTTTCTTTTAGTAAGTCATGACAGAAATTACATAATTAAGCTCTGATTATAACTGATGACATTACTAGGCACCACTTATAAGAATAATAGTTTGCAGGATATTCATTGCTCTTGTGTATTATAAAAGCATACAGGCCACCTGCTTCCTCTTCCTTAAATATATAATCCCCCTCCCCACACACACACACAAGCTTACAGTGAATTAAATTTTACAGCGAGACAGACCAGTGCAGACACAGCTAGACAAACCAGACATGAGGTACTGTAGATATAGAAGAGGAGCCATGACTAATGGTTGAACTTGCAAGAGTGGCCCTAGCTAAATGTTGGACCCTCAAGGGTGCTTTCAATGTTTGACAAACATTGTGCTAAGAAAAATCTCTGTTCTGTTTCATGCTCTGCCCCTATTTCTGACTTTCCAACCTATATCTCACTATTGCTTTCAATTCTACTTAACTTCTGCCAATTTTTCTTTCCCTTGCATACCATTTCTTGTAAAACCCATCAGAAGTCAACAATAAAAAAAAAACAGACAGCTGAAGTGGTGCAAATTGACCCCTACCAACACTACTGCACTGATCTGCATTACAGCTAACTGTCTTTCAAAAGAACCAACTGCAACATAAGATAGGAAGATTGCTGGGGGGGCGGGGCAGGAAAGAATATAATGTGTTAGATGAACTAATAAACTTGAATTGAACATTCAATTTTGCTTATAGTTTTAAACAACTCTATTTTTTGTGTTATCTCTAGAGATCTCTATCTCTCCATCTGTCACACAAAAAGACTGTCACTTCATAATACTGCATGGGTTGGCCATACTAAGATCAGTTTAAAGTTAAATCACAATAATTCTGCTGGCAGAGAAATACCAAACCCCTGATGCGCTACCTGTCATTCATTTAGAGAACCCAAGGAATTGACTTACTCTACTGGCACAGGAAGTCCCAATTGTGTTACCTGTTCCCTGTGGGATGAAGTTGTTCCTACTTGGCCCAGGGATTGTGCATTAATTTCCTGCTTTTAGTTTATTTATTAGGAGTGAGCACATGGCTCTTCCTATTTGGACTCCACTCCAGGTGGGGGTGGATGCTGCAAGGGGCCCGTATCAAGTGTAAGCCTATGAATACCATGATTTTCGGTTAGGTCAGGATGTCAACTCATTAACAAATGAGTAGTTAGTGGTGTGGATAGAAGATTCTGACATAGGAGTGTGAGTGAAACAGACTGGGTAGAACAGGAGTCCCTGTTGAGGCATTCTGGTACACTGGGAGCATCTTTGCTGTATGTGTTGTAATACCCAATGTGATTTCAGTTTGTGTAGTATGATATTGTGCCATAAATGCTTATTGTAGGAAGTACCTTTGCTTCTGTTCAATACATTTTTATTTGATTAAAAATCACTGGCTAACAGTCATTTTATAAAATACCGAAGTCTTGAGAGTTGCAGTTCAGCTTTATATAACAGTGCCTCCGCTTGCTTGCAAGGTCCCATAAAGATGCTTGTTGTGTAACCCAGCTCTGTCCAGACAGCAACTGGAGGGTTGTGTGTAACCAAGAAATGATTATACACACAAACTCGAAGGAAAGAGCCTGGTATAACATTTGAATTAGCCCTTTAAAATAAAATCGCTCGCAAATGCATTTGTATTATATATATATATATATATAGTGCTCACCACTAATTTTTTAAAACCATTAGGCGGGGGTGCAATGAGGCTGTGACCACAAAATACATACAGTATAGACAAATACAAGAGGTCCTCTGCACTCAACCCATTATCAATATATTTAAGACATTGAGACATTTTGTGCATACAGCTACTAAAAAATGCCTTACCCTTTAAACAACAGGGATTGTTTGTCCATATATTGCAATATATTTAAGCTGGCCAACTACGTCAAAGTCATCCCATATCTGGCCAGTCCTACTCTCAAATTGAATCTGATTCATTAAGAATTCTATTGCTTTATGATACATTTTACAAAGGGACTAAGTTTTACCTGCAACTTACTTGCTGCTTTCAAAGTAAAACTCCCAATCTTGGTTGCCCTGTTATACTGGAGCAGTGACCAGCTCCTTGTTGTAGCTCCCACCCTTCCCAGCTATAGCCAGGTGATCCCACTGGTGTCTAATAAAAGGGCAACCAAGTTTGGGAGTTTTACTTTGAAAGTAAAGTTTAATAAGTTGCAGGTAAAATTAGTCCCTTTGTAAAATGTATAATGACGCAATAGGATTCTTAAAGGGGTTGTTCACTAATTGTTTTCAGATAGATCACCAGAAATAACGACTTTTTCCAATTACTGTCTATTTTCTATTTGTAACCGTTTTTCTAATATTGAAGTTTAAAGTGTCATTTTTCACCTTCTAAAGCAGCTCTGTTCTAAACTGATACATTTAATGGATACATTTCTTATCTTTGTCCCTGCTGAGCAGAATCTCTGGGTTTCATTACAGGCAGCTGTTACAATTGATACAATAGTTGCTAATACTCCAGAGATGTTGCTGTGAAATGTATCAATTAAATGTTGCAAAATTGTATCAGTTTAGAGTCTGCACCTGAATTACTGAGCTGCCAGATTCAAACACCAGAGACACCAACTTTACACTTGGATTTTGGAAAAACAGTAAAAGATAAATAATGGAAAGTAATTGAAAAAAGTATTTATTTCTGGGGAACAATTCGAGAACAACTGAACAGAAAAAAGTGTTTGGAAGGTGAACAACCCCTTTAATGAATCAGATGCAATTTGAGAGCAGGACTGGCCAGATATGGGATGACTTTGACGTAGTTGGCCAGCTTAAATATATTGCAATATATGGACAAACAATCCCTGTTTTTTTTTTAAAGGGTAAGGCATTTTTTAGTAGCTGTACGTACAAAATGTCTCAATGTCTTAAATATATTAATAATGGGTTGAGTGCAGAGGATCTCTTGTATTTGTCTATACAGTATATATATATATACACAAGTTACCTACAAGTTACATAAAGTATGATACAGTGTATATGATATTCTTCAAGCCCTCACAATTTTTCTAAAAAGAGATCCATGGATACAACTGGGAGCCATGGGAATCCTGAATATCTGTCCTGCTTCTACATGTGCAGCAGCAGCAGCTAAACTTTCTGCACAACTTCCTCCGACTTTAGTTTTGCACAAAAGCCAAGTTCACCGTGGCCTCAAGCGGCACAACAAGAGATGTGAGAGTGCCATTGGCGTGTTACCCTGAGAGTGGAAGTTTGGGTGGGACATGTCCCCTTTGCCCCACCTCCTAGAGGATCAGGGTAGCAAATCTGGAATTTCCTTCTGCCACTCCTGCTGTAAAAATCATTTCAAGCTGCCTGGCAGCCACAGTAACTCTGATTCGTTTCCGCTCGCTGCAAGTCGCAAGCTCTGGGGCTGCTGCTGCCGCTACAACAATAGATTCCAAGTTCCAGCTAGTCCAGAACCAGCGGTTCTGCTCCAGGGGAAGGGAACCGACATCCCGTTCGGATACACCATAACGGCCATCTGCTGGGACAGTCGGAGAAGTTAGTAGTGGTTAGTACTAGTGGACGAGCCTTGGCGGAGTCTGGAGTTCTTCTTCTTCTTCATACAACCTCGTGGATGGAAAGTAGTGGATCGACTTTGGAGCAGTGTGTGTGTGTGTGTACGCTTTTCCTAGCGCTGAGATGCGGGGGGGCTTAGTGGTGCCTGCCTCTGGAGGAGTCTGAAACTTTCCGCAGCGACTTCGTAAGAGATCTGGTTGGGGTGGAGGGGGGTGCGTCTGTCTGGGATGCAGATTGTGCAATCGGCGTCTCTGGATCGGATGGGGATGAGGAGAAGAGGAAAACAGGAGGAGATGCTGGAGGGATGTGCGGCCAAATGGACTTTCTTGCCTGATCCCTTGAGGAAAATGACACGAGGGCTCCAGATGAGCTTTATGGTACTTTTGCTGCTTTGTGTCAGCTATGGAAGTGCTCAGGAACTCAATCCTAGAGGAAGGAATGTATGCAAGGCACCAGGGTAAGGAGCTCTGTGCATGGACATAGTTACACTGCCTGTAAATACAGTATATGTGTGTGTGTGTGTTACGGGACTGTGCAACCTCATTTACAACTCAGTGTAGCAGCTAGGGGCAAATGATCTATTGTTCTTTGTGCATGGGCATATATTGTTGGCACACATCCATCTTCTGCCACAGACTCATTTCCATGTATGTTGTAGTAGGAGGAGCTTCAGGCCTGTGTTATGTACTGATGATGGGTGACAGTAACTCTATCTCCCACACACAACCACCTATACTCACATGTAGGGCTGCCACCTGGCCGGTAAAAGTGATGTTTTATGCCAATGTTATTAATAGGATAAAAAACAGCAACAATATGGGATGGCCAGAAAGGTGGCAACCCTACTCATGTCTACATACAGTAAATGCCCATTAGAGTACAACCCCCCCCACACACACATCACATTTATATAAATATATACAAAATAAAATATACAAGACACTTTACATAACTCACCTCCTTACTTTTACACACACACAGAGGCACACACAGGCACACACACACAGAGGCAGACACACAGACACAGAGGCACACACAGATACACAGTCACACACACAGACACACATGCATGCACACACACTCACAGACAGACACAAGCACACAGACACACACAGACACAAGGGCATACACACAGAGATACAGGCACACACAGAGATACAGGCACACATAGAGATACACAGAGATACACACAGACACATACAGAGGCATATACACACAGACACAGTCATATACAGAGGCAGACACACAGACGCACACACACACACACACACACACACACACACACAGACAGTGTGGAGCTTCAGTATGTACAAGTATTCCTGATATTTTGGTTCTTTCATTGACAACTCTGGGCCAAAGTAATGATAAATGCAAAGTTTGTTCCACGTCTAGTAAATCATAGCAACCAGATAGCATCTCTGGGGCAGCACTTTGAAAGCAAGGATCTAACTGGTTGCTATGGGTTACTTGGGCATGTTTCTACTCAATAACTCAATTTTGAGGGCATAGCATCCCCACAGGTATTTAATTTCTATGTATGATTTTATGATTTTACAGTATATAAATACTGCACCAGGACTAAGTAAAATGTTAATTAATCACTTCTTTTACTCATTCATTCCATGAAATCTTTAAGGTGCATTAGATATAGGCAGTTGTATTAAAGGTGACGCTTATAATTAGTATGAGGTGACAGACTTTCTGGCTACTGACTCACAAAGAATGTCATTTTCTTCCCTCTGACACAGGCTGATAGATGTCACTGACAGGGTATGTGATAATGTCTTGGATTTAGACATGTCAGACCACCACAGATTAAGATTGGTTGTCAGATTTGCTGTCATGAGAAGCTTGAAGCACCAGATAGACAGTTAACATACTGCTTGCAACTAATGCAGCACATTTATCCCTGAGAAATGGTCTTTTCCTTGCTAAAGTATGGAATGGCCATCTCCCATAATCTTCATTATAATGAAATAATTCAAATTTTTTAAACCAATTTACTTTTTCTCTGTAGGAGAAACCCCAAGGTCCCGAGCATTCTGCATAACAGGTCCCATACCTATACTGCTCATACATTCAAGCATTTATCTCTTATCTGGAAACCTGTTATCCAGAAAGCTTCCAATATGGGATGGTCATTTCCCACAGATCTCACTACATATTATATCAAGCAAATATATATATATATATATATATATATATATTTATATATTTATTTATACTTTTCCTTAACCAATAATAAAACAGGACTTTGTACTTGATATAACAAAGCTGCACAAATCTATATTAGTTTCACAGCAATCATCCTGCTATCCTCTGTAGTTCCATGTGCCCCATGTAAACTCAAAGTTTAAGTTGCTGCAACATTTCACACAGAGTAGCTGTTTCTTGTCCTGAGAAGGCACCAATTATGATAAAAAATGTTCCAGCATCCAAGGCTCATTAATCAGTACTGTTTTGTTAATTAGGAGGGAATAAAACCTTTAATGTTACTGAATGCCAAATATTTATCCAGTACGTGTTCTCTACTTATTTTGCCACAAAAGGTAGAGCAAGTTATATAACAGTTTTTTTAATGTTGAAATTGTTGTTCAAACATAACGTATCGCATAATTCCCAAACATAGCCACTATATATTTAGGTGTTAATAGTGAATAAGGCATGTGATTTTTGTCTGATCTAATAGGCTGCCTGCTCCATTCTCTGTGAGTGCAAAACCATGTCTGACCTCTCTTTTCATGTGACCGCCTCTTTTTATTGTTGTTATACTTTATTTATGTATCACATACATTCTGCAGCACTTTATAGAGTTATATATATATATATATATATATATATATATATATATATATATATATATATATATATATATAAAATCTCTAACAGGCCCCATACCTGTATATCGTCTTTACTTTTCATCTTTAGTAATTGTTTTGTAATACAACTGTTTGATATATTAGAGCTATGTGTTTAAAAAAAGAGAATTGCTAATTGGTTTGTATGGTTCTGTGCTCTCTGACTGGTGACTGGTTGCTGCTATTGTTATGGCTGTAGGTTAGACATTGAATACACAGGTAGAATCTGCAGCTCTTTAGCTGTGACACTGTCAGCATTCCCAGACAGCCCCCGGCAAATGCTATTAGCTGTAGTCCAATAGCAGCTGAAAGTTGTTCGATCTCTTGGGAGTCATATCTTAGAGTGATATCTAAAGATTTTTTTTTAATCTAAATAGAAAGTGTTCCATTAGATGCGGAAGTGTACAGTGTTACTAAGCCACTAATTCCACAACAGAGAATACAGTCCTGATGATCCAGAGCACCCTGAGAAAACATGTGCACTCCAATTAGGGGATGTGAAACAAGTTTTCCAGTATTTTACATCTGACCAATCAGGAAGGATAATACAAGCTTCCCAGTTTGTGCATTTGTCCAATCAGAAAGGACAAAACAAGCCTGCCAGTGTATTGCATTTATTTTTCCAATCAAGAATCATAATACAAGCTTGCAAGTGTAGCGCTTTTATCCAATCAGGAAGGACAACACACGCTTGCCAATGTAATACATTTGTGAGGAGTTTTCATTTTTCCATCGCAGTGGTCTGCTCCGTGCTGGATTGCTGCCAGTACATTTGCAGCTCGTTTATAGCCCTGACTCAGAATTCTGCAAATTAGTTTTAAATAGGTTCCCTCTCCTGGTTTTGATTGCACTTGGAATGCATTGTAGCCAAATGTTGTTTTGCCAGAGGCTTTATAAACTTTCTTATAGAAAATGTTATTTTCAGAGCACAGCTTTTTTTGTTCTAGATAAAGCGGCAAAAGCTGGTAACTGATGCAGAACTGCAAAATCCTGTGTCCCTTTTATATGGTTGCACAATCCTCCTGTAGATGTTGATGTTCTTCATCACTGTTGCAGGAAATGCACATCAGCAACCCAGTGCAGTCCTATGTATCAGGTACTGGGAAGCGGGGGGGGGGGGGGGGGGGGGGGGGGGGGGGGGGTTCAAGCAAAGTAGGTAAGGAGGAAATCAAAAGGACAATTGCAGTCATATGAAAGTTTGGGAACCCCCTCAGCCTGAATAATAATTTACTCCGCTTTCAACAAAAAAGATAATAGTGGTATGTATTTCATTTATGGGGTGTTTTCTGAACAAAGATTTTTAGTGAATCAGTATTCAAATTAAAACAAATGTGAAAAACTGGCTGTGCAGACATTTGGGTACCCTTGTAATTTTGCTAATTTGAATGCATGTTATGAATGCTCAATACTGATTACTGGCAACACCAAATTGGTTAGATTAGCATGTTAAACCTTGAACAAAGCCTCAGTGTAGGTTGACAATCCACAAAGGGGCTACCGATTGGCCAATCACATCACTTATCTGGCACCCGAAGAACATTTTTCATGTTAGTGTTGCTCCCCCACTCCTTTTACTTCTGAATGTTGCTCATGGGTTCAAAAGGTTGGGGATCCCTGTAGAGGAAGGCTACTAAAAGCACAGTGGTTTAAACTGTCAGTAAGGAATGTAATCAGGAAATGGAAGGCCACAGGCACAGTTGCTGTAAAACCCAGGTCTATCAAGCCACGAAAAATACATGTGTGGCAAATGCAGAGAATTGTGAGAATGGATACAGACAACTCAAATATCACCTCCAAAGACCTGCAAGAACATCTTGCTGCAGATGGCTGATCTGTACATCGTTCTACAATTCAGCACAACTTACCCAAAGAGCATATTATGGCAGGGTGATGAGAAGGAAGCCCTTTCTGCACTCACACCTCAGTGTCGCTTGTTATATGCAAAAACTTAGACAAGCCACAGTCATTTTGGAACAAAGTGCTTTGGACTGATGAGACAAAAATTGAGTTATATGGTCATAACAAAAATTATTTTGAATGGCAGAAGAAGAACACTGCATTCCAAGAAAAACACCTGCTATGAACAGTCAAATTTGGTGGAGGTTCCATCATGCTGTGGGGCTGTGTGGCTAGTTCAGGGACTGGGGCCCTTGTTATAGTCAAGGGTCAGATGCATTTAACCTAGTATTCCAATATAAACCAATTTCCCTTTCTGATATCAATGTTCCTCTCTTTCTTTGACTCTGTATAATCTGGTGCAAGTTAAGCATTCTGCCTTGCATGAGACTGATATGCCCACTGTCTCCATATAGATCTGGCCAGGAAACTTGTTACATGACCTGGAATAATGACACGGGGAAATGGAGCCAGACAGAGAAAATAGGTCTAGTCATGATTCCCAATAAAACATTGGGTCACACAAGCGAACATCAGCCACTCCAAAATGAGAGGTGGTGCTACTCATGGGATTACTGCAGCTGGGAATAAACAAATACATCTGTATACCTCATACCGAAAGCTCTTTTTAGGGCAAACATACTCTTTAACTATGTCATCCATCTATATTGTTTCTAAATGTATCATTCTTTAATTCATAGGAACATATCAGCATTACTTACAACTGTGAATCAAATTCAATCATTCATTTTTATATATTGCCAACACATTTACACAGAACTTTACAGAAAGTATACATCATTTGCATCAGTCCCTGTGAGGCGTACAGTCTAAATTCCTATCACATTTACTCACAGTAGGGTATGCTTTATCAGGAAACAATTATCATGTCTGTTTTCTTGAGTTTGGGAGAAAAACTATGCAGACACAGGGAGAATATACAAACTCCTTGCAGATAGTTAGTGATGGGCGAATCTCCCGCGATTCGCTTCGGCGAAAAATTTGCGAATTTCTAGAGAAATCCGCGAATCGGCGAAAAATTCGCGAAACAAGTCGCGGGACGCTTTTGACGCGCGTTGCGTTAACTTTGACGCGCGTCGCGTCGTTTTCGGCGCGCATCGCGTTGTTTTCGGCGCGTCACGTCAAAAACGACGCGCGACTCGTTTTTTTCGGCGAAATTTCGCTGGTGATTCGCGAATTTATTCGCCAGCGGCGAATCACGGGAATTCGCCGCGAATTCGACCCTGGCGAATAAATTCGCCCATCACTACAGATGCCCATCAAAGCTGGGAGTTATTGGGCTATAATGACCTGTATAGACCAGGGCAAGGACCGGATTAACGAGCAGATGCAGTCCTCAATCTGACATGAATATCAAACCTGCCCAATCGACATATATCTGGTTTTTAGATCATTGGAGGGCCCCATACATGGGCAGATAAGATGCCGACTCTGTCTAATGAACACGTATTGCAGCTTAAATCATCCCATGTATTGCCACCTTTACACATTGAGCAAACCATGCATAAGTGTGGGCAGATGAAGAAATCATGTATGTATGTATAACTGTTTGTAAAGTGCTGTTAAAAAGCCTCAGCGCGGTACAGTGCATAAATGTACAATAAAAGTGTACACAGGGAAGACAAACCACATATTGAATATACACAGAAATAATATCAGGACAAAGAGCTAATGTCCTATGTGGTAAGAGACATAGTGGAAAGGAGGTCCCTGTCCCGTGCAGGTTACAGTCTAAGTGAATGGTTTCATGGTATAATGATGAATTGATGAATGAATGAGTTGATGGTATAAAATATTTTTGGTCCTTGCATTCTAATATACTGGATGCATTTTTAGCATTGTTAACTAAAAATATACTATATATGCCATATGAGACGAAAAGGTAAACTATGCCATATGAGACGAAAAGGTAAACCCATGATTGGCCATCAAACCTAAGGCTATGGATACACAGGCTGAAGTCTCCGGCTGTTGTCTGCCTGTGTATTTGGCAAAAATATGTGAAAGGAGGCATCTCCATTAATCTCTAATCCCTATGGGTTAGGGTCCTCCATCCTTTTGTCTCCTGGACACTGAGCACTTCATCTGTATTGTAATTGTATTTTTTATTTATGTGAATAGTATTTCTAATAATGCACTTTTTGTTACTTATTAATGCAGTGACCCCTTGTTTGTTCCTACAAATTTTTTGTTTTGCTGTACAGTGCTTTGCCTTCAAGAGAGCAATAAAAATAAAAATATACATACATTCATCTCTGGGCTGACCTCACCTCTGCTGTGTGTGACCTCACAGAGGCTGATCGGATTCAAATGAACGGAGCAGGGGCACTGAGCACTGAGCAGATCTGCTTCTCTTTGCAAAAATACACAGGCTGACAACAGCCGGAGCCTTCGGCCTATGTGCCTATAGCCTTAAACCATTTTTACAAAAATAATAGATGGCTCAATTGTGAGGAACAATCACAACTATTTTACAACTTTTCTTATATTGTTTTCAAAACATTGGTAAAATTCTCCCAATACAAAGAACTACCCTCACGCTGCTTCTTAAACATCACTGTCACTTATAAATATCATACTTTTTCCCGTGTGAATGTTCTGAATGTATTGACGGCAGCTTCTTGGCAGGTACAATCAATTCCACTATACGTACAGAAGGGATGCACCGAATCCACTATTTTGGATTCGGCCAAACCGCCGAATCCATTGTGAAAGATTAGGCTGAATACCGAACCAAATCCGGACCCTAATTTGCATATACAAATTAGCGGGGGGAAGGGTAAAAGCGTGCCGCACACGAAGTCAATCACATGATTTTTTGGATTTGGTTTGGCCAGGTGCAAGGATTCGGCCGAATCCTGCTGGAAATGGCTGAATCCTGGTCGAATACCGAACCGAATCCTGGATTCGGTGCATCCCTAACGTACAGTATAGATGTGTATGTATATATACATATGTATATACACACATATGTATGTGAAACATATATACAGTATGTTTCACAGGCCAATGAGATTTGACATATTGGCCATCAGCCTCCAAACCCAGAGACAGATTAACAATAGGCTGATAGATCTCTGATAGATCTCTTTTCAGATGTTTGATAAAAAGTTCTGGGAAGTTTGGACCTGATAGCACTATACACAAGAGCCTGGGAAAAGTAGTATTACCAATATAAAGGTTGTATATATGGAAGTACAGAGAGTTATTCATTTCTAACCATCTCATATGGTCTCATTGGCTTTTTAACCCAAGATACTAAAGATGCATTTTACACATTAGCCAGCTAAAATTCTTATCTTGTCCATTCAGGAGATATAAAAAGTTTGCAGCATGATAGTAGTTTTAGCCTGTGAACCCGTGGCTCCTCAATATTGCTCTTGTGCTACCTACTGTGTTCGTCAGATATTTCCTACAAAAGATCCAGATTTACCATTCAGCTTGTACTTTTTTTTCAAGGCTTTTCATGTATAAAAGCAAGTTCAAAGGTTTCTTTTATTTTCTTTGTGCTTGTGAGCTTGAGACTTGTAGATCTTTTTACTTGTCTATTTTTTAGGAAACCTTATTGTATCTTAAAAATTAGAGACTAGTTAGAGATTAACTAACACTCAAAAAAACTGACATCTCAACCTTGTTTGTCCATGGGGGAAAAACGTTCCCCTTGCTCCTATATTCTTGCTTGGGGGAAAATGGCACTTTACCATTGAATTATTACACATACGTAGTTGACAGAACTATAAAACCAGTAAATTAAATTACATTCTAATAAAAAAAAATAACAAAATGAAATAGAAGATAAGTATTCCTGAAGCACCAAAAATACTTTCTCAGCTTGGATGACAGTTCAAGTTTAAATAGTGTAGCAGACTCTAAGTAGGATTGTGATCAGGGGGGCCATTGATCTTTGGGATCAGTGTTCTGCTGATAGATACATTTTAAACCAACTACAGTTTTGTTTAGCAGAATGAAACGTATTGTATTTCATTTTACACCTCACTTTTGCCTTCTTTATTACCAAAATACGCAGTCCCTGCTAATGAAAAGCAGCCCCGCACCATGATGCTGCCACCACCATACATCACTATGAGCGCTGAGTGTGTAGTTTCAGTTGTTTTCTAGCTTTTATACAAAAATCAAATTTCACTCATGGTATGTGCTTACAATAGAATAAAAATATAGGGTTTATTTTGGAAAAATACCAGACATGGCTATTCATACCCATTAGCATTTATAACGCAAGTGGAGCCAGCTGTCATTAATAATATAGTATTTTTTTATCATCTGCAGTGTAAACCAATAGTGTGTTAATATCATATAGCTATTATAACTGTAAATAGAAATATCTATGTTATCTGATCCATTTCTAAAAGGGATGCATGACATCACCATCCCTATAACATTAATGTTCTTTTTGTCTGCTTTAAACTGTTCTCATGTGGAGTTGGTCACGACCATTCCGGATATAACAAGCTTCTTCAGCCAGTAAACTAAATATATCATAGCTGCACAGTGTGTAGTAAAAATATATTTTAGTATTAAGATGCATTGTAAGAAACAACAAAAGAACAAAGATCTAGAACATCAAAAATAGGGAAACACCTGTATACACAGAGAAATGGAAACACTTCTCATAGTTATAAGTAGGAAACATACATCACTATTCTACCCAAATCACAGATCCTAGAAAGGAACAAATATCCTGCTGATTCTTATAAAATAGTAAATAACTGTGGGGGTAGAATGCACTGAGATCCTGCAGGTTAGTGGTTCCATTTTGTTACAGTCTCCATTTACTGTCCTCGATACAACCAGAAGCCTAACTCCAAGGTTAAGTACGGTGAGATTTGGGCTAGATACTGATTTGCTCTCATATTCTCTGAACTAGAATATTCTTGGAATGATGCAGCAGGGTTTTTATATATGAAATCTTTTTACTGCTAAGAGGGACACAGAATTGGGGGCAGATTTACTAAATTCACATGAATTCACATGAGTGATTCGAATATTCGATTGTATTTTCAAAAAGATTTGAATTCGAATTTCTAATATGCAAATTAGGCAAATACGACCATTGAATATTCGAATTCGAATAATTCGAATATTCAAATTAAATTTTATTCGAATATTCGAAAATTAGATGGTCGAATACTTCCCCTTTAAATTTTAATTCGACCGCCTACTTCGCCAGATTAAACCTACCGAAATGTGGATCATTCCCTAAGATAGAATATAAAAAAATTTCTATATTCGATCGTTCGATCACTGGAATTGCGGTAAAATCCTTCGAAATCGATAGTCAAATTCATAGGATTTTACCTCCCCACTATTCAACCTTTAGTAAATTTGCCCCTTAATGTCAATTAAAAAATGGTGGCTTGAGCCAAAAAAACTGTTGAACAACTACAGCTATAGAGAATATAAACTGACTAAATGCAGTTCAGTCAGGTTTGTAGTTGATTTATATACTATAGTCCCTAGTATAACCTGATGGAAGTTTAAGTAGATGGGATGAGCCACAAATTGGAGCCCTTTATTGATGTCTATGGAGATTTACATTCATCCAGGTCATGATACATGGTATCTAATTTAGTCTAAAGCAACTGGTCTTTCTGAGCTTTCTTAAAAAAGTTTCACCACTTATCCGATGAGCTTCTTCAAGTAAGAACTGAAGAGGCCAGAACTGAAATATTTTCAAGATATCGTAGAAAGTTCAGTTGCTTTAAATGTCATTTTAGGCACTTTCTCAATCCATTCCCTCTCTCATTGCCTGATTTTAGTCTACAGTAGGTTCGTATCCAGTCTGGACATTATCTGCAAGGAGTTTGTATGTTCTCCTGATACATCAGGCTCCTCTGATACTCTAAAAACATTAAGGCAGGTCAATTGGCTCCTGATAAACTTGCCAGGAGTGTGTGAATGTTATAAGGACCTTATATTGTAAGCTCCATTGGGGCAGGGACTTAAGTGAAAGATGTATAATCTCTATAAAGTGCTGTTGAATATGATGGTGCTATATAAATAAAGGATATTTATACCACTGTACTTATGAAAATATTATTAGAACAAAAGTTATTTTACTATTTTACTTTCTGTCTTTTACGTAATACCGTTTAAGCTGTTCTGATATCTGAGAGAAAAGAATATGATTTCTAAAATGTAAACATCTTGCATGGAGTCATATTAGGAATTTCCTGTTAATTCTCCTCCTTTCTCTGGAACTCAACAGCATCACAAAGTAATTGGATCTGACAGCAGAACTGGGCTTATAGCGTGCATCAGTATTCCGGTACAGTTAAGAACATTTTATTCCTGCATATGGCTACACTCATACAACACAGTTTTATTTATTTTTTTTACATTTCATGATCCCAGATTCAGTTTCAATCTCAGGAGATTTGAGCACAAACAGCTACTGTCTGTTACTAAGGATTCCTGTGACCAGCAACAAGCCCCTTTGACTATAGATTTTATATATAAATTTTAAATTCCTTCACTTCACTTTTGATCTAGTTATATGAACAACTGGAAACACACTTGTCTTCGCATATTCATGTGCAAGAGCATATGTCTTCCATGCCATTCCATGCTTTACATTACTGGAAAAGGGGGTAAATTCCCTTTGTCTAATCCTATACAAAGCTCTGTTTCTGTCTATATAAGGAATTGTATGTGCATCTTAAAATACGTGCCTAGATAGAGATATAGATTTATTTTAATATCTGCGAAATATTATGTAGATTGCTTGCTGAGGACCAGAGGTGTTATTGCCTTCCAGGGGGCATTTTAGGGCAAGAAAAGATAATTTATTAACTTGTGACATATTTTCCCAGTGGATGCCAATGAAAAGTGGATGCTTAACGGTCTATACCAGATAAAAGTTAAAGCTGTAATCTGGTAGAGAGATGAACCTATTTGTATTTAGACCCCAGCAAACCGTCCTTGTACATAGTAACATAGTAAGTTAGGCTGAAAAAAGGCTCACGTCCATCAAGTTCAACCTTTTTTTTTTTTTTTTTTTAACTGGCTTACTGCTAGTTGATCTAGAGGAAGGCAAAAAAACCCATCCTAAGCCTCTCCAATTTGCCTCAGAGGGGGACAAAATTCCTTCCTGACTCCAAAAAGGCAATCGGACTAGTCCCTGGATCAAATTGTATAATGAGCTATCTTCCGTAACCCTGTATTCCCTCACTTGCTAAAAAGCCATCCAACCCCTTCTTAAAGCTATTTAATATATCAGTCTGTACAACAGTTTCAGGGAGAGAATTCCACATCTTCACAGCTCTCACTGTAAAAAACCCATTACCGAATATTTAGGCGGAACCTCTTTTCTTCTAAACGGAATGGGTGACCTCGTGTCAGCTGGAAAGACCTACTGGTGAATAAAGCATTAGAGAGATTATTATATGACCCCCTTATATATTTATACATAGTTATCATATCACCCCATAAGCGCCTCTTCTCCAGCGTGAACATCCCCAATTTGGCCAGTCTTTCCTCATAGCTAAGATTTTCCATACCTTTTACCAGCTTAGTTGCCCTTCTCTGTACCCTCTCTAATACAATAATGTCCTGTTTGAGTGAGGGAGACCAAAACTGTACGGCATATTCTAAATGTGGCCTTACAAATGCTCTATAAAGTGGAAGAATGACCCCCTCCTCCCGTGACTCTATGCCCCTTTTAATACAGCTCAAAACCTTATTGGCCCTTGATGCTGCTTACTGGCATTGCTTGCTACAGCCAAGTTTATCATCTACAAGGACTCCAAGGTCCTTTTCCATAATGGATTTGCTGTACATTTTTTTACTTTATAGAAGTTTGACATGCTAGTTTGATAAAGTATAGGCAGCCATTGCAAGAACTGGGATCAGTAGTCAGGTTAGAAAATAATTTAAACTCTGCAGCAGGGCTGGACCTATTGGTAGGTAGAAGAGGCAGTGCCTAGGGTGTAATAGTAGGGGGGTGCTAGGCTTGTACTTCTGTATACCTACCCCTAGTCTGATCGCTTGTGTCATGCACGTGGCACCTTCTTCTTGCAGGCTCCCCTCTGCTGTTTTGCATGTGCCTGCTTGCAGGGTTGAGAGGGTGCAAGAGAGAGGTGAGTGGCTGGGTTGCCTAGGGTGACTGGCTGGTTGGCTGCCTTGACCTGACACTGGTTGCAATATGTGATGAAATACCAAAATGCTATTATTCTCTCACTACAAGACTGTAGGGGTCATTTGCAGAGAAAGACTCCTGATGCAAGGGTGGACATCTGGCAGATAGGCGCATAGCAGGGTTCCACTGTGGCCTATGCCAGCCAGATCTAGATTTGTTCCTGTTAGGGAATTTTAAGTCCTTTTTCCAGTTTTTTTCATCAGGTATTATCAGCTGGGAGGGATGTTAGAGCTCAATGCGGCCACAAAGTTCGAACAATCTATTGAACAGAATGGTAATGCTCAAAGCATTTAAATTATCGAAATTCTGTATATACCACTGTACCCCTGTTGAATATTGTGTAAATTTGCAGGAAAGTTTTAAACCGTGCTAATGTTCTTAATTTACACACACCATTTTATGTAAAAAATTTTAATAGAAATCTTCTTAGAATAAAATATATCTGGCGAGCTTTACTGAGCTATTATTCAAAATGTGTAATAAGGGTAAGGTTTAGGCCAGAATTTGATTTTGACCTTGCTTGTTTGGTTAGTAATGAAGTTATAGTTAATATTTCTAACATGAAACACGAGCATGTAGCTTGTGCATATTATATATATTATATGTATATATTATAAATAGCTCCAACATAATCTGCAGAACATACAAACTCCATGTATATACTGTAGTTGCATGGCTGGAATGGAACCATTGTCCCATCATGCTACCCTATACATTAGTGTGCAATGATATGACGTCTTGTAATATCCTCATTTATGTTGTATATCTTGCAAATGACTGGAAGGAGTTTGTAATGCCTGGGCAGAACACAGCTGAGGAAAACTGATAACTATTGGGTAGAAAAAAAGCACTAAAGTTTGGAAATAATGCTCTATGTTCCTTCCTGATACTGTATCTTTTTCAGTTTACTTGAGTATAACTAAACAATACAGGCATGACAGATATTCTAGTAACTTGCCCACTGCCACTTTTAAAGGGTACAAAATGTATTGGGAAGCAGAACATATGATCAGACCTTCACACTATGGTCAGAATCTTATAAACTGAACATAAAACCATGGCCATGCTTAAATGCTAAGGACAGGGCACCTCCCCATAGACTTTATAACATAAACTGGAAAGTTTCTTCCTGCTTGCACAATGTCAGTGTTTAAAAATAGCAATTCTTGGCTGGGATGACGTCTTGTTTTGCAAATCCTTTCTCATTTCAAGTATGAAAAAAAATGTTTTAAAGAATAAGCGTCTAGATTTAAACCAAATGTTTGTAACCTTGCTAAAGGAGAGTATGGGCCTCCAGTTTGCATTCATTGGACTGACAACTAGTAACTGAAGGGTTAAAACCTTCTTTTAACCCATTCAAGTGGTTTTGTTTAATGTTACCATATGTTATCAGAGAGTATAAACAATTTATATTCACAAGTTTTATAGTGATACAGCTGCTATCTGTTAACATCCCAGGTGCATGATTTTACATTTATCAACATTGAATTTCATTTGCCACTTAGCTGCCCAGATTGCCAGTTTGTCAAGATCCTGGTGCTAGGATGCTTCATCCTGTGTGGAATTAATTGGGCTGTATAGTTTTGTGCCATCTGCAAACACACAAGTAGTCTATATTATCTTTGCATACAGTTAATATATTTGAGAAATGCACTGCTCAATGTACAGTAATTGTTTTTTTTTTTTTTTTTTTTTTT
>CM044431.1:163663832-163761502 GCA_024363595.1 Xenopus borealis | reverse complement strand
ATATATATATATATATCATTTATGATTATTTTTCTTTTCACCAGTTTTCTTCCAAAAAATTAATATCTGAAAAAGATAGTATATATTAGGATTAAAAATACATCAAATAGCATGTAAATTAGACACCCTCCTCCCCCCACCACCACACATGTAGATTTACAGGATTCGGGTTTCTGTGGTCAAGATGTATTTTATAATCCCATTTCTACACTAAAATTAAAACAAAATTTGCTCTTTCACTTTTTGCTACCTCGGAGGAAAATTTATATTGCAACTACAAGTTCAAAGTCATATTTGTATTGGACTGAGCAAGCCCTAGAGTGATGTAAGTTGCTTCACAAATTACTGCTCCTTGGCAATCATTTTCTGTATTAAACATGTTTCTCACAATAGATCAGCCATCATGTTGTTCTTTGTCAACGAACCAGTTAGAAATGAGGCAATTATTCTTTGCTCATATGATTTTCACTCACCAGGCTGCAATGCCCTGTCTATATTTCATGTAGGAGCTTTTAAAATAGCAGAGAGTGGGTTATTACTTCAAAAGCAGAAAAAAAACTTAGTTATTTAACTTACAGGACATCTCTGTGAAATGTCTTAAATACCTTAAAATAGTGATCTTGAGAGTTCCAACAGTGTAATTGCAATTCTCCAAATGTCTCTGGGCTTGGGCACAACATATTGAGCTCTATTGATCCACCTCCAATTAGATACCTTGGATGAATATTGATTTTTTTTTTTTGTCCTCCTAAATTCAGTAGGTTATGTGTTTCACTCTCCAGATTATGTAAGGCTTGTACAGATAGCTTTTTAGAGTCACTGTTTACATCTTAGAAAATTGCTGTTTCACTATAAAACAGACTGAAAAAAGAAAAAGAAAATATTCTGTGATGAGAATTACTAAAAGCTGGAAGGGCAGGGACCATGTAGCTATTAAGAGGTGCAGCACAGTGCTCATGAAGAAAGCATCACTGGGGAAAAAAAGAGAGATGAAGAAAGTGAAACATTCACAGAGATTTGCTGAACAGTTCACTGCTGTTTGTATTCATTTCTAATATGCTATCCTTTTCTCAGTAGATGTGTGTTATTTACATAATAAAATTGAAAAGGATCTGCTAAAATCCATTCTTTGGACACTAAAAGGTGCAGATAAACATCTGCTCATAAATAACATCCTTTATAATTTATTAGTTATGATATGTGACTGATGACACAGCTATGTTAAAACAACATTATTTGTAGGAAAACATTGTTCCTTGTGTTAATGATACATTTTAATACATTAAAATACATTATTGTATTGGCTTTCCTGACACTCTGAAATGGGGTTCTGTCACTCCCACAGGGCTGGAGGTAGCATGATTCTTTAATAGGCTGAAGTACTGTTTACCCATTAAGAATAAGGAGTCTCCAGGTCACAGAGTTCACACTATAAATTCAGTTTTATTTGAGATAGCTTAGAGTAGGATATTTGTTTGCTGGGATGATTGCAGTCACACGTCTGTAGCCCATAACCAACCCCCTTCAACCAATGGGATCCTGTCACATATGGCAAACCCAAACCCCAGGGGAGTGACTGGATTCCTGTCTAGGCATGCTCTTCTGCATATAACAGCCACCTTTGCCTTTTTTTACATAGCTCTCATCTTTTCTGGTGCTATGAGGACAATGACTCTCACAGGAGCAGGCAAGGGAGCTGATATAGACAGAGCTGGATGCAGCCATTCAAGTTGGATCAGAACCAGATAGCAATTTTAGAATCATGAGACAAGCTCATAGTCAAGAACAAGCTGGGGCAAAACCAGGGAGTCAACAAGGGACAAGCCCAGGGAAGCATGTACTAGGGAACAACAATAGCAGGAATCAGAGCACCACAGAGCAAGAAAACTTGACCTATAACAGGTAGTGAGTGAGCTCAGTGTATTGGATTATATAGGAACTAGTATGACGAGTGGCCAGATTATCAGTAGCTGAAACAAGCCATGCCTACTTGAAAATGTCAGGATGCCAAAAGTAATGAACCAGGACCTACAGTAGCTGACTGTTTATATAGAGCAGAGGTATAACATACTGCATAAAACCTGCAGTTCATTGGTTTGAACTCAGGCAGGATATTACTCAACCATGGGTTTACACTGCAGGCAATATTAATAGAAAAATCTCCAACTAATTTGTACAAAACTCCCACTTCCAGAATATTTGCCATTTAAAAAAACGCATATGCCAGAAAGGTCATCACGTGTTGAGCATGACTTCTGTTTGTATAAGTATTGTCAGTAATAAAAATGAAATGCAATTGCATATTTACACTGATCAGCAGTCCCATGAAGAGTCAAACAACTACAGTAGCTTAACAATCATGCTCTCTCATTTACCAACCATAATGTAGGGATGGGGCTGCATGCATTTATTCAGTGTGCAGATTCTACATTCTCAGCAGGATCTTTGGACCTTTTTAAATGCCGTCACTTCTTCTAGTTGTAAGGTTTAATCCTTAGCCAAGAATGTATGTTGACATTGTTGCTCTGTAGGCACTTTGATCATTTATAGTTATACCACTTTCATTTAACCTGAAGATTGTATATATATCATATTTTTTATTCTGTAAATTGTATTATAGTACATAGTGTAAAAAATGTTTGAAGCTTTCTGTAGCTTTCACTTGTTTCCTTAAACAGTAAGAACATTGTGGGCTTGCCTGTACGTGACTACATAGCTTCCAACTTTAATAATCAATTCATCTGGCAATAAAACACCTTGATTATATTAGGTGTTAGTAAAGGACCTAGCATATGAGCAGCCTCATCTGGTTACCTTAAGATTATTATTCCAGTTGGCTAATCATAACTTAGGAGACAAACAGAATGTTCTCAGTAGAACTGTACAAAAACACTGATATAGGTTTGCAGCTTAAATCCTTTATAAATACAGGTATTTCCTTTGGATTCACATGTCCACATGTAACCGAAGTTTGGGAGGGAAGACTTTAGCATACATCTCCAAGTGACTGTAAGGTGGAGGCTTATCTATTGTTGCACCTACTGCCAATAATCACCAAAGACTGAGGCCATTTAAATAGTATGTAGTATTACATTCGCATTATCCAAGAACTCCTTCTTCCACATACTTGTTTATGCCCATATTTAACTTTTTCTTCCAGTTTAGTAATTATTTGCTGCAAGAGGTGCCCAAACTGCAACCCTAAAATAGAGCAAAAAGCAGTAGTCAAACCGTATATAAAGATGAAATCATTGTTCCAAAAGACTATTGAAAAGCATACAGTTTCCTTTGATTAGAGTTGTTACATTTTTTATATACACAACTGGGAATAGATCAAGCTTGAAACGTATGTAATTGTGACACATGCCCTACATCATATCATAATGGCCTCTTTGTTTCTTCACTTCGAAATATAATCGGTTTTAGCACAAAGGGCTGGTAATTCACTGTTAGCTTTTAACGTATAGTTAGAAACACTTTAAGTGCCAGCTATAATCCTCTCCATTTTACTTTGTAATGAAAAAGCGGCACGATGCGGCTTTAAATATTTGGATTATCAACACAAAAGGGAACCTGCTAATATTTGTAGCCAATACTTCTATTCATATTCATATTTTATGTTCATATTTCTATTTGTAATAATATTGTAATACTTCATCAGAAGGCTGCATGACGGCAGATCCCACTTATATGTATAAATGTAGATTTCCAGAGAAGTTATTTTCTGTGCAAAAGTTTACCTTTATTTAAAAAAGCCTACTTATAAATATGGCAAAGATAACATGACACAGCCTAAAAAATGTGTTTTAGTTTACACAATTCATCTTTAATACTTGCTTATCAGTGTTTAACAATAATGTTTTTTAAAAGCACTCACGTTCTTTATTCATAAATATTAGTCCAAAAAATATTTTTTATTCAGTGCAGGACAAAATAATCTATTCCGAATGGCAATTGAGGTGTTGTATAATATGTTTTTTAATTGTCTAACAATTCAAGTGTTAAGAGTAGCACTTTTATTTTACTTTTATTTTATAATCAGGTGTCAACCTTTGTGACTTATCTGCTCTTTTTAGCCAATAACTACATACTGTATCCGGGTAAAACTAACGGGGGAACATTTGGAAGGTATAGGAGATTGTTGTACTAAATCCAGCTCAAGCTCTGGAGACAGTTTAGAGGGGAAATAGGACAAGACCAGATCAAGTTATGTGAAGGGAAAAACAACACCCATGGGTCATTCCTAATTTAATTTATGGGAGATGTATTTTAATTCACTGTTTGCCTAGTTTCTCTGGATGTAAGCCTAACACTGATACAAACTCACTGGAAAGGCTTTCGGTAAGGCTTTCTGAGCAAAAGAGTAGGAAACTAGTGATGGGTGAATTTGACTCGTTTCACTTTGACAAAAATTTGCTGTCAGTGAAAATTTGCCGAAATGCATAAAAGTCTATGTGCGACAAATGTTTTTCTCCCATTGGAGTCCATGACACATCAGTATAGGAAATTGCTAAAATTGTCTGTATTTGTCATTTCATCAAACAATTTTTATAAGGTTTATACAGTATGTTACCAAAGTACACAAGATAAAAGAGACCAAAAGTGCTTTAACATTAAGTCCTATGTATGACATGAGGTTGTAGAAATAAGTTAAAACTTTTAAAATCCACAATTGTGTACTTATGCAAAAGATCTGAATATACGTGCAAACAAACAAAAACATTTAACAAATCCAAATGAGCATATGAAAACCTTGTTTTCTTATAAATATTTGTGAGCTTACAAACCAAAAAAAAATTGTAAACCTCAAAATACAGCTAATATTGACTTCTGCAAAACCTCACCATACATAACCTAACCATAAATTGGGAAATGCAGTCATTGGATAGTGCTTATACAGTATGTGTGTACATAAAATAACATACTATTTAATCCCAACATAATAAAAGACAAAAATAAACATATGTTTACCGTCCATACTCTTGTCAGTTCAATATCTACTGTATTTACAATTTTAAAATTACAGAGAAATTACAGTATGTGGGTGCCTTTGCCAGTTGCATGTGCTTTTGTTGAAAAAATGCAAAGATTTTAGGTTGATATGAGTCCTGTGTGTGCAGCATCTTACATTCTACTGACTGTTGTGTTTTCACACTGGTGCAAACGTGTCAAGTTTAACATTAACCTTAACAAATGAAACATTCCTCTTAATTTACAAAATATATTATTCAGAATGAAATAGTTGTCAAATCTGAGGCAAAGATCATTTTGAACTTTCATTAGATTTAATTGGTGGCAATCAATTATGCACTTATCTGTATTTCTAAAGGCTGGGCCTAAACTGTATGTTCAATGCACAGTGCTCATAATCTGAGTATAAACTGAGTAATATATCAGTGTTACATAAATAAAGCATATCGTTATAACTGTTCAGATTAAAGTGAAAGCATGTTGGAAAAATATTTCTTACTAAAAACTTTCAGAATCATCACTTCTTTTTTTTACAGTATTAAGAAAGTTTCACTTCTTGGAATTGCACCCTGTAACCCCAAGTACAAGATGTGTGGGAAGCAGGATGACAGCTCTTGCTCTAACTGTGCCACTTCCCTTGCAGTGGTTGCTTGGGTACAATACCAGCATGTTTAAGATGCATTTGAAGTACCCTGCTCAGCCTGAAGGACATGGAACAAACTGCTCAGGAAACACAAAAGCAAAAATAATGACCTTATTCTAGTGGTTTTAGTCACTGAACTGACTGAACTATTACAAATGAATGGTGTTAAAATCATTAAACCTTTAATTAATCTATATGTGAGCTCTGCTTAGAATTCTTTCCTGTTCATTGGAAATACTTTTAAAAGCATTTGTGATTCTAATTGTCTAAAGTGTAGAGGTCAGTGAACAAAGAGCTATGAAGCCTTTAAACTAAAGTTTTACTTTTTATAAATACAATTGTTTCTTTTTTTAAAGGGATACTGTCATGGGAAAACATGTTTTTTTCAAAACGCATCAGTTAATAGTGCTGCTCAGTAGACTTCTGCACTGAAATCCATTTCTCAAAAGAGCAAACAGATTTTTTTATATTCAGTTTTGAAATCTGACATGGGGCTAGACATTTTGTCAATTACCCAGGCTGCCCAGTCATGTGACTTGTGCCAGCACTTTAGGAGGGAACTACTTTCTGGCATGCTGTTGTTTTTCCTTCTCAATGGAACTGAATAGTACGCAGTCGGACATAGGTTTTTACTATTGAGTGCTGTGCTTAGATCTACCAGGCAGCTGTTATCCTGTGTTAGGGACCTTCTCATTGTTCTGTTGTTAGGCTGCTGGGTGGGGGAAAGGGAGGGGGCGATATCACTCCAACTTGCAGTACAACAGTAAAGAGTGACTGAGGTTTATCAGAGCACAGGTCACATGACTTGGGGCAGCTGGGAAATTGACAAAATGTCTAGCCCCATGTCAGATTTCAAAATCAAATATAAAAAAATCTGTTTGCTCTTTTGAGAAATGGATTTCAATGCAGAATTCTTCTGGAACAGCACTATTGACTGATGCATTTTGAAAAGAATATTTTTCCCATGACAGTATTCCTTTAATGTCATCACTCATATGAGAATTAGAGTTGATTGTGTATATTGACACCTCTTAAAATGAACGTTTAAAGCTTCCTACAAAGTTAAGGGGATTCAGTAAATATACCTGTGCATAAATCCTAAATAGAAAATTAGAGCTGCATTATTTCTGGTCAGGTGGTCTCTGAGGGAGCCCCTAGAACATTACAAAATGGTGATTCAAGGCAAGAAATGTAAAAGGGCAGTATTTACTGGTGTCTATATTTAATTTCGTTAAGGTTCTTTAATAGGTTATTTAACATGATATAAAGTATTCATTTTTGGAGCAAAGTTTTCCTTTAATGTATCTTTATTGATCTTCTGCCAAATTTCATTTCAATATTCAAGTAAAACAACTGAAAACAATAAGTTATAAAACTCTTGTCGCTGGGAAAAGTATTGCATCTGCCACTTCTGGGAGGAGCTTTATGTACACATTTGCAGCACAGTAAGATTCTAGCATGTTTCTGTTGCAGTCCTGTGGTTACTGTAGATTCAGTGAAAAATTCGTACTGCTCCTAATAAATCTGGTTGCAGTCAATGACAGACCCTTCTTTTAATCAATTGAAGTCAGGGATCAATACTAGTACCATGCAGGGTTGCTGACCTATTTTTTTTTTGTTCTTAACAGCTCATTAGACCATTGACTTACAATTTTCTATTGGAAATGTAATATCTTGTGAATCAATAACTCAGCAAATCAGAACTGTTTACGAACTGTGCCTTTATGTGTACTTGAGTATATAGTATATACATATATACAGTATTTAATGGTTTAATTACAAAGATTGAACTGATGCCAATATCTACAGTATTTATTGGCCATTTCATGACATTTATATATCCAGTAATATTGATTGTGAAATATTGAGATTTTGCTGGACGGAGCACAAGGCTTAGTAAAGGGAATCCAGCCAGAGATGCAGGTCCTGAAGATTTCTTATCTAATGCTCCACTGAACTGTGTAAACTGGAAGGGACTTTGTTAATCTTGTTAAAACAGATTAAAGATGGCTGAACACAGCAGAGCACATTTTGGTATTTTTTGGCTCTCTAATTCTTCTATTTAGGTTTTATGTCCCTGTTTTATGTGCAGAATCTTCTGCATTTGTTTTAAAGTTACTGTTTCATATTTTGTATTATTTAAGATGACGTTGCACAAAATACATATTTTATTTGTATAAATGCAGCTAAAACTTGTCTGCATTGCTACCTAGAACTTCTAAATTCACTCTTTTATCCTTTGCCAAGACATAAAAAGCAATGAAGCAACAAGAAAGAGGGAGCTCATTTCAAGGGCTGCTAGACATTATCTTTTATTGTATGTTTGCTTTTTCTTTTTATAGCACACACCTACTGGGGATTTTAATTAACTTGAATATTTTTATATATCATCTTGGGGTCTGGTTCAGGCTTTCAGCAAAATAGAAGCAATGACTTACTGGCAGCATGGTTTTTCTGTGATGATTATATGGCTATTTCTATTAGAGCGGCGCAAAATTCCATTAGACTATGGCAAGTTGACCAATAAACCATTCCTGAATGTTATTACTGTAAACGTTTGGCAAGTCTAAATGAAAACCATATGTCAGTTTAAATGTCCCAGCTATGCCATATCCTAGAATATACTATGGCTTGGTAAATTTGGGTAATTCATCAACCATGTATGTTTCAAATGGAATTTTGAACCTTTCACCTTCTTGCTGTTCCTGGCAATGATAGCCACAAACGTCCAAAGGAAAACCATATTGGTCCAGGCATGTGTTAGCTACAGGTCACCCTTGGATGGGAACACAATGCATCTTGCTCCTTTAAGCACAAAAATAGGCTCAATGAGTACTGATATTACAAATTTAGTAAAAACAAACTAGAGTAGATTCAATATATATAGAGTTATAATTCTGCCTCTGGTTCTAGCAGTAGTAAATAATACCATATCACTTTCTGTTGAGTTTCTGTATCTTAATTCACAATTACTTTTCAATCAATCTTTTAAATTCCTGCTTTTCAATCCTAGGGGTGTCTAAAATAAATATTTTGAGATTAACTGTCTGGCAAGGTTTTACGTATTTATCATTATAACATTGAAGTAACTAATTAGCATTGCTGAAATTGCCATTTTGCTTAAGTGTGTGTTAAATCGAAAACCTGGCCTGCTGATAGATCCTGCCATCAAATGTCGGGCATCAGTGGTCCAAGTCATTATGTGAGTATTAGTGTAATGTAACTGGAATTCCCAAGATGGTAGTTTCTAAGTTTCTAGAACTCGAAATTCTAGCATTGTTAATGCTTAATTAGAAATGCATGTGTGGTACTGGTTTTAAATAGTTGTGAATTCACAAATAGACTTTTATCACTAAGCATAAATGATGGGAGGTATCTTGGTCATATCGCCTTCTAAACCATACATAAACAATTTGACGTTAGCTGCTGATTCTAAAACTCATGACTTGACAGCTTATCACACTGTACATGGTGCCAAGAGGATGGCCTGTTTGACCAATGTTCATTAGGCAGTTTTAAAAATACTGCTGATTAAGTACACCACTGTGCCTGGGATGAGTCTGCATGGACATGCTTAAGCCTGACACATTTCATGCCAAGAGTGGGAACTTACTCACGTGTCCACTCTTGGCACGAAATGCATGTCCTCAATAAAGATTTTCTTCTTTTTTTTTTCTGGTTGACCAGATTTGGCAAACATCCATTCCTTTGGTGGCTAAAGGAGACCAAACAGATATCTTCTTGTATGACCGGTTATTTTTAGTCTGTTCACTTTTTCATTATTAGTACGTATATGTTGGCCAGTCGATCCCAACCATGTACCATGGAGTCAGCAGTACTCTTGCTATTACTGCTATTCCATTCATTTCCAGACTTCTTCCTGAACATACAGAACAATACAAAGCTGGCCATAATATTTATGGTCCCTCATACAAAAGCCAGAAAGATTTTTTGTCAGCACCCATAACCTTCTAAGCTGATCAAACTTGATGCACGTCCAAACGGCTTCCACCTCCAATCCGTGTAGGATCAATCTTTCAGTTTTGCAGACAGCACCAATCAAGGATTTTTATCAATAAAATGCCTTTATTGAGACATGGGCACTGACCCAGTACACCGGCAACCTTGGCTTGAGAAAAGACCGATGGCGGTCTGAAACGTTGCCAGTGTAAAGGCATTTTATTGAAAAAAAATCTTTGATTGGTGCTGTCTGCAAAACACAAAGATTGATCCTCGTACAAAAGCCGCCAAACAATGTGATACCTGCAGGCTCATGCTTGTCCACCATAAAACTGTGAAGACCTTTAGCTGTTCCATGCTAACCTGTGTGTCTGCTTGGGAAAAAAGAGGTTGTCAGAGCCTGTTAAAGCTAATTGTATACCGTAACTTTGATTTTGCTTTTAAGTCTTAAGATTGAATGTATTTTTAATGGAGTTGTCAGACTACAGTTACTTCGCATTCCAGCTTCTCTTATGTTAATGATTGTTGTGTGTGTAACGCTATATGTGTGTGTTTGCTACATTTTGCCAAGTATATATTAAAGCCCATATCAGAGTGGAGAGTAATGTAAACCATTTTGAATGTTTAAAATGAATGTCAGTAATTGATTGTAAAAGCCCTTGTTTCTCTTTGTAACAGCTCAACTGGGTTTCTGTGCTGCCACGGTTGGAAACAGCAAGGTGACGAATGTTTAATAGGTAAGTGGCACAAAAATATTATATCTAAAGTTTTATAGACTATTTCAAACCTTATACTGTAGGTGAGATTTGCATTTTAGTATTTATACGTGGAACTGACATATTGGGGCTGTGGATGCATCATGTCCTATTCACTAATATTTTGGCCAATTCACTGATATTTTGGCCCATTCACTGATATTTTGGCCCATTCACTGATATTTTGGAAAATTTGGAGGGGTCATGCAATGCAGGCACAACTTAGTATCCATATGCATTTCGATAGGAGCAAATCAGTTGCTGATGTAGGTACAACATTCTAAGGGTGCCGGGAAGTAACTCTTCATAAAAACAGGTGTTAACGGTTCTTTATGTGTCCTGTACTTTTACCCGCTGATCGAATCTTACAGAATTTTTTAAGGAGAAAACTAAAATTTTTAGAGATTTTTAATACCCCAAAGCTGCTAAAAATCTCCAATTTGTCAAGGTCAGATAGAAGTCAATGGCAGATGTCCCTGAAGATGTTTCTTGACTTTGTGATCCATGCTGGTTTTCATCTGATAATCCAATAAATACAAGTTTTAGTGGCAACAATTCGATAAAGGCCAGTTTTCAGAGCATCAATCATACAATTCTAATTGACGGACAAATTTGTGGTAACTTTTTTTTGCTCCAACTTTTTTGAGAAGAATTATTGATGAAAACTTTATTTTAATAGAAAAATTAGACAAACACAGGTTTTGGTAAATAACCCTCTAGGTGTACTTTTGTATTCATTGATTTTATGTAAGACAAATATGATTGCACTAAAAAGCCAGAATCAGAGAAACAAAAGTTCCCAGAACATTCTTAAATCAGTCCCTTAGTATCTCAAAATAGTGTCTGACTTATAACAATGTTCCACTATATTCACAATGTTAATAGATATATAATAAAAAGAGGTCATATTGAAGATTGGTAGGTGCCAACAACAACTATGTTAATGAGAACTGATATTTAATTATCACATGTGAAATCTGTATAGTATGTTGTCTGTTAATGACACCTAGGGGCTGATTTACTAAATTCACGTGAATAGATCGAAGTTCGATTGAACAACAATCGTAGGATAAATTTGATTGGTTGAATATGTAAATTTGGCTTATTCGATCATCGAACACCGAACGATCGAACAGATTCGAATGATCGAATATTCGATCTTTCGATCAGCGAAGAACTTAAAATTTAAAAATTATTCGATTGCCTACTTGGACCTACCAAATTGTAATAGAAGCCTATGGGAGCCCTCCCATAGGCTTCTGAGGCTAAGTCCTGATCGAATAGGATTCGTATGATTGAAGACTTCGATCTTTCGAATCGTACGAATTATTTGAATGATCGAATAATCCATTAGAATGATCGTTATTTGATCGTTATTCGATCATCGATTGACCGAAGATCGAATAACAGGGTAGCTTCAAAAATCGAATGCTAATCGATTATCGAGCAAAATCAAAATTTTTTTGGGGAATAATAGTAAATCTGCCCCCTAGTGATTTTTATATACAGTGTATTAGCCTTGGAGGAGGGAAACGGAGATTTTATAACTATGTATGCATAGAGAAAGCTATGTTCTACCCTGGCAGTCATTCACAATGCAAATCCTATAGCATTACTAACGGCTTAAACATTCACAGAACAGGAAGAAAATTGCTTGAGAAGCACACCATATATAAGGTAATGGCTTCATGGCTGAATATCTAATGAACTCTGCACTGAGCAAGCAGTTGTATAAATTCATGCTGAAAGCCAGCTGTATACACACTACTGATTTTTAATACAAAAATAAATAGCTGACACTAGGAACATTTGTATAGAGCATAAGGAAGACACTGTGTGTGTATGTGAAATGCTAAACAGGACAAAGAACAGAAATATGCACAATGTACACAGTAAGTATTAACACTCTGAATATATATAATATATATATATATATAAGCTACCAGAATCCTGGTGCATATGGCACACAAGTGTAGATACTGTATTTCTCCAAAATGCAAATGCAAGCAGTGCTTAGCAATTCTGTATGTTTTATTGCCATGACTTTCTTGGAGGAAATTGTGGCAATAAAATGCTTTGCAGCCATAACCATAATAATGCAGCAGTAGGAGCTAAAGCTGAAAACTAGCAAATCACTGAAATACAGACCCGAATGGCTCACCTTGAACCACCTTGTTATGCCAGTAAAATACAGTAGATCATTATTGCACCTTTTTTCCATTGATGTGATTGCTGTGCTATAGTGCACTATGTTTTGTCAGAACAACTTTCATTTCATCTGTTGTTGTGATTAAAGGTAAATATATCCTTTATTCAGTAGAATTAATTTTCCACATATTTTCTGTTATGGCAATCATATGACTAAATCCAGTTTGTACATGCAGAAAAGAAAAGTTAGATGCCTTTAATAGGCTACACTTGTAAAGACTTTACTTTCCACTGAAGGAAAACACATTTTGGATATAATGCACTAACAGATGGAGTTTACTTTAAACATACGGAACATTCCAGGTCTAAAAAGCTGTTTTACTGTAGATCACAGGAGAGAATGAATTGGCTGAGGTCAAACAGGCATTTGGCAACAATTTTGTCCCCTCTTTGCGGCCTTCAGTTAATTATTGCCAACAGCAAGTACCAAATTTAGAATATGAGCACAAAGGGACAGGGGCAGAGTTCCTTATACACAGAAACAGTGGTGATCATATGATCTCATTGCCAGCTAAGAGGCATAAAGAGGAAGCACCAAGAATAGCATTGCCAGTTTGTTCAACAAGTAGCTGGACTACAAGTCCCATAGTGCATCACTTCCTACAGACATGAAATTATTCATCAATAAAACATAGTTAAATATTTTTGGTGGGGTTTCTGAACCATTTCAACTGAATGGTCCATCATGTTAATCTTTATTTGCTTTCTTCTCCACTGCTGCCATTTTATGCTGCTCCCTGCACATGTGTGCTGATTAAAAGGAATGTTGATCCTAAAAATGAGGTATGCCAATTACCAAAGCTAAAGCCTTGCTATAAGTATAACTATATGACTGTACAACAAAGCACATTGCTCATTTTAAGTCTTTTTTTATATTCTTTATTATAGAGGTCATTTTATGACATGACAAAAAAATAAAAAAAACAATAGAACTTTTTCATTTTTCTAACTGAACATGCTGCGCCCAGCTTGCTTGTTTCCGAAGATACAGGTTGTGGGCAAAATGTGTAAACGAGAATGCGCACAGCATTTGTTGAACTTCCTACGTAAAATACTTTATGTTACTACTAGATAAATTGCATTTCTGGCAGATAACTGTTATCCGGATGCTCTGTAAGCAGATTTAAGCCAATCAGTCAGGCAATTTCCTTTCTGAACCACCCATGTTAGGCTGCCAGATCTAAAGTTGATGATATCTGTATGTACAGAGTCCAAGTGGCTTGCAATCGCAGCTATGATTTGCAGGGCTTTTTATAACATTCCTTTTGACGTGTTAAAGACTCCTGCCAAATGTATTGCGCCTCTACTTGCTTTTGGCAATGTGCTGGACAATCTCTATTGCCATCTCCAGTTTATATTTATAGAACTAAACCGTCCCCTGACATTCATTTAATTCTTTCCAAAAGAGACAGACTAAATGATCCAAACTCAGTAATTAAAAAAATAAGCAACATTTTAGAATCCATTAAAAGGTTGTGGGATGAAAGGAAACAGGCATGTGCAACACAATATATTATACCACACAGTACACAAAATGTATATGTCGTACTTGGCATTTTTAAATACATTGTATAAAAATAAAACTAGCATAATTTTTAATATACCTAAGGGTCACAGAATTTGAAAAGCAGAAGAAGGTGTACTGATTCCCTTTCATAATAAATATATAAAGTGTTACAGGATTTTAAGCATGCTTAAAGTAGAGCAACATTCATTGATATAAAATATATACACTCTAGTGGATACTTAGGGGCTGACTTATCAAGGGTCGAAGTGAATTCGAGGGATTTTTTTTACGTTAAAAAAATTTTAACTTTCATTTTTAAGTAATTTTTTGGATACTTCGACCATCGAATAGGTTACTATGGCTTCGACTTCGATATGAAGTAAAATCATTCAAATATTTGACCATTCGATAATCAAAGTACTGTTAAAAAAACTTTGACTACAATAGTTCACCAAATTAAACCTGCTGAAGTGCTATGTAAGCCTATGGGGACCTTCTAGAGCAAGTTTTTTAAAGTCGAAGAAAAATCATACGAACAAACGCTAAAATCATTCGAATCGAACATTTCGAAATATTTAATCATTCCATTGAATGATTTTACTTTCACCAAATTTGGTGAAAAAAACTTTGACTTCAATATTCGAAGTATTTCAATTCGATGGTCATATTTTGAATTATTTTCCACTTCGAATTTCGACCCTTGTTAAATCAGCCGCTTAATATCATTTTACTAATATTTTATTTTTCATTTTTATTTTTTATCTATGAGTATATTGTAATGAGACTGCTCTTGTTTTGTCATCTCCCATAGGGGCAAATTCATTAATATGCGCAAATTCGCTAGCGTTGGCTTCGCTAGCGTTCGCCGCACTTCACCAGGCGAATTTTCGCTAGCACTACACAAATTTCCTAAAGTGAGAATTTATGGTAGCGTAGTTGCGCTAGTGTTACTTCGCTAGGCAGAGCGCTGTTATGCTAGTGAAGCCTAATTTGCATACGGCGGGAACTTTAACGTATAATAGAAGTATATGTCACAGCCACAACATACCACTACACAAGCCCAGGAAACCTTTAATAAATTAAAAAGTTTTCCTATTGCCCTACATGTGCCCCCTGTATAGTTGTGTTGCCATATGTTAAGAAATGTAGGGGGGAAGAAGGATAACCCCCCCCCAAAAAATTTATCGATTTTTTTCAGACTATCAACCTCCTATGCTAAAATACGCCGGCGTTTTTTTGGGGCAGAAAAAAATTTACATTTTTTTTCAACCTCCTATCTATTGTATTGAACTTCGCCTGGTCTGACCAGGCGAAGTAATGTCTAGCGTAAGTGCTAACTTAGAGGAAAATGCTCATCTTAGTGAATTTGCGAATTTACGATCCTTCGTCAGTGCGTAACTTCGCCTGGCGTAAGGGCGCGAAGTTGCGCAGGTCTATCTACTTCGCTAGCGAAAATTCGCCAGAGTCCGTGTTAGTGAATTTGCAAAGTTGCGAAATGACGTCACGCTGGCGAATTAGCGCTAGCATTAGACGCTTCATGCTTTAGTGAATTTGCCCATAGTCTGTTCTATTGTATCACTCTGTAGACCCATGAATAGCAACATGTAACTAATCTAACTTTTTCATGTGTTTCTGTAGCTATATGTGAAGGCAACTTTACATGTAAGGACAATGAAGTCTGTGTAAGGCCCAATGAATGCCGTTGCCGCCATGGATATTTTGGTGCAAATTGTGAAACAAGTAAGTTTTAGCTTTCTTTTGCTTTTTGTTTTAACTGTATCATGATAATAACAAAAGTAAGGATGATGCTGATATTTCTATTTAAATTATACCTCCCAACATTTCCAACCACACCCAGTTATGGCCTTGACATATTCCAACCAGCACAGAACCCTTATGATAGAACCAGATGACTGTGGACTTGGACTGTGTTTCTCCACAGGCAGGGAATCTGCTACCCTGCTGCTTTCCTCTCCTGCTCTGTCTGCACCAGAAGCATTTTTTGCGCTCAGGTGCCTAACCTATGCTCAATTTAGGTTAGAAACAATAATGCAGCAAACAGATTGGTTAACTAAAAGGTGAGACTAACACCAAACAAAGAAAGAGCTTTCCATATGTATGATATAAAACTGAATTTCTGCTCTTTGTAATGAATCCACCTCCACTCTCTTGCCTTGACATTTGACACTTTCCATGTAGTCTAAAGGTGGTCCCAAGAGGCATCATATCTGTGCTATGTGAGTATACTGTACTATGTGAGCTGTTTAGGAGACTGGTGAGACCACAGGCACCGATTCCAGTCTTTCTCTGACAACAAAATTAGCTTGGCTTTAGGTTGATGAGAATGATGGGGCTGTAATTATGAAACAGATGAACAGATGCAACCTGTAATTCAAACTATTTTCGAAAGGATTACCCAATATAGTGCATATTTAAGCAATTTTTAGCTCCACAAATGTTTTATTATACCTTTCTTTATGTTGTGTTATTTATATAGCCCTAGAAAATTGCTCCGCATTTTGCATTAATAAATAAACAGGCTCACTGGAAACAAGAGGAGACCTGTGCTCGTGAGATTGGCATTCTTAAACTCATATATCCAAATCCACTGCTCCCCATAAAGAAAAAAACATCAGTGTCACCTTTTCTTTTAATTCTGCCATCATGGTAAAAAGCACAATACATGGAAGCATACCAAGGACAGTAAATTGAGCTTTTACAACTCTAGCTCCAGTTCACAATTTTTTCTTATATAATACGAGTTATATATTTAATTCATTTCAAAGCCTTTTTACCCATATGCTAATGCATTTCACTAGGCTTGTCTAGCACCTGCCAAGTATGAGGAAGCAAAACTGTACACATTATTCTTATGAAATGTAGAGGAATTATAGCTGGCAGCATGTTTGACCATCATGTTACAAAGATGGTGATGGAACTGTGCAAGGATGAGCTAAACATATAAATGAATGGACATAAATGAAGGTTTACTTGCTTGTGATACATTTCAACATAGTGTATGATAGGGTCCTTAGATTGTAAACTCCAGTGGGTCAGGGAGTGATGTGAATGATTAGTATAAGCTCTGTAAAAATGATTTTGCCAATGCTATGTAAATAAAGAATTAGCTCATATGTCAAATGGTTACTGTTGTGTTTTGATAGCCGATGATGAACTGTCACGGGTAGGCCTTCGTTAGGCGCCCAGGGGAAGTAGTGGACCAAGGAGGAAGCTTAAGGGGTTCAATAACACAGCAAGGCAAGGATCAGGCAGGAATCAGCAGGTTCAAGCAAAAAGGTGTATTACAGGAACAAAAATAACAAAAGTCCAGGCAAGGCAAAATACAGGAACACAGGAACAAAAGAACAGGAAACAGGAACAAAAGCAATGTCAGGATCAATAACAATACCCAGGAACTATAGCAAACAGGTCCTATAATTGGGCACCATAATGGTGTCCAATACCCCTTTAAATAATTGAAATTCGCGCCAAAATGAGCGCGGTGACGTCATCGCGTCAAGCGTGACGCGATGACGTCACTATCCGGCGCCGCATATCCACGTGGCGGCTATGGGCGCCGCCATTGTGGATATGCTGCCGGAGGAAGAGGACGCGCCGCCCGGAGCTAAAGGTAAGCCTCCGGGCGGCGCGATCCTGACATGAACAGAGTATAACAGGATATTATTAGTTGGTTCATGCAGCCATTACACAACAGTAACATAAAATCTATCCTTAAACAGTATAGACAGTGCTGCGTATACACAGCATAACTCATGCATTTGTATAAACACCACATATTTCCCCTATAGTAGGAAAGCATTTGGGCAAATGTAATAAACAACAACAATGAAAAAGTATGCATCTCAAAGCAATAGTATACATTCTTCACATGACATAGTCCTTGGTCCATGCAGGTAGTTTTCTGATTCTCTCATTATGCCTTATAGGTACACTTTCTTCAGGCCAATTGCAGTTGGCATCAGGAGTAGGAAAATGTCCTTTATCAAATGGAGCTTCACCAAAGTCATATCTTGCAGGAGCAAGTCGACTTGCATTCCATATGCTTCCATCAGACAGTTTATATGTGTATGGTCCTTTCTGGCATCTTACTTTAAGTGGTGTAGTAAATTTAGATTGTCCTTGTTTCAGTATTCCTGGTTTCTTAATTCTGACTAAAGATCCAGGCTGAAAAAGCACTTCTCTTGCACCACATTTTCTGCCATTATAAGCCGTGTATTTGGCTTGTTGATGTTTGACAGTGTCCGCAGTAGATTATTTTGTAGGAACAGTATTTAGTGGAAGTTTGATGTCTGCAACATGTAACTTAGTGCACATCTGTCTGCCATATAATAATTCAGCTGGAGATGATTGGGTTGTTGCATGGCACGTTGCTCTGTAGTTATGTAGGAACTCTGTTGTAAATACTTTCCAAGATTTCCCAGTAAAATTTGCTGTCTGTAGTGCTTTTGCTTGTGGAATAATACACTGAAGATTTCCTATGCACAATATTCCTCTCTCTCAGAAAGATTTTAGACTCAGATGAGACAAACTGGGGTCCATTGTCTGATAGTAACTCCTTTGGATTACCTTCTCTGCTGAATACTGTAGACAGAAATGTTATTACTGTAGCTGATGTTATATGAGAAACAAATGCAATTTCAGGCCATTTACTGTAATAGTCTATCAAGGTTATAGCAAATCTGCAGTCTATGGGAGCATCTGCAAAAGTACCCATAATATTAATAGCCAGTTTTTCCCATGCTGAATCAGGGAATGGTACTGGCTGAAGTGGTGGTATATGTGTGATAGCTGTTTTGTCATGATTCTGACAAGTAACATATGGCAGTTACAACATCAGCATACTGTACATTACTGGCCACCAGTGCAGTTCTCGTAGTCTTTGTTTTTTACATACAATTCCTTGACCCTCATGTGCCAGTTGTATGAGCTTTTCTTGCAGGGTCTCTGGTACCAGTAAGCAGTGAGTTCCACGGACAACATAGCCATCTACTAATTACAATTCATGTCCCATCCTGTAGTAAGGTTGAAGATCAGGGCTGAGTTTCTTCTCAGCATTTGGCCATTTGCTTCGTAAGATGTCCTGTAGTTTTACTTGGATTGGACATGTGAGGCAAGCTTGCTTAAAATCAGCAGCTGTAACTGTTGATCACAGTAAATCAGTCAACCCTACAAATTCTATGTCCTCATCTAGTGTATCAGAAGCTGCAGGTAAAGGTAAATGTGAGAAACAGTCAGCAGTAACATTTTCCAAACTTGGTTTGTATTGCATTTTGTAGTTGAAATTCAGTAGCCTTATGCATTCCAGCTCTTCCTAGTCCCTTTGTTGTAAGCAGTGTAGTTAAAGGGCTATGATCCGTTCATAAAGTAAATTCTCTAGAAAATAGGTAGGTTCTCCATTTTTCTGTTGCCCAAACACATGCTAGAACTTTTTTTTCAACAGTGGAATACTTACACTCTGTCTCTGTAAGTGTTCTGGATTCAAATTCAACTCTGAATGATCAACATGGATCTGTGTGAGAACTGCACCAATGCCATAGTGAGCAGTGCAGGATCAAATAAAGCTAGTGCTGGACTGTTCACAATTAACTATTTCACTATTTCAAAGCTATGTTAAGCAGTCTCTGACCAAACCAGACTTGAAGTTCCACGTAGTAGTGCTCTATGTGGTTCCACTACTGAAGCATAGTTTGGAATAAACTTAGAATACCATGAAGTAAGAATTAAGAAAGCTTGTAAGGTCTTGAAATCAGATGGAGTAGGAGTTTGTGTAACAGCCTTGACATGGTCAAGGGATGATTATCCATAAAAACTGCTTTATTAGGTTCAGGGAGATCAACACACAATCATATAGCTCCAGTTTTCTTCATTGTTACAACAATTGGTGAAACCCATTCAGAGGATTATGATTTTTCAATCACATCTTGCTCTACCAGTTTCTTTAGTTCCTGTGAGACAGTCTCCCTTATAGAGTAGGGCAATTGCCTCAATTTCTCGCATACTGGTTTTACATCTGGTCTCAACTTAACTTTGTGCACAAAGTTCTTTGCACAGCCCGGTGAATTGTTGCTGTGTGGTGAAACTTTAGACACAGGTTGTGTGGCAGGCACTGGTGCTGTAGTAATGAGACCATCCAAAATTGTAGATTTAATGCAGCAAAGAGATCCCTTCCAAGTATGGCACTACCCTTATTCACAATGTAAAAGTCACATTTTGCAGTATTTGATTCAAATTGTACAGTCAATGGCAATCAACCAAGCACAGGGATGTGATAATTTAAGTAACTAACCAGTCTCAGGGCTGGTGCAACAAGCGTATCTTTTGTAAAGTATTTCAAGAAAATATTGTTTGGTAGTATAGAAACAGCTGAATCTGTATCAAGCATCAGGTTAATGGAGTGTCCCTTGTCAGCAGAAGCAGTATTGACATTGACAGTGCATATAAACTTGTCTTGAATAAATGTACCAGCTTTATCCACACTGTAACATTTGTATTAGTGAGTTCATGAACATCTTTATCAGAACTATGGCAGACCTTAGCAAAGTGGCCTACCTTTGAGCATTTGCAGCACTGTACAGCTTTTGCAGGACATGTAGCTTAGTTTGCAGTGTGTTGCAGAAGCAGTATTTTTTATTTGTATTTGCTGTGTGGTTTTGCAGTGAAACCCTTTCCTTAGCATTGTATTTTGCCTGTGACTGTGCATTATTAAGTCACAGTACTGGATTCACAGTCTGTACATTCCCAGCAGTTCCCTGACTGACTGAGAGTTTAAGCCTCTGCAACTGCTGTTTCAATTTGGTTAGCATCTGTAATAGCCTTTGCAAGGGTTAAATCCTGCTGTAGAAGGTATGGTATGTTTTCCATGGGCAAGAAGGGTTTATTACCAATATAAAACATGAAAACAGATATTCTTTTCAAAATTACAAGCTCAGGAAATAAGGGTAAACAATAAATCATAAAAGAGTAGACTAGAACTGGGCACCCACATTCACACACTAGAGAACCATAGTAAAAGTGAGTTGAGCAGATGTGAAAGGAAACCTTATAATAAATGTGTAATGTAAAAATCATAACTAGTTTTCATATAGCTACCCACAACATTTTTTTATTGTTCTGCAACCCTTTCTGCTTTGTATTTGTAATTATTCATGCATAAGGTCTTAAAGTCTCTTCTGGTATAATGTTAGTGTCATGTGCCTGAGTTTACAGTAAATACAAGTATGTTAAGTGAGCTCTGTTTGTGAAATAAAGTGCTGTTGCAGCTAAGTAAAACCTTATTATGCAATACTTCATATCACCTTTCATTCTTGTCAATCAATTTGCTGTTTCTCTCTCAAGGATCTTATTTGGTATGGTAATGGAATTTTGCTCAATGAGTGGATTATCCATTGACTCTGAGCTACAACTGTTTCTTAATCCGTACTTCCAGCTTTTTGCTCGTAAACAAACCATGAGAGTCCTGCAGAGTATCACCAGGACATTTGGCTCCACAAGAAAACAAACCTTTAATTTCATATAAATCAGCACAACAGTGTGACAGTGCCTCCACGTGTTTAGATAAATTGCATTTTGAAATGATGAAAATGTAGTCCTTATTTGTGTGCTTATTAGGTGTTCTGCTTTAATAGCCTGTTTTGTAGGCCTTTTATTCATTTCTCTGCATTTTATATTTCAGTAGAATTATCCCTTAACAATAGTTCCTCTTTCAGTAATGTTTTTTATACACAAAAGGTCATCCTAGCCTGTTTAAACCAGCATTAGTTAAACATTGCATACCTGGAGAACTCGTAGGTCGTTTGAAAGGCACCTTCCTTTTACAGGCTTTTTCTTTGTACATTTATGGTCCCTGCAATATAAGGAAAAGAAACCCACTTTAAACAAAACTTTGCAATTATTTTATTGATTGTGGTGCCTGTCTTAATTAGCATTTTCCCTATAGTTTTGAGATAAGGTGGTAATTTAATATTTAGACAATGAGAACAAAACCATCAAATTTTTCAGATGACCACAGATGTATTTTAGAATGTTTAATGCCTGCACCGAGATGGTCACAAGTATGATTCTCTAATCACAGCATCACTCTATCTAGACTTAAACCAGCCTGATTTTAGGTAGTTCTACCTGCACTATACAAATATAGTAGGAGCATCATTCAAACTCAAGATCAACATAACTTGAAGTCATTTTGTGCACCTAAGTACTAGTTTTTTGGAACAAAACAGAATCCAAACATATGTAGGGCATTGTCAAAGTAAATTTGTACAAATTATGTAAAATTATAAAAACTGCTGTATTTGTAGTGCATGAGAGCTGCCAGTCATCTGATGTCCTTAATGGATGTGCTTTTCTTCTGCTTTGTAATAAATAACATGTTGCTTTGTGTCTGTTTTCTTTTATACTAGAATGTCCTAGGCAGTTTTGGGGTCCAGACTGTAAAGAAAAATGTGCCTGTTATCCTAATGGCCATTGTGATGATGTCATTGGACAATGTACATGCAATCCAAATCGCTGGGGTCCCAACTGTGAGACCCCCTGTCTGTGCAAACATGGTAGATGTGACCAAGAGACAGGGAAATGTACCTGTGAACCCAGTTGGTGGGGTCCTCAGTGTTCAAGTGCTTGTTACTGCAGTACCAACTCACAATGTGACCAGGCAACTGGAAGGTGCATCTGTCAACCTGGATGGTGGGCCCGCAGCTGTAATAACCAGTGTTCTTGCAACAATTCTCCATGTGAACAACTGACTGGCCGTTGCCTATGCCGGGAGCGATTGTGGGGCCCAAGATGTGAAAGAGTTTGCCAGTGTGCCAAAGGAAAATGCAACCAGGCTGATGGCACTTGCACATGTGACCCAGGTTATAGGGGGAAGTTTTGTCGTGAGCCTTGCCCTGCGGGACTTTATGGACAAGGCTGCAGGAAAAGGTAGGCATTTTAAAGTATAAGATTGGGAATGAGCAACCTCCGGTTGCTACAGAACAACAGTTGCCATTATGATGGTGGATGCATTTTACAGCATCTGAAAAACCCAGTATTGCCTGTTCCTTCACTAGTTTGTTGATATGTTATATAAACTGAGCTGTGTACCAATTGTACTAAAATTGTTCTCACTGTTACTCATACATGGACCATAGTATTTGTCTTCAAAAAGGTATAGCACATCTGTGCTGTTATACATTTTATAACCCTGCTTGCAACATATTGCTTATTTTTTTCTCACCCATATTTTTATTGAATTCATAATGAAAAATACAAGAATACCTTGGAAAAGAAAAATAAATGGCTATAGGGGCAGGAGTTAATTGCACCTTGAAAGGGAAATAAAGATAGGACTTTTAACTGTCTGGAATAGATTGTGAAAAGCAAGTGGGCCCATTCCTAACCTTTCTCTGTTTGACCTCTACCTTAAGGCTGGTCAGGTTTCCTTTGGTATCCCCCCTCTCCTACATAGGGTTTCCACCTTTTCTAAAATTGTATACCGGCCGGTGGGGGGCGGGGTCAAAAGGGGGCGGGTGTGATGTAAAAAGGGGCGGATTTGACGTAAAAAGGGTGGGGCATGATATCACAGGGGCTGAGCCACCACAAGCGATCGGCTGAAGACGCGAGAAAGGTAAGTATTAATTACATTTAAGGCAGGGCAAGGGCCTTTTTTAAGGGGTATTACAAATTTACCGGCAGCTACATTGTCGGTAAATTTGTAATACTGGCCCCAGCCTTGGCTGGTGTTTTACCGGCTAGGCCGGTAAAATACTGGCCGGGTGGCAACCCTACTCCTACACCTCACACCCCCTGTAACGTTTGTGTCATTCAGATTCAAAACACCTCCTGTCAATTAAAAATAGGTATATGCTGGATACAAATGCTTATTAAATGAGCACAAGGAACTGGATTTTTGGGCCATAATGCTATAGTATTTGCTGCCAGTTTATATGTGAATAACTCCTCAGGTTTTACTTGTTTTTGTTATAAGGTGACTTTTGTTTTTGTGTCATGTGCACCTTAAAGGGCACCAATCATAACTAAAAATCATTTACTATCTAAATACACTATGTGAAAGTTCTAGAAATCAGATTTTTAAAATAGTTAGAATTGTTTGTATAATGTAAATCATCAGCTCACTATACCTTCTGCAAAATCTCCCCTATCTCCACTGCAGTTCTAACTGAGGCAGGCATCTTGGATTTCATGGACTCCTCCTACCTATATCTTCACAGCCAATTGTAGCTCTGACATCTCACACATGCTCAGTTGAAATTCCTTGCTTGCCTAATAAACCTTCTAAGCTATTTTGAAATCTGCCAAACTTCTGTTAGTGCTGCCACCTTGTGGGAGTTGGTGTGTGCCCTTCTTGTAATACTTCTAGAGTTAACTAAAGCTAGGCATTCTGGGTAGAATACTCAGGGCAGTGCTACAATCTGAGCATGCTCGTGAACTCATTTGCATGTTGTAGTCACAGTATGGACTCCCTCAGTGAGAGAACCCATTTGACAAAGTATGGGATTTTTTAAAAACTGCAGTTTCTTTTAAAAAAACTGTATATGTAGTCTGATTAAACATGTTTAGGTTATACTGGTCAGGTTGTTAATATGTGTTTGATTTTGGCTGTGATTGGTGCCCTTTAACACAAACAATGACCACTAAGGGACAGACAGTCTTGGGGACAGGAGAAAGAATGACACTTACGAGTCTATTTATCATGATGAGATTTATCATGGTGATGTGTGGTGTATTATCCTGCTGTTTTTTTACACCACCTAATAAATATGCCCTTTAATCTATTGGACAGGAGGAAGAATGTCTGAATGTCTACCCTGTCCCACCCTTATGAATACAGATTTGCCCAGTGCAGGCTTAAGGTTGGGACAGATATTGATCGGGGAAGCCTGTTGGAGGGATCCACACTGGCTGCTTTGTCCCTTGTCTGGGACCTTTTACTTATCGGCATATAGTGGGAGAGCTTTTTTTATGCTAGAATGGGGAAGTCTGCAAACATGGCTGGCAAATAGCTATCAACTTGAAAATAATTATTACTTCCTATTATGCGTAGAGAGAAAATCTCTCTAGTTGTTGGAAACACTAACCCAAGCATTACAGCATTTTAGTGTTACAGTTATTTTTTATTATTTATCTCCCAGTCATCTTCTACAATGACTTCTTGTTCCTGCTTGTTTGCTAGAGTAATTGTGCACTACCAACAAGAAAGCAGTTGAAAATGTGAGCATGGGAGTTGTGCAATAAAAGGCATTTTTTAACAGTTCATAGGCAACGTGAAATAAAAGCTGTTCACTAATCCCAGATTATATTTGAATGCTACTATCTACATCTAACTAATAGTTTCTTTTTCAAGAAACCACCTTTTGTAAAATGATCATTGGTGACTCAGTAATATTTTTATTTCAATCATCATTTTTAGATGCGGTCAGTGTAAAGGACAGCAGCCTTGTACTATTGCAGATGGAAGGTGCATTGCATGTGAAACTGGGTGGAATGGAACTAAATGTGACCAAGTCTGCTCTGAAGGCTTCTATGGTGAGGCTTGTGAGAAAGTGTGCCCACCATGCAAAGACGGACACACTTGTAACCACATTAACGGAAAATGTTCCCACTGCAATCCTGGCTGGATCGGTGATCGGTAAGAACTGTTCCTACACTTCCCTTTGGTAAAGTAGAACATATGCTAGGACTTATTCATCAATGCATCCCTCAGTGCTAAATTTATGATAACATGGTGCATTTTGCATAGGTTTGCCACCTGCCCATTATTGACCCTGACAGCCTGCTTTTTTTACGGCTGCCCGGGTCAAAACAACCTGCCCAGTCTTCCAAATCAGGAAAACTGGGCAGGATTTCCTATGTTTGATGCAGTGACAGGCCATCGGCATTCACAGTATCATAGATCTGCCCCTGACGTCATGGTCCCTGGCCTGGCTCCACCGCATCAGAGCCATGCCCCCTGCCCGGATTCCACCAGGTGAAAAGGTGGCAACCCTAATTGTGGAGCATAAAAAAAGTTGCATGCACACACATTATTATAAATAGACAAATACAAGAGGCCCTCTGCACTCAACCCATTATCAATATATTTAAGATATTGAGACATTCTGTGCATACAGCTACTAAAAAATGCCTTACCCTTTAAACAACAGGGAATGTTTATCCATATATTGCAATATATTTAAGCTGGCCAACTAGTAAAACTCCCAAACTTGCCCTTTCATTAGACACCAGTGGGATCACCCGACCATAGCTGGGAAGGGTGGGGGCCACAACAAGGAGCTGGTCACTGCTCCAGTATAACTACAACAAACAAGGAACATTACACATTATTATACTCTGACTCAGACTACACAGTTTTAAGGGGACATATAGGACCAAATTTCGGGCTTCGGCATTAGTGATGGGCGAATCTATCCCGTTTTGCCTCACCGAAAAATTCGCAAATTTCCAGAAAAATTCGCAAATTGGCGAAAAATTTGCGAAATGAGTCGCGTTACGTTTTTTTTTTTTGGTGCGTCTCATTTTTTTTCGCTGGCATTTCACGAATTTATTCGAATCACGGTAATTCACCGCTAACTCGCGCCTTGCGAATAAATTCGCCCATCACTATTCGGAATCCCATGGCCACTGGGTCCTAGTACCTGGCACCCATGCTTGCACCACCCCCACCTCTGCTTGTTAGTGTGTGTATGTGTCCGAGCACTGGGGATTATATGTACAGGAGTATGCGTCCCCAGTTCTGCTTGGGTGCCACACTGTCCATAAAATCTTGCCGTCCTAGGCCTGGGCCTTTGTGTCCTTGCTACAAAAACAAGCCTGGGTACATAATAATAAATTGCATTTGATGCAATTCACTAATTTGCTAATTTGTGCATCTCTGGAACATTTCTGAATATCATTTTTATTATACATTCTATAGGGATATAAATATCTTGTAGATCTGCTGATGCTATCAGATTGCCCTCTTTGTTACTTTAATGAAGATTGTTTGGCTCTTTTAGATTACATTGTGCAGTTTCATTGTTTTAATGTCTTGCACTTATGTTATATTGATGCCATTTAAAGCAGCAGAAAGAATGATTTTCATTTTTAACAACTAAAGATCTTTTTTTCCTCTTCAAATTAGGTGTGAAACAAAATGCCCCAATGGGACATATGGAGAGGATTGTGCCTTTGTCTGTAGTGACTGCTTCAATGGGGAGTGTCATTTTGAGACTGGGAAATGCCTATGCAGTGCAGGCTCTTATGGGCCATAGTAAGTGTTTTAATTCCCCCTCAAGTTTTGTCCCTTGAAATATCCCAAGTTTCTGAATTATTGTAAAGAAGATAATTGGTTCTTCTATGACCACTGAGGAATATTTTCTCATTATATTACGTAATAATAATAATACAGATATTATCTGATATCCAAAATTCTTGGGACTTTGGATTTTACAGATAAGGGGTCTTTCTGTAATTTGGCTTTCCATACCTTAAGTCTACTCAAAAATAATTTTAAAAATCATTAAACCCAATAGGATTTATTTTCCTCCAATAAGGATGAATTATATCTTAGTTGGGATCAAGTACAAGGTACTTATTATTATTATTATTATTATTATTATTATTATTATTATAATAAAGAGAAAAAGGAAATTATTTTTAAATATTAACATAATTCATTTCATTTTGGATAATGGGTTTCCAGATAACAGATATAAACACAATACCAGTATTTTTAACTGTTAGCATAAGGGGTAATTTATATGCAAATACCTGGTACCCAAATAATAACTCTGTCTTCCTACACTCCTACGCTAAAATGGTCCTTATTTATAGAGTTGTAACACATTATAGTGTCCTGATATATTTCATTGATCAATATGAAAGCAATGACAATTAGGGGCAAATGTTAAGTATCTCACTAATCATAAAATGGCTTTGAAATGCTTTTATACACACTTTTCTGCGCATTTCTGGGCTCGTAAAATATGATGAAAGTAAAATACAAAGTATATTATAAAGGTAAGGAAGTATTTGTGTGTTCTCTGTGCTATTAAATTTGGATCAAATTAATCTTGAGGATTTCTTTCACCCTTCTTATAACTTTTTCATGTAAATCTCACAGTAAATGAAAGCATATTTGTACTCATATTGGATCCAGAAAATCATATGATGAAGATATCTTTGAAGTTGCAGGCTTTAATTACTTTGCCATTTGATGACCCCTATTATACCCTGCCTCATCCTATCACATGTACTGTATCACTGCTTTGCCTTGTGCTTCATGTTACCCTCTAGTGCCTTTAATTTGTAAAGAAAACAAGGGAAGCTCTCATACACAAAACCATTCTGCAGGAACATAGTATTTCTACCTGGATAGAGAATTGGCTAAAAGATAGACTACAAAGAGCTGTGGTAAATGTAAAAAATTCTAATTGGACCAGTGTTGTTAGTGGGGTGCCGCAGGGCTCTGTACTGGGTTCTTTGCTTTTCAACTTGTTTATAAACGACCTGGATGTGGGCATTGAAAGTACGGTTTCTATTTTTGCAGATGATACTAAATTGTGCAGAACTATAGGTTCCATACAGGATACTGCCCCTCTGCAGAGTGATTTGTCTAAACTGGGCAGCAAACTGGAAAATGAGGTTCAATGTTGATAAATGCAAGGTTATGCACTTAAAGGGCACCTATCATAAAAAAAGTTACCCCTAACCAAATGTGCGGGCTGATAGAGCCCACATTCTGGTTGGGGGTACTAGTATTTGCCGCCAGTGCCGGTAGATAGGTGCCCTTTAATATAAATGCAAGTTATACACTAAATCGCAGTGTGTTGGGAGTCTCCTTAAATGAGAAGGATCTTGGGATTTTTATAGATAACAAGTTATCTAATTCTGGGCAGTGTAATTCTGTAGCTACTAAAGCAAATAAAGTTCTGTCTTGCATAAAAAATGGCATAAATGCAAGGGATGAAAACATATTTATACCTCTTTATAGATCCATAGTAAGACCTCATCTGGAGTATGCAGTGCAGTTTTGGACTCCAGTCCTTAAGAGGGATATAGATGAGCTGGAGAGAGTGCAGAGCTGTGCAACTAAACTGGTTAGAGGGATGGAAGACTTAAATTATGAGGGTAGACTGTACAGGTTGGGGTTGTTTTCTCTGGAAAAAAGATGCTTGCGAGGGGACATGATTACACTTTACAAATACATTAGAGGACACTATATACAAATATCAGGGGACCTTTTTACCCATAAAGAGGATCACTGCACCAGAGGCCACCCCTTCAGACTAGAAGAAAAGGACATTCATTTGAAGCAGCGTAGGTGGTTCTTCACAGTGAGGACAATGAGGTTGTGGAATGCACTGCTGGGTGATGTTGTGATGGCTGATTCTGTTGTTTATCAGATATGATTCAATTGATTGTTTATGTTTTGTGGTTTTCAAATTATTAGCCCTTTTTCTACCTCATTCTGTTCACAATTAAAAATTGCTTCTCAACAACCAAAAAAAACCCCCAGATTGACTTTGAGGCTTACACTTTATTTTATTATTTCTGAACATTCTACTGTCTACTACTACTTGCTCTTCCAACATTTCTTTCTTGAATGTTGACTGCAAAATTTATTAAGCTTTAAAAATAGATTTTTTTTTTCCAAAGTTGGGCAAAAAATATATTTTTGGTTTATGTTATGTTTACGGGGAAATCTTTCACTGAATAATATTCAACAGAATCCTTGCCATTATCAGAAACATTATTACTTTATATTGTTTTCTTAACTATGGCCTCTACCTCTGAAGGTATCACCTAATGAGAGCCATGTAACGTTTGTTTCATGGTTTGTTAGAAAGAATCAGTATTCAGGTTAAAATAAATGTAGACTGTGTAAATATGCAGAGTTTACCACACTGGGGACAGACAAACCGTGTAATGCATACAGGAAAAGGCTTCTTGAAAATAAAATTAATTGTTCAAAGCTCCTGCAATAATCACCACTTCAAGTATTTTTGGCTGGAAAAATATTAGCCCTGTGTTTTTTTACAGATGAGGAAATGTCATCTTGATAAACAGTTAACCACATGATGTCTCTTCATGTTTGCAGCTGTTTCTCTTTTCCCCACTCTGTTACTGTTGCTTGGTATTTTATAGAAACGCACAGCGTCTTATGAGCACTTTGATCCCTTTTAAATGCATTATATGAAACAAAACTCACCATTAATGTGTGCAGCTTGGATCTTCTTTGTAGTGAACTGCTGGATACCCAGATCCTCAGAATTTTGCTTTAAATATCCTTAAAGGAATTGAATGTAATATCATTCTGGTAATTTCAGCACACTTTGACTGAACATGTCTATCATTTTGACACAGATTCATATAATTTGATTGACCATGGCCAATAAATGAAGTTAGTAAAATTATAATATTAAGGGTCTGATTTAATAAAGGTCGAATGTCGAAGTGTAAAATACAAATCAAAATCCTTCGATTTTGAATGTTGAAGTCAAAGGTTTTTTCACCAAATTTGGCATTTCTGCGGTAGAAGAAAAATCGTTTGATTGAACGAAAAAATTTAGCATAAGATCAAAGGATTTTGCTTCGATAAAATAAAACTTAGAAAAATGGTCTAGCAGGTCCCCGTAGGCTAACATAGCACTTTGGCAGCTTTAATTTGTCGAATTAAAAAGAGACAGTACTTCGAATTTCGAAGATTTTACGATAGTTCAAATTGAAGGATCGAAGTTACCTATTTGATGGTCGAAGGTTTTCAAAAATTTACTTAGAATATTGAATTATTTGCATTCGAAAATTCATTTCGACCCTTAGTATGGGTTTTGTATGTGTTTTTCCTACTAATTAAGACAAGAGTATTTTTTTCTGAAAATCAGGGCTACCAAATCCAAACTGGAATGGGTTAATGTTTGGTTTTCCTTGAGCATAGGTTCCTTGAACATAGGTTTATGTGATTCCCGTTTCTAATTTTGGACTGATTGTTTGCTTAAGATGTCAGAGCTGATCTGTAATCACAATACATTGTATTAAAAAACTTTTTCATTAAACCAATCATATATCATGTTCCATATCTATTGACTTGTAGATATGGAACAATTTTCCAAAGAATGCAATGATGATTTTGAGGCACAATTAAGGCATATAATATTCACCATATATAGATTCTGTTTCTTTTTCTTGTTGTGCGAAAAAAGGGGGCTCCTGTGTCTGGGATATATTTCTTGCAGAGGTCATCACTGTAAATTGAAATTGTGCTATAAAATAAACATTGCAGTGAAAACATATATGTATGTAGCTACTTGCTATGTGTTAAGAGACACAGGAGGAAGATGGTCCTGCCCATAATGCTGCAATCTTATCTAATTTAATATGATTCTATGCAACTAAATATGTTTACTAATTACTGAAGCTCTCTGACAATTTAAAGGGGACTTGTCACCCAAAAAAATTAAATAGGGATTTGTTTACTAAAGCACGATAAATTTGACTATAAATTTCTGCATGTTACCGCTGCAAATATTTTTCCACCAGAATATTCACAGCGACTTTACTAAACAGCGATGCAATCACTTTCGGTAACTATATTAATGAACCAGCTTACATTAGTAGTAGGTTGCAAATTTTCTGGCTACAAATTAAGTTTGAAATTTATGGCCAGAAATACATTTTCAAAACGTATAAACTTTAATATTACCAGAGTAACACCAATCAAACATGTATGCATCATATAAGCCGAAACTTCATCCATCCAGTCACAAACCCTTCTGCCAATAGAATCATATGAAAAAGAAATCATACCAGTCTCTCTGTGCATCATATAAATGCACAGTTTAATGTAGCCAATCACACTGAAACCAAATCCCCTGCCAAAGCGGAGGCTAAGGAATAATTTGACTGTGATGCCCGCTGCCAATAATACGCCTCTGAGCTGAAACTGCTGCTGTTGCATCAGATAGAATCAAACACCAAAACATCCTGTCACCAATAGCTACAAATCTCTCTTCTGTCCACAATGGCTACAGCAAAGAATGATGGGTAAAAAAGCATTATGGGATATTTCCTGCCCTTGAAAATTTTCTGGAGAAAAAATACTTTTATGCCACTAAATATTTGGTGGTAAAATTTTGTGAATATTATTGTTTAAATTTTGTCGCACATTTCTCTGTTCAGTAAACTGGGCATTAATGTGTACATAGCATTATAAATATAAATAAAATAATACATGTAGGACATTAAAGGAGTTGTTCACCATCCAAAAATATTTAAGTTTTGTTTTCAAATTATTTGCCAAAATAACACCTTTTTTTCAGTTATTCTCTATTTCTTTCCCCATTTTGCAAGAATTGAAGTTTAAAGTTTAATGTTCCTGTCTGAAAACAACTGAGCTTAGAAAAAGTGTTGGAACTTCTTTAAGTAATTTTATCTGAAAAGCTACTTCACATACTATCCATATATTGCAATACTATATATATTTTGTATATATTTTGGGCATTTAGCTGTGAGGCATAGGCTCACTTTTATTGTAACACAGATACAAGCAGCTGGCAAAAGTTATTTTCAGTTGGCATTGTAAACATCCTGTTTTCTTTTATTTCCAGCTGCAACATGACGTGTCTGCCAGGGCAATTTGGTGTTAATTGTGAACAGTTTTGTAACTGCCATGATGATAAATGTGACCCAGTTACTGGAGCCTGTCATATGGGTAAGCTTCTAATGTAGTACAAGTGAATATGTATAATTTATATAGGATACACACTTGTGTTTATATTCTCCATGTGGCTTATTCTATAGTGACAAATATTATGCACAGAGAGATCTCAATTTCTCCTACTTTCTGTAGTTAGACATAGAAATTCTCTGCATAATCAAATAGAATAGTCCAGAATATCTAACTAACCCATGGGTGATCTGTAAATCTACACTCAAATTCAATCCATCCAATACCCAATTGGACACAATATCATACTTAGAAGTCTAATTGTGAAACTGTAAAAAAAAAGTCAGATACACCACATTTCACCATTTTATCTTAGTCAATCACCATGTAAAAAACAGTAGAGCTAATTTATAAACACTGGGCAAATTTGCTCCTGTGCAGTTACCCATAGCAACCAATTAGTGATTTGCTTTTTTCATCCGTGTTTATAAAAATGTATCAAACTATGGTTTAATGGAATTATTAATTTATTTCGTTTAAGGAGTTATTTACTAAAATGTGAATCTATCTCATATTTTATAAAAAAAAAAAAACCACGACCAAACTTCCATGCCCGATTTTAGCTTATTTATTAATAAAAAATACTTAATTTAATCATATTGCGGAAAAAAACAATAAAATCTAGTGAAAACCCAAATTACTCAAATTTTCAGAACTGCTCTAAGTTGATCACATTTTTCAAATTTTTTTTGTCTGAAAACCCTGAAAAACTTGGATTTTTAGGCTTAACCCAGCACAGACCACGAAAACGTCAAATTGAGATAGGTGCTTCTCCAATTGACTTAAACAGGGATTTTTGCAGCATCGGAGTATAAAAAAAATTTCCTCTAAAATTTGGAGAAAAAAACTTGAATTTTTCAAGATTTCACAACTCAACCTTTAATAAATAACCCCCTTAGTCTTTGGCTTTGTGGGGCAAAAAAAAAAAAATTAGCTTGGAAAAAGACAAGTACGCAATAAAGGTAAATGCCACATATAGATTGAGCAAACTTAACTAAAGGACCTGGAACATGTCTACCTGTAATACCAGTTTAGGCATAAGCATAAAACATGTAGAAAACTTTTAAAATTATATCATTGTGTGGGGCATATATATATATATATATATATATATATATCTGTCAATTCATAATTATTTGCCAAAATTTGCCAAAATAGAACACCATATCTTGTGTGGGATTTGGAAGTAATTTCTGGAAAATTATCTGTTCATCCTTTGATAAGAATGTAAAAAAAAATCTTTCCTTCAATATATATATATATATATATATATATATATATATATATTTTAAAAATATTTGACATACTGTACTATAATAGTTTTTGTTTGTAGGTTGGGTTAAGATGAAATACATTCATATTATATAATATATTATTATTAAAATGGAATTCATGTTTTATGAAATGGTTAGAAGAATTCAGAATATCATATAGAGGTTGCAATTGTTAGTCAAGAACATGGTTTTAAGGACACTTAGGGGTTTTTTTCTCATAATTTCAATAAAACAAACTCGACCATCCACTATTTTTACCTTTTCGATGGAAAATTCTGGATAAAATTGTGTTAAAACCTCGAATCATATAAATTTTACTCCCGAGTCGCTCCATTTTTTCAAGTTATCAGCGAAAACCCAGATTTTTCCAGATTATCATACAAACACAGTGCAGACCATAATATTTTCAAATTGGAAAAGGGGCATCTGCCATTAACTTTTACAGGGTCTCAACAGGCTTTACCTTATTTGTCAATAAAATAACTAGAAAAAGTCAGGTCGAGAAAAAACTGGATTAAATTGAGCAAACCATTTGTTTTAGTAAATAATCCCCAAAATGTACCTCTTGGCAAGCAAGTGGACAATAAATATGGTGAAATTAAAAATATTTGAAAATGCATTATGTACAGTATTTATATGGGTGTATATGATTAATTACTGCATTTAATTTGTTTAGTTGTGGTTTAGACAGTCAGCTCTTCAGTATTGATACCATTTTCTCTTTATATACATATTTATCTTTATAAAATGCTTGAAAAAGTTATCCTCTGTGAATACAACATAACAGTATTAGATATTAGAATATTATCAGTATTCCTGCTGTGTTTGAACAAATGAGCTCTCCTGAGAACACATACCAAGATGAGCTCCCTAGAGCCACAATAAAGAAACATACTTTGCAAAATAAAAAAAAGATATGCAACATTCCATTGCCAGGGTCACACATTCAGGCTGTTTCTTTTCGTGGATGATTTCTTTCTGGAAACAATTAAAAAAAAACCTCTTCAAGTAATTCATCAAGTAAATAAATACCCACACGAATATAAGCAAAGATTATTTTAGAACAAATCGTGTAATGTGAACCAGTTAAAAAATATTCATCACGCGAGAAATGTCAAAAAATTAGGTCTAGATAAACTATGATAATGAGGCAGGTCTGTGCTCCGGAACCAAGATGAAATATTACACTCCAATCAGTTAGCATATGTAGGCGCTGAAGTGTATCTGGAGCAAATATCCTCCTGGGTGGAATTCTTCTGACAGGCTGCAGCAGCGCTACAAATTAAGAAGAGATATGCATTTTGGACAAATAGTCTGGTAAACAGTCAATTATAATTCATCACCAATAATATATATATTCCACTTATTATTATTATCCTTTATTTATGTTGCTTTTTAAAGAGAGTCTCTGCCCCAAAGGCACTTATCACAAAGGCACCTTATAGTTGGTTGAATGCCCATCTTTTACCAGGACCTCTCTTCCTCAAAATGAGCACAGAAGATATCTATTCCCACTTTGCTCCATTTGCTGCTTATATTTCTAGCTACCATTTTTGTACTACAGGATTAAATACTACACATTGACATATGCAGGGTTTCATAAAAATTTCACAATCAATTTGTAAAGCAAAATTTATACTGATCTGTAACTAATTGCATGAACGTGTAGGAAACCAGGACAAGGACATTATGATGTATAATTCCAAATTAGTCTTGTTTTGGTGGTAGAATATCAGATTTTGAAACCAGTAACATACAAGACTCTCCTCGTACAATTTGGCAGGCTTTGGGTTTATTGTGGAATTGCTGTATTGTGTTTTGATAGCCGAGGATGAGCAAAGTAGAACAGTGCTTTATTAGCAGGTTCATGCAGCCATTACACAACAGTAACATAAACTCTAGTACCTTAAGCTGTATAGACAGTACTGTGTATACACAGTATAACTCATTTGCACAGTGACATCTACATGCCATTTGTATAAACAACACATGTATGTCATTAATATCCAAATCCAAAATCTGAGTATTTAAATGAAAAAATTCTGACCAAACTACAATCCATGACTTGACCTTATTATTAATTATGCTTGAAAAAAAATCATATTTTTGGTGATTTTTCCTGAATTATACATTTTTTTTATTTTTGTCTGAAAAGTCAGAAAAGGTCAGATTTTCATGCTAATTCCAGCACAGACCACAGAAACTTCAAAATACAATCTCAGCAGGTCTGAGATGACAGATTTTCAGATTCAGACTTTTTGCAGCCTCTGGGTTTAATAATCCTGAAAAATTATAGTTCTTTTTCCTTAAAAATTTTGATTTTATTTAAAAAAAATAAAAATAGAATGTTTCAAGTTTTTGGCATTTGGACTGATAAATAACTCCCTCAATAAAAATACATTGGGAAAAAGTTATTTAAGAAAGTTAATTTGTGCTCCATTAGAAGAAAAACGAGCTTTGAGTAACGATAAACAGATTTTCCGTTACAACTTGAAAAAGCTCTCCTGTGGGTAACAAAATGGAAACACCAAGGGATGTTAGTTAGCGCACTGTTTGCATTTTTTTTTACTGTCAATAGATCACTCATAATGTTTCTTTGGCAATGTTTTGTTTTTCATCCTTACCATAGTACTGCTGAAACAGCACAGGGAAAATTATGCCTGCTTTGGGTTTCTTTTCCCACAAGCATCACTCAGAAGCATCATTAGGGAAGAAAAAACAGATAATCCTAATTATTCACTGCTCATTTAACTAAACAGCTTTGCTGTTAACCCTAAAATACCATTGTGCTAATTCCATTGGTATGTATAGAAATAAATGAAAATGGGAATTGTTCATGTCACTTCATGTGCTATGTAGCACATAGCCTATATTAGTCAATTAGCAGGTAGCATTTACAGGTCATTTTTTTTAAAAAGCAATCATCTTATTGGTTGTAAAAGGACAAGGAAACCCATCAACATGAGTTTTCAGTATATGAGATGATTACATTTTTGATTCAGAGTTTTTTCCAAAAATACAAAACTTCGAATTTTCAAAGTTGACCAATTGACTCCAAATGGGTTCTAGGATACCTGCAATACGGCAAGTTTTAGATGGTGAATGGTTGAAATTGAATTTTTAGAGATGATTAATTTCGAATTAAATTTTTTGCAAATTCAAATCGAATTTGGACTAATCCCTAGTCGAACTACAGAAAATGCATAACCTTGCATTTATCAACATTGAACTTACCTTCTTCTGTCACAAACAGATTAACACTCAACGGGACCTCTGATCACAGACTACTTCTATTTAAGTCTACTTCTATTAGCACAGACTACCTACCTAACAAGTATCTGTATGCTTGTAACATTATCCTTCTTAACTACAACCTGTTTAAATCAGTAGAATCTGTAGAATCAGACCTCCTCTCTTCACTATAATACAACCGCAATTGTACACTGAGATATCCTCTTTTAACCACATTCCTGTCTCCTGTACTCTTCTTCTACACCTTTCCTCTACTGGATAGAAAGTATTCTTTCTCCACATCACTCTTTATTTATTTCTAGTCAGACTACATTACCTTCCACATATCTTTTGGTCAGGCATTATCACCTTTTTTTCTGGTTATACCTTGCATGCACCTCCTCCTGTCTCTTCCTGTCAGGCTGAATCCACCCTCTGTCTCCCTTTTTTTCCATTGAACTGGTCATGTTTAGAAGTATTATGTGTAAATCAGGTGAAATCAAGCATCCAAAATATGAAGAAAATTATATCACTAGGTGGAATGGATTTTTGTAACTTCTGCTTATTGCTGGCAGTCTAACTTTTGCTTCTGACTTGAGTATGAGTATACATGTATTTATCAAAGGGCATCCTCAAAAATAACTGAACTGATTACCCAGTTCCAAGGTTGTTCTTGCTGTGTTATGACTATAATGATTATAAAGTGGGAAGAGCTGAAATAATTAGCATTTTCAACATATTTCAGTGTGTCACAGAGAAAAAATAATTACAGAATGTTATAAAATTCTGTGTAACTATACAATCCTTAGAAGTGGCAGCTCTACTGTATTGCTTACATTATAATCCCAGAAAGATAACACTAAGGAACATACTATATACAGTATTACAATATGCCAATACCCTCTAAAGAAAAAGCTTTTTATCAAAAAGTAGCAAGGCAATAAAATTGAAAAATGAAATGACTATAGTATGGGAACATAATATAATATTTGCTTAAAACAGCCTCTAGCAAATGAAAAATAAAGCTAAAATTGGACAAATATGATAGAATAAATATTGAATGAAGTGCAATCAATTAGAGTAAGGGAGAAATCATCAATAAATGAAAAAAATAAATCTACAATTGGACAAAGCAAACACAATGAAATAGACTCAAACTAAGAAATGGTATAAAATGAATGTAAAAGGATTAATGAATAGTTAATGCATTAATAGATACCACTACAGTATGTATAATTCTGCTTAATTATTAGTGATTTCTGAAATATGGAATGAATGAAATAGACATTATAAACATGGGGAAATGTAATAAAAGTTGTAAATGATAAATAACTAAATAAATGGGAAAATTGGCATACATACAAATAAAAATCTGCCTTTTGCATGTTGTGTTTCTCTTATTACATACACAGCACACTGGTGCAAACAATAAAATTGACAATCTTTCTGCAGATTGGGGCACAAAGCAGTTTCCTGGATTTCAAGATTCAAGCAAAGGAAAGATTGTTTGCACTGAAAGCATTAATGTAGAATCTGGGCACATTGTAGGTTTACATTGTAGGAGATACATGAAAGCTTGATGTTTCAGTACCTATGCTGCAGTGCACAGTGCATTCAATTTTGGGGTACTCGAGCTACAGGGAAGAACAATCTCCAGCATTGCATCTTAGGGTTATGGGTCTTAACATCCTTGATGATAACTATAAAACCTCTGGCTTAGCTGATTTATGAATTCTGGGGATCTGTGTGTGTATATAAGCAAAGGCTAGGGTAGCAATAATTAACTATCTCTCTTGGGAAGGTGTATGTTTAGAGATTCTTTCAGTTAATACAATAGGAGATTTATTGTGGGATTCTGACCATGCTGTACCACGTGAGCAGCAGAGAACCAAGTAAAGTAGTGCCACAAAGAGGCCTCAGTGAAAATTAAAAGGGCTGCAAAACAAACGTAAGGATTGCATTCTAAATTAATATTAAAAGTCACAATTTATAATATCAAAAACTTACATGTCAGCAATTAGGCTTATATGTAAAAGTTTTTGTTTTTTTCCAAACTGTATACCATACCAAAAGAGCAAAGGTACATCAGTGCTCCATGGTCCCTGAGCTCCTACTGCCTAATGCGTTTTGTGCTATTGGGGGCTTCAATAGAGTTGAACGATATCACCTTTTGCCTGTCTTTTGCTAAGCTGACCATCAGTATAGTTGTTTCAAACAGTTTTGGGGAACACATTAGGCTCCTGCTGTAACCCAACCAACCTTTACCATTCTCAATCTTGGAGTTACCACCACCCTCAAAGGTGCCAGTAGCCCCAGGCTTACAACAGAGACCTGTATCAGCAGACACAGTAATGGGCAGATTTATAAAGGGTAAAATTAAAAATCATTATTTCTAAATTCGAATTTTGGGGTTATTGTAGTTTAATCGACTAGGGAATAGTCCAAATTTGATTCAAGTTTAAAAAAATAAAAATTTATCATGTACCGTCTCTTTAAGATTTCAAATTCAACTGTTTGCCATCTGAAACCTGCCAAACTGGTGTTTTAGCCTATGGAGGACCTCCTAATGGAGTCATTTGGTTGACTTCTTTTTCTTTTTGTTGAAATAAACTCGACTTTAATTCGATTCGAGTTTGCAGGTCCATCCTGTTCACCCAAATTTAAAATTTCAATTGGTCTTTTTTTCCGAATGTGAAGTTTAAAGTAACTCAAAATTCGACCCTTGATAAATCTGCCCCTAAATGTTAATGATAATTTGTAGAACCTACTAGTAATAGGTTCAGACATTTTTTTATATGTACATAGTATATAAATATCATTTATTTAGTTGTATCATGTACTTCTGTTCCACTCATAGCTTTAAACACTTTAAATTCTAAATGCAGTAGAATATAGAATAAAAATAATTGTTTTTCTTCATTACTTTCTATTCCTAACTTTCTATTATTCTTATAATATAATATAGGGTTTTAAAACATATTTGTATAAATTTTCTCAGAAGAGCTTCACCAACTTCTGACATATATATATATATATATATATATATATATATATATATATATATATATGAGTGAGCATGCTTTTGTTTTCTTTTCTTCAGTAATAAAGTAATATCAATATTCTCTTGAGATCGTGAAATTCTTGTGTTGTTTATGAGGGACCTTTAAGTTCTTTTTAGGAGAATGGACATATGATGTTTTTTTTATTTGTTTCAGAAGCCAATCAACGCATGGGCGTTATTGGAGCTGGAATACTGGTGACTTTCCTGCTAATTCTTCTCCTGTTGTTATTGTGTTGCTGCTGCGTTTGCCGCAAAAAAGAAGCATCTACAGAGTAAGCAGGTTTTAAATGTAAATTGTAAAGGTGTCTGGGAGCAAACTGTTAACTGATAGTACAATACATTTTAGACCTGCCTGGGCTTAATCTTAATTTAATTAATTTTAATTTAGACCTATAACATATACTTGAATGCTCTGCTACCTTTTATCACTCAGGATAGTTTAAATGTGCATGCCATATATGCCAAGCACTTCACAAATCTGCTTGATAAGGTAGAAAATTTTAAGTAATTTCTCAAATTTGAAAGCTGTCTAATCCAAAGATAGGTAAAAAGACAAGATCCCCAAGAAAAGCTCAGCAATTAGAATATCCAGGGCCAGATTTACCTAGCAGGTACCCCTGGGCCCCCTGTTGTTTGTCGCCCCTGTCCCCTACCTTTTATTTGCTCAAATTTTCATCATCAGGATGGAGCAATGGGAATTGGCATACAGGAAATTTACATTGAACCAGTGTGGGTTTGGTCGGGCAGCATGCCGCCCCCTAAAATCCTGCCGCCCTAGGCCCAGGCCTAGGTGGCCTCTCCACAAATTCGGGCTTGAGAATACCTTACAAAGTACAAAACAACAACCTCTCAGTTGCAAAATCAAAAGCATTATTTGACACTACCTCAGTCCTGCTGTAACCCATTCCAAAGCTCGTTTGATACCAAGAAAAGGAATTAAATGGAATAACATCTAAAAAAGCATATGGTTGCCAACCCTAACTAGGAGTACAAATTTTGATGAGTAAAAGCTAATGTGTGAGAGATATTACATAAGAGATTCACTTATAGTGATGGGCGAATTTATTCGCCAGGGGCGAATTCGCGGCGAATTCCCGCTATTCGCCGCTGGCGAATAAATTTGCGAAACTGGCCAAAAAATTCGCCCAAAAAAATTTGCCGCTCAAAAACGAGTCGCGCGTCGTTTTTGACGCGACGCGCCGAAAACGACGCGCGCCGAAAATGACGCGACGCATCTGAATCGACGCGACGTGCGTCAAAAACGACGCGACGCGCGTCAAAAACGACGCGCGACTCGTTTCGCGAATCGGCGAAAAATTCACGAATTTCTCTGGAAATTCGCAAATTTTTCGGCGAAGTGAAACGCGGCCGTTTCGCCCATCACTATTCACTTACTGTTTGAGATCACTCACAAGGAGTGATCAAGGGCATAACAACGCCTTCCTTGTGGGTTTGTTACCATATTTTCCCATAACCAACCACATCAACTTGACTCCAGAAAGGTTCTTCATTCCCACTTACCTGCATACCATATGCAGAATAGTGCAGTGTGGTTAACAGTCACTATGGCTAGTAGCGTTACTTCCAGTATGAGGTCCGACAACACTACATCACAGAATAGAAGCATCTGCACTGAAGGTGAGATGGTCTTGACTTTTTCTTTGTATGCTCTTGGATTGTGGTCATTGTGGTGGAGCCTGATACAGGATTTACTGGAATGTTTTTACATAATATCTTCCATTTAATTGGCAGTATATACATGCCCCTCGCATATATCTTGAAGCATTTTATTAATATTTGTTTCTTGTTTTCAGTGGTAATCAAGTTCAAGTGACAAGTAAGAAAAAGCCACGCAGATTTTGTGGTCGGTTTAGCAGAATCAGCATGAAACTGCCTCGCATTCCCTTACGAAGACAAAAATTGCCAAAAGTTGTGGGTAAGATTATTCAATTCTTTTGTTAACGATTAAGAAAAATGCAGTGACTCATATTAAAGCATATGGTCATTTTAATGTCAGAATCCAGAATTATACAGAATGTCACTGGCTGAGCATGACATTTTTTTACCATATGTTTTCAAATGTTAAAACAGCCTATCACAGGAAAAGTCCAACCTAAGTTAATGAGTGGATACAAAGAAGTTCTGAACTTTTCAAATTCTAGATCAACCTTAGTCGATTTGCCTACTACTTCAGGTGTAGACCTTTTGTCTTAAGTTGCTCCTTCATGTTCACATGTTAATTTCTTTATAGGACCTTCCCTGTACTACATACACAGTAAAATGATGTTCTAGGAAGGAGGCCTGTAGCAAATTATTTTTATATTGTGTACCCATACCAGAAATGCCATTGTGTAGGGTACAACTGGGACAGGCACTCCCTCTCCAGGCTACTGGTCATTCCATCCTTTCTCTGTAGACAAATCTAAGGGTTCATAAAATAATATTGCTTACTGGGAACTGATGTTTGGGGCATGGGTATCATTTTCAGTTGAATCCTTAAAGGAACAGTAACACCAAAAATCAAAGCACTGGTAAAACGGGTGTATTTGCTTCAGGAACACTACTATAGTTTATATAAATAAGCTGCTGGGTAGCCATGGGGGCAGCCATTCAAGCACATTATACTCAGTAGATAAGTTATGAAGAATCCCATTATATACTACTGAGATTATCTGTCATTTGCTGTGTATCTAGTGCCTTTTTCAGCTTTGAATGGCTGCCCACATGGCTTTACAGCTTTGTTATAAACACTTTTTTAAAGTTTCTGAAGCAAACACACCAGTTTTACTGGTGTAGGGCAATGGAACGCTATATTTTCATATATTTATTTATTTACTTTCATTTTAGTTACTGTTCCTTTAACAGGGTTGGTGAAAGCGTCTCAAGGGTATTTGTGATGTCAAAATTTCCAAACTTGGCTATTTTCTAGGCACTGTGCATTCTTGTCAAGGTATCATAATTAAAAGGATACTGTCATGGGAAGACATGTTCTTTTCAAAACACATCAGTTAATAGTGCTGCTCCAGCAGAATTCTGCACTGAAATCCATTTCTCAAAAGAGCAAACAGATTTTTTTATATTTCATTTTGAAATCTGACATGGGGCTAGACATTTTGTCAGTTTCCCAGCTGCCCCAGTCATGTGACTTGTGCCAACACTTTAGGGTGGAACTACTTTCTGGCTAGGGTTGCCAACTTTTAAGGAAACAAAAATACCTGCCTTCCTATATACTTGAGGTTTTTTCCTATTAATAACATTGCTATCAAGCATAATTTATACCGGGCAGGTGGCAACCCTATTTCTGACAGGCTGTCTCAGTGGGACTTGGCTTTTACTATTGAGTGTTGTCGTGTTAGAGAGCTGTTATCTGGTTACCTTCCTATTGTTCTGTTGTTAGGCTGCTGGGGGGAAGGGAGGGGTGATATCACTCCAACTTGCAGTACAGCAGTAAAGAGTGACTGAAGTTTATCAGAGCACAAGTCACATGACTGGGGGCAGCTGGGAAATTTACAAAATGTCTAGCCCCATGTCAGATTTCAAAATTGAATATAAAAAAAATCTGTTTGCTCTTTTGAGAAAACATGTTTTCCCATGACAGTATCCCTTTAATGAAAGTGTATTCTAATATATGTAAACTTTAAATTGCTAAGCAATGTATTTATTTTAAAGCCTGCTTTCATAATGTTATGCCATCTGCTTTTTAAGTTGACAGAGCACAATTTATTTTTATGCTAAACTCCATATGTTTCAGAAGCAGAAATAAATATACCATGGTTTACTTTTTCCCCATAAAATGCCTATTGAAATTCTAAATAAGGAACAAAAAAGGTTTCAATATATCATCTCAAAGAAAACTAATCGGAAATATGATTTGACATAGTGCCATGTCAGTGTAAAATGTTAAATCTAATTAAACTATAAAGAGTACAATTTATTGCTGTTTCATACTTTAATACCTGCTCTTTATTTTTCATTGCCATTTAGCATGTGTCTTGCTTCTTATCAATCTTTTAAAAGGCCATTTCAAAATAGCATTATCTGCCGTATAAAATTATGGCAGTGCAAGATCCAGGTATTTACCAAAACACTTGTGACTTGTTTTCTACAAAACAATTTAATGGCCAATTTGTAACTTTTTTTTTTTACTACAGTTTTGCCATGAAAGGTCAACCCTTGTTATATTAACAATAGATATGCACTAAATCACTATTATGATGTGAAATCAACTTTTTTATAGCAGGAGAAAATACCCTATTAATAAATCATTTAAATGGACTACTTCTATAGACGCTCTTCATTCAGTTTATTCCTAGAAATCTTGATATAATGTGTATATTTTATTTCCGTTACTGTTTCCAATAATACTTATGTGAGTTGGGTCATGCTCTTCTGCTTTCATTTCTTTTTTTCTTATTTGCTTTCATTGTTACTTCATAGATTATTATCTTGGCAACTGTATATCCTGTTCACATCAACCACCAGTCTAAATTAGAAAGCTATAATAGAAGTATTGAATTTCAGACACTGTGATTACATTGTTTTGAGCACTGAAATGTATCAGTATCACAAATTATTGGAAAGAAATGGTCTAAACTGCTTTCTCTAAGAAACAAACACAGATTTATTTTTTGTTTGTGAAATGACAATTCTAGCAGCCATATTTATGTTATGGGGAGCAATTTAAGATTGCTTGTGCCTAAAAGCTACAGTGTTTCTTCATTTCAAAAGCCTGTTTGAGTATAAGATGCAGATCACTGAGGATTTTGCTTCACGAATTAGGGCTCCATTTTAGTTTGATATTTGGCCAAATCACAAAAGATTTGAGGGTTCAGCAAATCCAAAAATAATGGATTCTGTGCATCCCTAATTAAACTCACATAGGGTTTCCTTAAAGAACAAACAGTCTTAAATTGGCCCATTAGGGTTTAAAATGAATTATTTTGAAATAAACTACAGGGGCCAGGGAACATAATGCTACATTTATTTACAGTGCAGCCCTAAACAAGGAAAAATTCCTGCTCACCATCAAAGTTGTGGGCAAGTATGAAATATGTCACTAAAATAGTGCAGTAGTTTTAGTAGTTCAGTATATAATGAAGCTATAGCTAGAATTTTGCTGCTTTAGTAGAACACTCTGTTACTACGAGACACTGAAAAAACCTTCCAGATTACAAGAACACTACATAACTGTATGACATAATTCACATTCATAAAACTACACCAAGCTGCACGTGGGTATATATACAAAATATTATGCTTTGCTGGCAGGGAATTTTAATCAAATTGTTATTTTAACTGAAAATAGGCTGCCTATTATATGTATATAGACACACTGAATATAATTTAAACAAAGACAGCATTCATTTTAGAAAGTTTCACAGTTACAGTGTCTAGAGTTTCGTAACAAAGGAGTCTGTCATTTGCAGAACAGAGAACTAGTACAATTTATATTCAGAATCACACAAACTGTACACACATTTTCAAGTGGGGGAGAATCCATTGCTCAGAACTTATTATCTTTAAGGGGCAAATTTACTAAATTCAGGATTCAAAGTTCGATAGAATTTTCAAAAAGTTTTGAATTTGAATGATTTGGATAAAAATCTATTTGAATATTGAACTATTCGACAGTCGAAGTACTTCCCCTTTAAATTTGTATTCGACTGCGTAGTTCGCCAGATCAATGCTACCGAATCGGCATTCAAAAAATTTGATCGAATTAAAAAATGTGATTGAATGGTTAAAATCATTCGAATTGATCAATTAGAACAATTAGATTTTTACTATTCGATCATTTGATCAATCGAATAGCGGTAAAAATCCTCAGAATTTGAATTTGGAGAATTCAAATTTTTATTTTACTCCTATCCCTATTCACATGGTCGAATTCGAGGGGTTTTTTTTAACTCTCGAATTCAACCCTTAGTAAATCTGCCCCTAAAACTTGTCCATACAGTGTGTAGCTAGCCCGGCCAATGATGAATGTCTATTCAGCCAAACCTGTTATCTTGAACACATGTCATCATAAACTCCTGACTTGATTATTGTAATCCCCTACTATCAGATGCATTGCTACATTTAACTGTAAAGGGTGCCTACATTATCCTGTTCTAGTGTAGAAATATCTCGCATTTGTTACTGTAACTGCAGACAATATTTTTTGTTCATTATGTAGGAATGACATAGACTAAGCATCAGTGGGAACATTTGTCCTTTCTCAGTTCATTCATCAGATTACTAAATTGGGAATTCCCCAGGATCCATTGCTTCCTTATTGAATGTGCCTGCTCTACAGAAGGCAATTTTATATGCAGCCAGATGCTTTGTAACATGTTTACAGTACAGGCTCGCATATATACATATCATCTACAGAACAAATCGGTGTCCAATTAAATGAAGTCCTTGTATTAAACACAAACTCTATTGAGTACCTTAATTTGTTAAGAAAACGGTGCTTTTTTTATCCACTTCAATCCAGATTCAATTTGATGAGAAAAGCTTATCCCCTTATCCAGTTCCACATTTTCCAATACAGCCCGATGCAATTCAACAGCAAAAATGTATCTCACTCTTTATCACATGTAAACTGTATTGAAGTTTATGGACAAAAGAAACTGGAACTACCCCACACTTTGTATCTTTCTGGTGGCTTCAAGTCTTCCCCATTCACTTGGGGAAGAAGGAAAGGGAGGAGATCCTGGTTACTAGCTACTTTATTTTTATAATTTTTTTAGGCATTACCTAACTAAATGTGTAGTTTGGAGTGACTGCAAAGTTATGCAGGGAAGCATGAATGGCGGAGCACTTCCCACAAACACAAACTATCTCACCTTGTCCGTTGTCAGATTGCAGTAACTTCACCCGATGTCTTTGATTCACAAGTTAGTATTGATCACTTACAGCACTGACCGACATATCCACGGGAGGCAGCTGCGTTAATATCAAATGCAACTTTATTCAGACATACACAATGGTTAAAAGTAGTATGGAGTGACTAACAAGTCCAACACACATGACAAACATTACTTAAATAAATAACTTCATCAAGAGTATCATATAACAAGAAAGAGTTTTAGCCCTCTTAATCTATCCCTACCTTAAACCTAAATAGTATAATGCTGAACATGTTATCTTGTCCCTTTGCTGTATGGTCTGTTACCCCTATATTATACAAGATGCAAATTGTGCATTATTATTTAGGGTGACATTCCTTACAGTTTTTCTCAGTAGCAATACCCCTGTTTTGTAGCAAGTGTAATATTGTCTCTGTCTGTCCGTCGCTTACAGTGCACAGTAATTTGCTCTGCAATACCTGCCGCAAGCATTTTAAACTCAGATGCGGTTCTTTGTGGCCATTTCGTGAGAAATGCCATTTTATGTAGTTCTTTAAATATCTCATCATGGTCATTATGTTGCATACACAACAGAAGGCAAGGAGGAGAAAAACCCTATTCCTAGTGTCTAATTTTATTGCCAGTGGCAACTGCTATTTGACTTGAATAAAAACCTTTGGTCAGCATTCCTGTTTTCATTGGCACCCAACCTTTGCCATGTGTTTGTGTTATTATAAATTTTATGTTGCAAACAAATCTAAATAAAGACTTCACAAGCGTGGCATCATTGCCTAAAGAAACCATATAATGCAGTAAAAGTAATTTCAGTGTGTTTGATTCGTTAAATGCCCCTATCTGCTTGTCTCCATGAACATTTTCGTATACCTGCAAATTTGCTTTATGTTAGATGTACTGAACTAAGAAATGACCTTGCTAGGAGGAAATAAAACAGATTTGAACTGTTTTGTAAGAGAAAAAAATCCAATTTACCCAACTGCTTTTGTGTAATGAACATATGCTATTCTGTTTTAATACGATATAAACTCCAGTCTCCCATCTGTTATTGAGCTGCCACTAAATACAGTGATAGTACAGTATGCTGCAAGATCCTGCAGTGGTTAAATTAACCCATGTGTACATTCCCATCACTAACTCAGCATTTGCATCAGGCCCAGTTTTCTGACAAATCCACGAAGGTCTGGGCCTAGGGCTGGACAAATTAAAGGGTGGCATGCCACCCAGGCTGCAGCTGAAGTTTGCTCACATGCATAGCACCTGTGTAAGAACAAAGGATGAGCCTGACAATCCTGTTGGGGGGGGGGGGGTTGAGGATGCCAGCCTCTGGGCTCCCTGAAGAGAAATCTGCCAAGAAATAGCATACAAATCCCATGTAATAAAATAAATATGTAATAAAAGTTTGCCCAGGAGCAGTAACCCATAGCATAGCAACCAGCATTTACTGGTTATCCATTTAAAAGCAAACCTATTATTGGGTTAATGCCCTTGTGCAAACATTTATCACATATCGGATTTGTATTCTATTTCCTGGCACAATGAATTGCTTTAGAAACTTTATAAATTTGAGTGTTAGGCACTTTGTAGATAGAAAAATAACTTTGGTGACAAACATCCTACTTTAGCTGGTTATACATGGACCAATAAAAGCCGACTCTTCACATCCAGACCAAGTTTACAGCTGTGTAGGGGGCCCTCAGGAAGTCCTGCATACCGTTATCTTGCCTGAATATCCAGCATGAAGGTGGCTAAATAGTGCAAAGATTAACTTGTTTGGCAACCTGAAACATTTTAATGTTTCTGATATGTATGTTTTCATATAATTCCATTCTCTTACAGAGTATGAATTGATTGATTGTTTAATTTTTGTACAGTACATTTCTGTTATGATGAAGGTGACAAAACCTTCCATCTTATTTTAATAAGACATCTTTCTTCACTTGCTTTTATTCATTATTTATTAGAACATGCTGTAGATTATATATATACTCTTTGTAACTGTAGGAACATAGGGCAGGCAGAGTATGGCACACACAGGGAGCATAGGGCAGGCAGAGGATAGCACACACAATGAGCATAGGGCTGTCAGAGTATGGCATACACAAGGAACATAGGGCAGGCAGAGTATGACACACATACAGGGAGCATAGGGCAGAAAAAGTATGGCACACAAGGAGCATATGACAGATAGGGTATGAAGCATACGGCAGGCAGAATATGGCACACACAGAAAGCATAGAGAAGGCAGAGTATGGCATAAACAAGGAGCATAGAGAATGCAGAAGACAGAGTAACCTATCAGGGCCACTCTAAAATGAACAGTTCATACTTTGCTACATATAGTGACACAGTGCTGGTGCCCCTCCAGCAATTTATATGATGTGTGAACTAGTAAACAATATGTGCACTTTCAGTCTGCATCTGAGTTGTGAACAGTACAGGGTTTTAGGGGTGTGAACAATAGAGCTGTAACAGCTGTGAACAATGAAGAGGGGATTACAGGTGTGAACAATGCAGGAATTCACTGTCTGAATTTGAGTTGCAAATGCAGGGGCCAGTTAAGCTCTGTATGGATACCTTTTAAATCTTACACAAAGAAGCATTCACAGCTGCCAGACTTTCATGTAGGGGGCCACACAAGGGGGGTCCACAAGTGGGCCGCTTGTTGGACAGCACTGTTCTAAAGGTTGATGGAAGAATTGCTTTATTATATTATACAGGCATTGCTTTAAAGTTTGGTGTGACAACAGTGTATATTATATAACAGGAAACTGAGAAATCGGTGGAACAGTGCTTTACTTTACTATTATTTTTACCTTCTTGTCCCAGTAGTGACATATATAAGAAATAATGCAAACATTGACCTTTCTAGAAATTATTTGCCACTGTTCGAGCTTTATAAAAAATCATACTTGAGTATATTTGTGGTCTAATTTTTTCAATAAATCATTCCCTAAGAGGCCTATTTTTCATATTCTCATTTTGGTGATTTTAGATGCTCATTTTTTTAAAGGGGTTGTTCACATTTTAGTATGATGTTGAGAATGATATTCTGAGATAATTTGCAATTTGTTTTCATTTTTTATAATTGAATGTTTTTGAGTTATTTAGCTTTTTATTCAGCAGCTCTTCAATTTGCATTTTAAGCAATCTGGTAACTAGGGCCCAGATTACCCTAGCAACCAGACATTCTAATAAGAGACTGGAATATGAATAGGAGAGAGTCTGAATAGAAGGATCAGCAATAAAAAAAAGCAATAACGATACATTTGTAGCCCTACAAAGCATTTGTTTTTTAGAAGGGGACAGCAACGCCCATTTAAAAGCTGCAAAGAATCAGAAGAAAAATACAAATAACTATAAAACTATTAAAAATAAATAATGAAAACCAATTGAAAAGTTGCTTAGAATTGGCCTTTGTATAACATAATAAAATTTACCTTAAAGGTGAACAACCCCTTTAAAAGATCTGAGCTGAAAAAGCACAAACAGGAAAAATTGCAGATAAAGTCACGAAAACTGCAACTTTTTTGACTTGTCGCACATTAATTGCATATGTATCATATCGTTCAATTTTTCATGCAAATACAAATTTAAAAAACCCAGAACACCTCTAAAACTTGAATTAAAACTTGTGATATTGGTCCCTAATGAAAACACTGTTTGCAATTAGTTCCCATGTGAATGATGTTCACAACGTCAACAATTTTGCCTTTGCGCACACTTTGCCCCTCACTCAACAATAGGATATCGATTGTGAATTTCATAGTTTGCGATAGTTGCAGTGTATGTAATAAAACTTTTAAATGAAAAGTTGTTACGTTTGCTCTAAAAGTTTATGCCACATTCAAGCATGTGTTGAAGGTTTGCAATGCGCAATTAAGATTCGCAGTGCAATAAAAGCCTAATTAAGAATATTACATTGCGAAAATGCTGATTTTTATTTGCAAATTTATTTGCAAATTTGTTCTCTTTGTGAATTTTATTACTCTTCCCCTTATATTATTATATATTGTGCTACGGTTTTTTTGTTTGATAAATGATTCATTTGTTGTGGTTTACAATTATGAGTATAATCCATAATTATTATTGCTATAACTATAATTTGTGAAAACAAACAAAATATGAACAACATTACTAAATCAGCTCCATAAAGAAAATGCTTCCCCTTACACAATGATCTTGTATGGATCATTTGCATATTTCCTCTGTTCTGGATTCAAGCAAACAGGCACATGTTTTCAATACTGATAAATAAAATAAATTGAGCTGACCCCAGCTACTTGCTGTTGTTAATGAATTTAAAGGACAAGACAACCCCCAAAAATATATTGTGTCAAATGATAGGGATGGGTGAATTTGACCCATTTTGCTTCACCAAAAATTTGCCGTGTACTAAACGTTGCAGACGCCCTTCAAAGCCTATGAGCATCAAAATATGTTTGACAAGTGGCAAATTTCTTTTGATGCACATCTTTTTTTTATGCTTGACGCCATTCAAGTCTATAGGCGTAATTTTCACATCAAAACAAGGCGAAAAAAATCATCCATCCCTAATCATAAGCCTACTTCTACTGAATTCTGATGTTTTCAGTAATCTTCTCAATGATGTAAGCTTTTCCTGTACCAGCTCAATACTCTTGAAAAGACCAAGACCTTGATCATGCACACAAGTGACATTTCCAGCCTTGCACTTGCACATAAAACTACAGATGAAGCCTCATCACTATGATTGTGGGGCAATGCCGGTGCATGAACCTAAGCCTCTGCTGTGACCATCTTGTTGAAGTCAGTGAGGGCAAATGCCAGCGCAATGAAGGCATGCACACAAAAAACTAAGTGTCTAAATTTAAAATTAAAAAAAGTGCTTCAGGAGGGGCAAAGGAGCACTAAAAGTTGGAGGATTGCAGTTTCCATGGCCTGCTTTATCCTTTAATACAATAACAAAACAGTCTGGGAAACCAAAAAAAAGCATACAGACAATGTGAGCATTTATGGTCTAGCATACCCTTTATCTTCTTTTTCTGGGGGTTTCTGTCAATTGTGGTTAAGAGTCAGTAATTTCTTATTTCTTTGAAGCTCTTTGTATTCACCTGTCAGTATGGCTTTCAGTGTTCATGCATTTTATTGTTAATTGAGCCTCTTTAAATATTATATATACAATTCAGCAAGGCAAGTGTCTAATTTAATACAGCTTGTTTATCCCAGTTATTTCTGGATATTATTTCCCATGGATTCTCATGTCTTCAGAAGGCATGAGAAAATATATTCAGCAAAGCATGATACCTTACTGATATTTTAAGAACTGTATTGCATTGCTGTGTGGAACATCAGCAACCCTTTTATTTTTATTAAGGTTTTTTCTGTAATATTGGGAGGTTGCCAACATTTCTTTGGGATTCCAGAACACAGTAAATTCATATGATCATCTCAAGGTTAGACAAGTAAATATGGTTTGAAATTTAATTGTTGTTAACTTTCTCATTTAGTGAAGATTACTAGAACATATTTTAAATGCTTTGTAACTTGCTATTTTGGGATTTTACCACCAACATTCTAACCAATATATATATATAGAGAGAGAGGGATGCTGCAGCTGGATAGATATATGACAAATACTGTACATATAATAAATAATTTCCGCTTCCGCTTGTGTTGACTTAGAACAGTGGTTATCTCTGAAAAACAGTTTTCTTTTAGAATGGTCTCATGGTTCAATTTTATAAATTGTTGGTGTAGAGAATAAAGGAAAAACATTTTTCACCAATATTAAGATTAAATGAGCCAATCAACCACACTTTGGTTTGTCAGTTTATACAATCCATGCCAGAGTTTGACTGAGAGAGAGTAAAGCAGAGTGATGAGTAAAAGAGAGTGGTGTGTTTTTACACAACTTTAACATAAGTCTCCAAGTTTTAATTCTCCCATCCAAATTCCAGGAAGATATTGGTAATATTCCAGGCTTACTGATGAAATAATAAAGTACTCTACTTATGTCATGAAGAATTTGACTTTTATCACTTAAGACTTGACTGGATTGTGTTTAATATAATCAGACATATAAGGATACATATAGCAAAGTTTCACTAAAACAGCCCACGTCACCCTTTACTAAATCAGCCCCTTGGTGATTTACCTGGTCCCTTGCTACTCCTGCATTATGATCAGCTTCTTTCACCATATGCTGAACATATTTTGTAGGACCTACTGCCTTTGTCTCAAGGAAACATTGGATCCCAGAGGTTAAAGAACAGGTAAACATATGCAAATCATGGCATTTTGCCTTTGGAAGTCAATGAATCATTTGACTATCAATCTTTGTTTATTTAAAATGGAATATGTATATTTTTCCATGTGTCTATTCCTTGAAGAACTTTTTGGCTTTATAGTCAAAGAGTATGTAGTAAGCTATTATATGCAGGTTCATTTACTGTACAGGGTAACACTGGTAACAGGGTCCATATGCTACAGTAAAATCTTAACTGAATAATAATGAATTAATGAAGTACATAGGCTGCAGACAGCTGGCTGCTTGAGAGGCTTCTAGAAAGCTCACTTTAGGGTGGTGCAGCAATAATAGACTTTTCTTAAGGTTTCTTTTTCATATTTCAAGAAATGAGTGGATATATGTTAGAACTTGCTAATCTACACTTTATTTAATAATAATTTCCCATGAAATCAGAGGTATGGAGATATAACCCTCTGGAAAGGGTATCCTATCCACTAAATAGTTCATTCATTCATATGTTGTCATTGCAGTTTCTAGACGAGACTAGCTTCTCTTGTTTTATACAATTGTTTACAGATGCTGTGTTTTGCATTTTAAGACATTTTCTTTTGGCAGTCTGAGGGCTTGCAAGTTCTTATATTGCTAGAAGCATGTGATACAGTATCACATTTAGAAAGGACATTTTTCTTATATTGTGGCTTTTTTTATATATTTTGTTGTTTATCTCTCTAAAATGTCTTACTCCTGGGATAAGCAACCTTCAGCACTTCAGCTGTTTCACAAGTAAAGCTGACCATTTGTGCAAGGAAATGTTTGGGTAGTTTGTTCAATTTGAGCTCAACTGCCTGACCATTTTAGGATCTTGGGGCCCAGGGAGGTACAAATTATATTACAATAAAACAGATTTATAGCAATTGGCACTTAAGTATATGTAATATTATTTGCCAGTTTTTTGCTATTGTCACCTGATGCTACAGTAACAGTTGGTAGTGCCTGATGTACTGTAAATACATTGTGCTTCAAATTATACTGGGATTATAGAAAAAGTTAAATGTTGTGGTCCATAAATTTGCAGGAATCCACATCCAAAGAATATACATTCCAACATTCTGCAAAATAGACATTACTCATTCTAAAGTCCCAAAAGCACATTTGAAAACAAATCTGCCAGCATTCCATAGGTCTAACAAAGTCACTTTGTATAGAGAACTGTCATATATTATGTCAGTGTCAATTATGGTTAAACCACCACAGTTAGTATTGGTTCACTCTCTAAATCTGCACTGTTCTGTAGACTCAATTCTATTGAGGCTGTAGAACAACATCCCATCCTAAAAATGTACATATGATCTAGAAAAGTGATTTCTTTAGTTTCACTTCTCTAAGAATCATTCATTATTTTAATTTTGTGGTGCTGAATATTTTCAAAGCTAAAAATCCATCAATACTATACTGAATGATTAGCCATGACTGTTATTTTTAAGCACATCAGATTCGGTTATCGGAGCACTTTGTAAACTACTACTGTAGAGAGGATTTGTATTACAATTTTTCTTGCCAAATATTTTATGATCTCTTAGTAACTGTCTTATTTGATTACCTTTTCAACTGTGTAACAAACTTTGTGATTTCTGACAGATCTTGCAGCAGGTAGATTGTTTCTATTTTGCCCAACTGTTTTTAGGAAAAATATTGTGACTAATGAGTGGCAAAAAAGAATATAAAGGGAAGTCCATGTCATTTTAAGGGCACCTGATGATGTCTCATATGCTCTCAGCTTCTTTGGGGTGCACTGAACCCACTATTTATTCCTTCATGAAAGATTTAGCCAAATACCTAACCAAATCCAACCCCTAATTTGCATATGCAAATTAGGGGCAGGAAGGGTGAATGAGAACTGAGAGCTTCCTTGTTTGTATGATGAAAAGTCATAAAGATTCAGATTAGGTTCAGCCAGGCACGTGTACTCAGCAGAATCTGCTGAAAAATGCTTGAATACCAAACCAATTCCTGGATTCGGTGCATCCCTAGCCTTTTTTAGATGGATGCTGTGGATGGGTCTGTTGAAACTGCTATGTGTGACTCTCCACCATGGAGAAATAGTCAAATAATCCTGCCAAAGAAAAGATGATTTCCTAAACCATTTAATTATACATTTTATCCAATGCTGGAAGTTCAGTTCTGACATTATTACATTGTCTGACTAAACCCGTAATTCAGCCTAAAGAGAAAGCCAGTTGTTTTTTTACCACAGAAACTTGCCTCCACTATACAGATAGTACACATGTCTGAGATAGTCTTTAGTATCATTCATATAATGAAAAACGTTAGGCTTTTTTAATAAATAATAGTCCTGAGAGTGCAGACCTTCTTTACCAGATATGTATTTCTAAATTTTGGACACTGCACCGAGGCCAGTTGAACCGAGTGAAGCGAGTATCGACTCCTCCAAAGCCTGTTTTATATATATATATATATATATATATATATATATATATATATATATATATACCGGTATATCTCACAATTTCCAGCTGCAGGTGCCCTCATTATAGCAAGACTTGGACAAAGTGCTCTTGCAGACTGAGAGCTAAAGGTCAGATTGTATAACCTACTACTCTGCTTTAGTGTGAGAATTTGATCAGAGGGATTGAAATGGTGTTCTGTGCTGCTAAAAGTCTGACTAAAGTCAGCAGAAGGGCAGATAATGCCTTTGGTATCCTATAAATGTATTTTTATTGTTTTGCTTCTGGTATCAAAGTGGACAAAATTTGATTGGAGTCCGTTGTTGATTTTGTTTTTATTACTTTGCTACAGGCTGAAATTGCCAGCACATATAAAATACTTTACGCAGGTCATGGAGTTTCACTAACAGAAAAGAAATAACAAAATTCTTAGTATGATGGACAAATAAGGCAGCATATTTAGTATGCTCAAAGGTCAAAGGTTTTCACATAGAAAAATCTTTATAGAAAGAAAGAAGTTAAACTTTGTGATGCAATAGAAATATTTACTTTCTCTGGAGAATAGTTTGTTCATCTATTCTATTATTTCTAAACTTTTTACAGTCTGTTTATATGTTGGCAGAGTAAAGACGTTTAAAGGCAGTTAAGGGCAAGAGAAAGTCGTAGCTTCTACTTAAAAATAGTGTTTCAGTAGGCAGAATTATACACAAAAGAAATCCCTACTGCCAGAATATAAAAGAAATTAGGCAATAGGTTTAGCCTAGACACTTATTAATTCTAGTACTGACTTTGTATTGATTCAGGAAATTCCCATGGACTTTGCACAAGAGTTTGAATTGTGTTATATTAAACAATATATTCATGTGTTCTTCTTTATACTAAAGGGTATCTCTACTGTCAGTATGCTGCAGTGATAACAGTAGTCCCTGAAGTGGCAGTTCATACAAATTTAAAAATATAATCATTTTAAATAGAGCTTGTAAAATACATTTATATATTTTGCCTAAAGATAACACTTCAAGATTTGTGCAGGGTAATGTAATCCGAGTATTTTGTAATTAAACTTTTTTAGGTTTTTCTTTTTTTATTTGCATTTCTCTTCTGCCTATTTTCAAACTGACTCTAGCAACCAGAAATCAGAATGACATTTTTTTTACAAATGACTACTGCTGAAAATAGGTATATTACTTACCCTTACTAGAGAGATAGATATGATCTGTTACTGCTGCTGTGGGCATTATTGTATAGCACATGTTAATCTGAAGATAATTGTATTATTCATTCTTTTTGCATTTTGCTTCACTTTTTATTACCACTGGATTAGATGTTGGGTAAGTAACTCTACGGCATGTAGGGATCTGTTAAAAGAATTTTATTTATAAACTTTAAAGATTGTTTGTGTGTTCTTTATGGTATGACAGAATGCACTGGTGTAACTACCTGTACAGCAGACCCCCACAGGGTATGCTGCATCATAGTTCCCCAACCATCTTTTAATTGGGAAGAGGAAGAGGATTGTTTGAGTAGGGCCCCCTCAGGATATTTTTTGGCAGGGGGCCCAACCTCTACCACTGACTGAATGCAACAAACTTTCTCAGCGCCCATTCTCAGCCACATGAAGATCAAGAGGTACTTTTGGTTCTTAAGTCATCAGTACCAAGTATACAATAGCCCTACATACTGTACCTCTTGGTGTCATCTTATGTTATTTCATGTTATCATAACATTGTCACATGTCCAACCAGTGAAAAGTGGCTACATACTGTAGATATAATTTATTTTACATAGACTGCGACAAGGGCTATCCTTACTTAAAGATCAAGATGTACTTTTTGTCTGGAAAACCTCTTTCCCCTCCACCCACAATGTCCCATTCTTCTGTCTGGCCTATCAGATTTCAGCATTCCATATGATATTTTTTTTATGATATATGATAGATTTTTTAAAGGTAATAAGCTTGCACTTATCCATAGTATAGCAGCACATTTTGTCAAAGGACAAAACATTTATATTGTGGTTTTCAAGGGCATTGACTTGACTTTGTGGTCTTCCTACAGGTCGGTCGGAAGAAAACACAACCTTCCCAATTGATATCATGTCCAGATATCGGTCGGGAAGTCCCCCATACATGGGCAGATAAGCTGTCAAATCAGTCTAAACAACTGATATCTGCAGCTTTATCTTCCCGTGTATGGCCAGCATTAGTATATTTTGTCACAAAATGCTAGGAAGAGATGGTAAATAAAAGATTTCATTAAAAAATATTTTTTACAGGTAGTACTTCTTTTCCATTTGTATTTAATTAATTTCATCTTTATAAAATTGCAAAAAGTTGACTAAAATAAGTTTGTATTTTAGCCAAAGAAGTTTGAAGTACAGCACCAAATAGATAAAATATGCCTTTATTCAAAATACATGGCAGCACCTGGTCAGCAACGTTTCAGGCCTCTCCATTGTCCTGAAACGTTGCTGACCAGGTGCTGCCATGTATTTTGAATAAAGGCATATTTTATCTATTTGGTGCTGTACTTCAAACTTCTTTGGCTGATTTATCTTGGTGGAAAATGGACCACTAATGGTACGTGCACCTTACAAACAAGATTGGAAATTCCTTAGCTGATTCCCAACTACTGTTCGATAAGCTTGTATTTTATCAAGTAAACATTGAGGTTTTGTTTTAATATCAAAGATCCAGGTTTATGATAGTTTCAATGAATGTTCATCCAATAAGGTCACAGCAGAAATGTTGACTGCAGGTTAAAGCTGAAAATAGTGGAATGTTTAGGGACAAGAGTAGACAATGTGGCGTTTGAGTGCACTCCTAGAAATCGCATCATAGTAATGAAAGAGTACTCCAAAAAGTATTACTAAAGGGTTCCTTGGTTAATAAGTACCTCTTTGTAGAGGGAGGGCCATAGTAAATCCCCCCCTCTTTGACATGCGCTTGCCTTACTATTCTTGTGTATCACACCCTGTTCTCCAATTGGATTCTAAGCCCTATTGAGCAGGATCTTCTTTACCTCCAGTATCAGAGAATATTTGTTTGATATCTATATGTTTAATTTGGGATTTGGTTTTACAATTTAATTGTCTGTAATCATTTAAGATGACACTCTACCTACACACTTTTCCTATTTCAAAAAGAATGTCTCTCATTCAACTACTATATCTTTATATAAAATCTGTAAATATTAAAATAGCATGTACAATTCCAAATAATGGACCATACGAAAAAAACTTTCACATGAAAATGTAATTAGAGTGAATGGAGTAATCTGGAATTGTATGAGTTTTTTTCTGTCAAATTGAATCTAGCTCAATATTTTATTGAATATTGAACATTCAATTTTAACTACCAAACATAGGTGTATTGAAGAAATTATGTAATGATATAAAACAGTAAAATATTTCACGTCCCCTACACCCTTCAACTAATATTTCAAATTTGTCATTGTTTTAGTAGCCCACCATGATGTTGAGAACACATTTAACTGTAGCTTCATTGAACCCCCATCTGTTGTTGAGCAGCCATCACCTTCATGGTCTTCGCGAGGTTCCTTTTCCTCCTTTGATACAACTGATGATGGACCTGTTTATTGTGTTCCCCATGAAGGTTAGTAAAAATAAACATGTTTACATAAAGTCATTCAAAAGCATATAAAATACATTGTATATGGGTGGAATTGTAGTAGATCTTCAAAATGATTGCTTCATGTCTGCAAGATAATCAGCTTCCACAATAATCACTCAAATCCTTATTCTACAGACATTAGACACTAGAATTAATTGTTTACTTTAATTCATCCTGTCATAAAATGTTCTGTTGAGAGATTCAATAGAACACTTAAAAGAACACATCAGTCATGTGGCATGTGTTGTGATAAACTTCAACCATTTTTTACTGCTGTACTGCAAGGTGGAGTGATATCACCCCCCCCTTCCCACCCAGCAGTGAATCAACCTAACAATGGTAATGTAAATAGATAACAGCTGGCTGGTAGATATGAGATAGTCCTCAATAGTAAAAATCTAAGTGCCACTGTGACTCCTTCAAATTACATTGAGTAGGAGAAACAATAGTTTATCGGAAAATAGTTCCATCATGAAGTTCTGACTTTTTCTGAAAGTACAGAATCAAAATGACCTGAGATGGCTGCCTGCACACCAATATTACAACTAAAAAACATATACACTTTGCAGTGTAAGCAGTATAATTTAGAAATAAAAGACTATACCATAAAAATCATGACATAATCCCTTTAAGGGACTATCTAGGATTATTTACTTTTATATTGAAAAATATTTCACAAAAACACAGCCATTTGTATTTTAGTGTGTGTTCTGATAATTCTTTGGTCTATAAAATGTGTTTCATAAAGTGGCACATATATTTGACCCCCATGGTTGGAATTTCAAAGAGGGTCCTGAATTCTGGTCACTGCTTAAATGCTTTTTAGTGTTTTTCTTTCACTCTAAAGGCTTTGCAACAGAATATTTACAGTAGCATGGCATCTTGCCTAATTTATGAAATATAGTATTATTACTGTGATTGCTTCTAATTTCTTAAGAAAAAAAAAAGCACAGACTGCATAAATTATACATGTAGCCAGGAGTCCCAGGACCATAGCAAATTATAGAGAGATAATTTACATAGCAATTGCATTTAAACTTTCACATCATTGAACATTTTAATAAATCCATTTTGGAGAATTGTTTAGACATTTTAATCGATAAAGCAAATTTTTTGATTATTTGGCTAGAATTCACCCTAATATTCAGCAAAGTTATGGTATCAGGCCTGACCCTTGGTTTTCTATATCACCTGCCTCTGAGATGTTGGTCAATTCACCAGAGCAGTAATTACATTGCTAAATACAAAAAATGATAACCGAATAAATGAATGTACATTTCTTTTTAGAATCTGTGAATGATTGTAAAGAAAAGGGAAATTCAAGTGTTACTGAGAAGATGCCCACTGAAATTAATGAGGAAGAAGCTGGAGAATATACTTATCTAAAGGAATCTGGATCCCCTAAATCTTTCCAGGCTGACAGCAGTGAAATGCCACTTCTCAAATCATCAGATAGCGAGAGATCCTCATGTGGCTCTGGATCTACTGGAGGGGCATTGTATGCTAGAGTTGCAAGATTGTCAAAGCAGTCTAAAGATGAAGAAGATATATCAATGGAACATAAGAGTTCAACTATTAGTGGTAAACCTCCATCACCTGAGAGAACAAAACCACCCCCACCTGACCCATCTACAAAGCCCAAGGTTTCCTGGATTCATGGAAAATATAATTCTAATCAGTCTAATTCATTGCCAGTCTTTAACAAGTCTCCTGATAAGACAGTTAACCAGAGTGAGCAATCAGAGCAGAATTCAGGTCTTAAAGATGCTCAGAGAAAGAGAACCCCAAGTGATACAGGTCAAAGCAAAAATGAAGAAAAGGTTATTATGAGAAATAAGGACAAAAGTCAAAAGACCATAAGCAACACAGACACAAGGCCATCAGAAGAACCCCAGTCTCCATCCAAAACTAAACATAAAAATAAAAGGAATCTTGATCCCATTGAAAATATCAATGGGACTGTTCAAAATGCCCTTAAAAAAATAGGGAGCCTACATAGTGACAAAAAAACTACTGAAGTTAAAGAGGCTCCAAAAACCCCTGATCATAGCAAAACGCGTTCTGATGTACTCCATCAACATTTTTCCTCTGAAGCAGCTTCATTATTGGCTGCTCAGTTAAAAGAAAAAACTCAAAGTCTCAACAGGGTGGAGACCAGCTCAAACCAAAATGGCATTGGGCCAGTTAAATCACAAAAAGAGAAACCTACACCTCCACAGAAAGCTAAACGATCTGTGGCTCCTATCAACCAGAAGTCCAGCAAGCCAATTCTGCCAACTACAACAAATCTTCAAAAAATGATAAATCCAGTTTCAGAAACCATTCCCAATACAGCACAGCCTGTTGAAAAACAAAACTCTAACAGTAGTCAGGAACAAACTGCAAATGTAAAGCAGGAGACAGGTGAACAACCAGTTAAAAAAACCCCTATAAAGAAGCCTCCTAGAAAGAAAAGCAAAGACGCCACCTTGGACTCAACACAACCCAAAATGGCTATAATGCCACCACAGCCAGTAAAGTAATAAAGGTAAATTTGCACAAAATGTTCACTCCAAAGGGGCATTAAGAAAGATTCTGATGATTTCTGCAATATACCTTAAATTATTTTACGAAAACCACTTCTTGAGCCAAACAGAACAAAAATTTCCCTTTTGACATCCCTTCATGACTGTGAGACAAAGGAAATTGGATTAGTGGTTAATAATTCAATGTTCCTCCAGACTGAAGGGAGAACTATTTTGTATTTGACATACCTCTCTAGTTAATCTTTTGGAGCTTCCTATAGCTGTGGTTTCAGTCTTCTTTCCGTTCATGAGGAGGTCTTAAATATGATCTAAAAAAGGACACATTGGAATTCAAGAATGTAGCTGCGGATGTTGAGCAAGCCCCATATAGGGAGGACAAATGTTTGATAAAACTGTTCAGATGCTGAGACAATTGAGAAGCCATCATTTCTTCATGTTGCATTGACATAAACTTTTGCCTAATCTATACCCACAAATCATAAACAAATCCAGAATGTACAGCTTGTCAATGGAAACAAAATACTAAGTTATTGTGTTTCAAATTACCGTTCGAGTCATTTACTAAAAAAGTAAAAATTTTACAAAACCTTGAGAGGGATCGTTTTGGGATTGATTGTATTGAAAAAAGACTTTTTTTACAATTTTTATGACAAAAAATAAAGCAATGATAAAATGTAATGTACTCATCTGTAACTGTATCCTAAAGCCCATAAGCAGTGCTTATTTTAATATAATTTTTTTCAATTAATCTGTTCTAGTTATGCATTGACCAATAAGCTAGCTTTTTAAAAATATGCATTATTATAACTTTCTTTTAGTCTGCATGAGGTATGGCATTGTGTTTGTAAAATTAACCAGGATGATAAGTCCATCAACTTGTATTTAGAGAATGAACACTGAGAATTAGAAAATGGATAGGGACATGATTTGGAGATTTAAAACATTATTTGATACCATCTATCTGTATCCTCAGCAATTCATTAGCTCCATATTATGTATTAAATGAGGAGTTAAATTCCTGGCTTCAGTTTTTAGGTATCAATACCATATTGCAGCGATATTTCCACATAAATAGGGTATATGCCACCATTGGTAATGGGTGCTATACTATTTGCTACTATTGCAGTTAGGGGTCTACATTATGATCCCGCTAACAAAATTCTGCAGGTCTATATGTATATTGCTATTCTCATTTATATGATATAACAATAATATTAGGTGTTAAAAAGAAATATTCAGCTGTTATTGCACTTTCCTACTCAAGGGAAAATGCGACTTGCAATATAAAAAGATATTTTGTAAAACAGTGGCATAGATATATCTTTCAAAACAGCTCATTATAGAGTTGTCACTATACGTCAATGCAGGTCCTGAGTAACATAATTGCATACGTGCATAGAGATTTTTTTAATAGACACGGAAAAATACACTAATAAAAAATATTAGCCACACAAACTGAGTTTATAGCTCAATTATATATATATTTCATTTTCCCTGTTAAACCGACATATAAATTGTGTTATATGTGTGCAGTAGATGTCCAATGCAATATTGGACATCTGCCCACATATGACACAATTTAATCACTTGAAAAAATATTCTGAAATTAATTTGACTTTTGAAAATAATAACATGCAACCTTAGAATTAGTGCTTCCTATGAAGTACATCACATGATTTCCCCACATACTTTTATTTTCCAAACTCACCCATTCTACATTTTTCGTGTTTTTTGCATAAACAATAGGATTGTTTACCTTTTCTTTATTGTCACATACAAGCATTGGTTAGTTAAGGGAGCACCATGCTGAGAAGACATTTTAGCACTTATTTCAAGTAAGTTAATAATTGTTAGGCTGGCATTTTGTAGGAGATTACATTTTATGTTAGCACGTTTTGATGTACTGCTATGTTTAAGTTCAAATGTTATAATGGTTTATAATATTAGGTTTGTGTTTGACCTTTCCCCAAGGTTGTTGTTTCTAGAGATAATAGAGGCTGCAAAATTAAGAAGCTCTTGTGTCCAGCAATACTGTGCTCTACACAACATGGCACATTCAAAATTTCAGTATTAGAGAGCTTTTAGACACAAGCCAGGCATCTCTTTTCTATCTGCCACATGGCAACCAGTAAGTAAAGGTCTAATTTGCAGCTCGTGTGTGTCTAAATGAAGCCTACATGCCTCCCTGTCCATCAGATGACAAATTACCCCTATGTTGTGTTCATCGTAATCCATTAATTTTAACAGGGCCAGAACTAGGGGCAGGCCAGAACTAGGGGGAGGCCGACTAGGGACGTGCCTAGAGTTCAAAGCTTGGAGGTGCTAGGCACGTACCTTCCACTGCTGCCTACCCCATTCTGGTCTGCAGAGTTCTGCTTGTCTGTACAAACTAAAGCATGAGCGTGCAGTGGATGGGACGACATGGCCGGACGGGTTGCCTGGGGCACCCTGCATTTTATGACTTAAAAAAATATTAAAATATGCACAAGTTTGCACCAATCCTTTCCAATCCTACTGTAAATAGATTGTCTAAAATATCACCCTTTAGCTGAATGGTAACTATAGCTCAAGAGACTGGAGTTTGGACATCCTCACTATACAGTTAACAAAATAACCAAAAAAAGTAGGACATTGTTGAAAATCTTGATTTTGTTCATGTGAAGTGAAGGTTTTGTTGTTATCTTTTTTCATTGCTTTACTGATAGACCTGTTATTTTCACCCGCTTACAATAACAAAATTACAGACAAGGGGAACAGTACTGTTTAATGTCATTATAATCTCTACTGGCAGTACCAAATCAGAAAAACGAATACACAGAACTTGACTGTCCGTTTAATTCTATGGTGCCTTATAAAATAAGGTCAGTGGAAGGAAGGTGTGCGGTAGAGATATTACAATTGCCTTATAAAATAGGACACAAACAAGAAAGTAAAAATGTATAACCAAAAAGTTGCAGTAGTAAAAGATCTACATTGGGTAGAGGTCCTTCTACTTCAGTAAACTGCTATTGGCCCATTATCATTTATCTATAAATCAATGCCTCTAATAAAATGGCATTTTACTATGTAATGATATTTTAAAATGAAACCATTAAACACTAAGCTAGTCTTTCATCCACTGACATTAGGTTTTTTAAATGATTACTATACCTTCAGAATTCCTTGCAGAATTGTGCTTCATACAGGGGGATACCTATACTGGCACAGGTCTCAATATTCTTCTGTACATGCTATTAGAATACCTAAGGAGTTGTTTCTGCTACAAAGAGTTACATTAAGCTTTGATTGTCTTCCCATTCCTGCACTTAGACAGCTCCCTAAAGCTAGGCCATGCCTCCACTGTCATCTTCTAACCTGGCATCTTTTAACCTGAGAGTCAGTTTTTGGCAAGGCTAATGGTACAAGCTGAGAAGAGAAGGTGAAAGGCAGCAAAAGGGGAAGAATTATATATTGACCCTTAGACAACATAGAAGGAGGTTTTAATCAGCTGGATTGCAACATTTGGATAGAGGACAAAATTAACAGAATCGTGTTATTGGTCTGTGTAGCTTTAAGGTTGTATGTAAAACTGTTCTGTTAGCATGGCGTATTTGTTGTATGATGGATATGATATGGTATTTTCCCATTTTTTAGATTGTGGTTTGTGTTGGCCCATTTAGCATTATTTTTTGAGACTACCATAGTAAAAAGTAATTATGAATTTGGACTAGATACAGTAGAGGAATTCACCTAGTTCCAGAAAAAGCATTGAGCTGTCTTAAAACTGAAACTGGAGAAAGGATAATCTGCCATCAAATTTCAGTCTCCTAATTTTTTTGGTTCCTTCGGTGTTAAATAGATGAAGCTAATTATCTGATTTATCAAGTCACCAAAGCAGTTCCAAGTAGAGTGTAACTTGTTTTTTTAGCTTACTAATAATAATGGTTCATTTTATGTAAAATAAAGAAAAATATAAATGATAGAGTTTGAAAAGTATTTTAAGCTCATTATTTAAACCATGTTTTACATTTTTTTATCAACATTGATTTCTTTGGATTTGATTTACTGAATAAGCAGTTTTTCCCAACTTCACAAAAGTTACATTTTACTTTTAGTTCATTTATGGGATCTGTTAACTGCAACGCATGGGATTTAAAGGTTTCCAGCATGAAGTCTTCAGCCATAAACCAAAAACATGGATTTATCAAGTACAGGAATTTACCTCTTATCAAGGTTGCTCTAAATTGCAAGAAGGCCATCTCATGTAGAGTCAATTTTAAGCAAACAATTCTAATTTTCAAAATTAATTTATATTCTGGCTTGTAGGTACTTGATTGTTACACATCTTCATGAATCCATATTGGAGGCAAGACAATCCTAATGGGCTTATTTAATGTTTAAATGATTCTTAGTAATTAAGAGATCCACATTATGAAAAGATCCATTATCTGGAAAACCCCAGGTCCCAAGCATTATGCATAATACCTGCACAAGGTACTGTTTAATTGCAGAGGAAAAATTAAAAAATCATGAACAATTGTTCCTATAATTTGGACTATTCTGCATTTAAAGGGATTCTGGCATGATTTTTATGAAGCATTACAAATCCAAATTACACTGATCAAAATTGTTTAGACTGCAAATCATTCACTGTGCAATATAACATTTTATTCCCAAACCAGCATCTTAGGTCATTTTGCCTGATAAGGCGCTTTCAGAATGAGCCAGCATTTTAGGATGGAACTGCTTTCTGGCAGGCTTTTGTTCTTCTTACTTAATGTAACTGAATGTGTCTGAGTGGGACTTGGATTCTACTATTGAGTGCTGTTCTTAGATCTACCAGGCAGCTGTTATCTGGTATAAGTGAGCTGCTATCTGGTTACCTTCCCATTGTTGGGTTTTTAGGCTGCTGGGGGGGGGGGAATAGAGGGTGATGATTTCTCTCCTACTTGCCGAACAGCAGTTAAGAGTGACTTTAGTCTATCAGAGCACAAGTCACATGACTTGGGGCAGCTGGGAAACTGACAATAGGTCTAGTCCCATGTCAGATTTCAAAATTAAATATAACAAAATCTGTTTTATCAGTTTTCAGATTTCAGTGCAGAATGCTGCTGAAGCACTAGTGTTTTGAAGAAAAAAAAAACATTTTTCCCATGACAATATCCCTTTAAGTGCTTTCTTCATAACATGTTTGTGGATAATATATATCATACTTGGATAGTTAAAATTCACTGTAGAAAGGATCAGTAAATAAAACAAAAAGTTTGCCATCTAACATTTATAGGAAAATTCAATGATCCTTTATTAGTACAATATTTAAAAACTGCAAAAATATTTCCATTGGACAGACCTATACATGTGACATCTTAATGGAGTAATGTAATAAATGGTCTTAAGTTTGTCTAGTAACCCATAGCAACCAATCAGCAAGTAGCATTTACTGGACAGCTGTTTGGAACCAACAACTGAATGGTTGCTACAGGTTAAAAGATTTAGACAAATTTAAGACTTTTTTTACACTACCTTGTTAGTCTTATGTGAGTTACACAGTGAAAGTAGTATGTGCCTATGCTGGCTTGAACAACGCCTAATTGATTATTTTAGTGTTAAATATTGAAGGAGCTAAATGTTATACACAAGGTTATAGAAGGCATGTAGCATTGTGAAAATCTATTTTCCTGGTAGTTTTCAGATTTTATCTTCTTGATAGAAAGGCAAATCTGTGCTCTTCCTCTTAATATAAGGAGCAAATTTTGCTGCAGGACTTATCACCTATCAACCTATCAACAGGTAGCATTTACTGGTCCCCTGTTTAAAAGCAAACATATCTATGGGTTACTGCACCTGGGCGAACTTTGTGCCTTTTATTGCATATAGGGATTATTATCTACAAGGAGGGCAACATAACCAGTTACTACCCATGACATTATTGGAGGTAGCAGGACATAACCATCCACATTCCCATGCATATTTGATATTTTATTGTAAGTCCAGAAATACCAGCTATATTAAGAATTATATTATTTCACCTTCAAACCTCCTATTGCTCCTAACTCCATTGCTGTATCTTTGGACTTTATACTTATACTAAGGAATGTGTCCCAGCTATACCCCTCAGATGTATTATATTGTTTTTGTTTTTGTCAGCCTGTATACAATTTCTGTTTATTTTATGGAATTATTCCAAAAACAGTATTATTTTAGTAAATACGATATTTGCTGCATAGTAGCTTGTAATGCAGTGCCCTTCTGGCAAGGTGGGGCACAAGTTTTGACATGCATTGCTATAAAAGCTGAATGAAACTTGTTTTTTATTTTTTTAGAATTTATACCAGGTTTGTCATCTCGATTGTGAATGTGTCATTTTGGGTCAAGATTTAGGATCAGGGTAGAAAGTCAAGCTGGTTTTGACTGATACCCCCTTTGTACCTGAAAATATAAAATACTTTTTAGTGAGACTGAAAGCTTTACACAACCATCTAACTATTGGTGATGGAAAAGTGCTATTTATAATATGACAACTGAACCAGGTATGTGAGTTGGTGTTTTCTTTTATTCTATTGCCAGTAGGTTTAGCTACTTATTATTTTATATTGGAAGACTGGTACTATTCCTGACATTTGTGCCCCAATGAAAATGCTTTGTTAATAAAGGTTTTTGTTCCATGTTGTTGGTGTTATTTTTTTCATGTTAAAATATCTGGTGACTTTATCATGTGAGCCTATTATAAAACTGGAATAAAAATTATCTAGGTATGTGTCACATGTGACTATGCCCCCCCAAGGTCATTATATTCATTGCCCAGCTAACCAAAATAAACCAATTAGAAGATAGCATTTACTCACCTGTTTAAAGGGGCAGTTCAACATAATGGACTCCTGCTTACAAAACATTCACAAGAAAGGGTGAAGGGAGGTGTATGCTGCTAATCTATGTATCTCAGGATTTCAGGTCCTGTGGGGTTTTGATCAAGGAGTCTGTTTCCTTTGTGCCATCACAATTGTTCCTTTTGACTGAGGGGGGGTACCTATCCAAGAGGAGCTCCCCTCAGTGAATATGACTTGCTTTGCTCTTTAACACATATTTATTGACCTTTGGTAAGCAGACTTAAAAACATAACTAAACACAAAAGGCTCAGTTGGTCAAAATATATATATAATAATTATCTGTAATCTGGGAAATATAATACTTTTATTTAGAAAAGAGAGCGCTAGATAAAGAGATAGATCTATCTATCTATAAACTGTTAAAATATATGTATTTCTTTGCCTAGGATTTAAAAGAATGGCCGTATTATGCCCATACATATAAACGGTCATGCAAACGTTGCTATGTAAAGTAGAATTAGCGCACAGAGAGAATACTTTGTTGTAAACAAATTCCTAGCCAAAGACATCAAAGGGAGCAGACTTCTAAGGAGAAACAGAAACGACCAGACTGAATTATTTCAAACACAAATAGGCAAAGCAACTTTTATAAATACAGCAGAAGTAGGCCACAGCTGCTTTTCTGCACAAAAGGCTCCAGATACAAACAAATGTTTGTTTCAATAAAAGCCGACAATTAAAAAAATAAATAGTCTCAAACTAGTAAGAATGATGAAAAATGAACAATGCCATACTGAAGTGCAGAAATAAATACACTAAGCAGTATTGAGTTCTTTTGAGAAGTCAGTTCAGTTCATACAGTTAGTGCTTGACAGCCTGAAATGCAGAAAAAATGTTGATTTAAAAAATCTTAATTATAAACCTCATAACATCAATACTTCCATCCATTTCCCCAGCTACTATCTGCATCTAGTTAGTTTGGTTTAGTTTTGCCAAGCATTAATACTATAACATGTATGGAACCTATTATCCATAATGCTCAGGACTTGGGTATTTCTGGTTAAGGGATCCTTCTGTAATTTGGATTTCCATACCTTAAGTTTGTTAAAAATCAACTGAAACATTGAATAAACTCAATAGGATTGTTTTGTCTCCAATAAGTATCAATTATATCTTAGTTGGGATCAAGTACAAGTTTTTGTTACAGAGAAAAATTGGCAGATGGCCTTATAAGTATCCCAACCCCTTTATTTAGTTGTGTCAGGTGGAGAAACAGGACATTCTTCCCTACTTCTACTGATTCCTGTCCCCCTCTTATTTATTCTCCCTACCCAAACCAGGAAAAGGAGACAGGCAGTTAGACAGAAATATACGTTACTGGCTCACCCCCACCATCCTGCAGAATGCAGGGTATAGTTTCAGGAGTAAGCATGTATGAGGTGGGGGGTCAGCAGCATCACTGCCTTACTCTCTGTGTGTTCTATGCCATCTTTTGTTAATTTGATAATTATACAGTAGTGTGGGAAGAAACTCTAAAGGAAGAAACACTGAGGAAACCCACCAGACATAGGAAGAACATAAAAAATGCTTGCAGATTAATGATGTGCATGTCAGGAAAAACTCAACCCAGCACCACACCTTAGCCCTGCAAAACCTTAACCCGCAACTGATCCTAACCCACAAAATGTTTCCATTGTAGGACCCATACCTGCATCTTCTCACTCTGTGTACATCTCTGGTTCCAAGACAGGGCTCTTTGGGAGCAGTGGATGAGTATACTTCCATTGTCTGACCTTCATCCAAACCTAACCCACCATGGTTGGACAAATTTCAACCCAAAGCTGTCCAACAAATAGTCAACCTGTTGGTCACAGTGGGTTTTGGGTCAATCCACACATCACTATTGCAGATAGTGCCCAAGCCACAAATGTAGTCAGAACCCAATTGTTATAAGGCTATCAGTGCAACCAACTGGTGAGAATATAGGATCTCTATCTTCCTTTTGCTTCCTTGGATATTTTTAATAAGAAGTGGCCACTTACAGCAATTTCACCATCATCCCTAACAAATACATACATATTTGCAGGTAAGTAAATGTGCCCCAGTAGGTCTAAAATGTTGGCTATGATTGTTAAACAATGACAAGGAACAGAAATGAAAGTACAAAAGTAAATGAGGTGGATATATGTGGAAGCAGAAAAGGAGGCTCTGTATAAGAAGAATGTGCAGTAGATAGTAGGAAGAATAAGAGTGCAAGTAGGAAATATAATTTGTAGCTCCAGGTACAATGTCTCCTTAATTGGCTCAGACTACTAGTCTCAAGGGGACTGTCCAGTTGTTGTATATGAAAGGGTTCATGGGAGTTATAGTCAACAGCAGCTGAATAATCCTTGGTTGTACAACTCTGGCTTTGGAGCAACTCTTCATCTGTGTTGCATGCTAATACAATCCAGTTGTATACTGTACAAGGTTCAGATAAGATCAACAAGTTTACAAAATGTAGTGTTTTTCTTTAGGGTTCCAGGAAAACAGATATTGTATTTCAGCTCGATATATTCATGACTTCTACTTAGAAACAAATAGCCTCTTGAACAGAAGGTATTTCTTTTAGCCTTTTCTTAGGCACTTTTAAACAGAAAAATAAAATCTATGATGTCGGTGACATGTATTTGGGCACAAATTGTGCCTGTATTATTTTTTTACGCTGAATTAAGTGTACAGAGTTTTAAAGCTTCTTTTCTTGTTTAGTCTGCCTTCCTGTGGAAAGCATAGCACTATGTCATCACTTTACCAACATCTGGATCTCATTACTAGCCACATGATCGGCATTTTCTTTTCCTTACTGCCATGCTTTTCCCCTTGAGAGTGCAAATATTCTGCATATGATACATTAGCTTCATGACCCGCACACAGAGCAATGGCTGTTAGGCCATGAATAGTCCCCTTGTTTTGAGCTTAAAGCAGCAGTAGGTCTTTGACTTTAATATCTGTGCTAACTTGATTAAACCTCCTACTTTTGCTTTCCAGCTATTGCTTCCAGGTTCCTCATAAAGTGTTAAGATAAACATGCACCCGGACACAGTGCATCTCAGTTTTGGAAGAACTCTAGGGTTATATGATTAATATGGCTCCCAAGGTCAGAAATCACAATTTCAGAACAATATAACTAGTTATATAGTTGTACTGACTTTCATAGACAAATGTTTAACTGCTTCTCTTGTATGTCCATTATATCGCCCAAGATGACCTCTAGTGACTGTGACTTTCCAATGTTTCTTACCTGTATGTGTTTCTTTAAATGACCAAATATTTTTAGAGCAGGGCTGGCCAAGGGAAGGCCTGGATGTGGTCCTACAAGAGGCTGTCGCCCAGTTATGCAGCCATTTTAGCTCTTTGAACTTGTTCTTGCAGGTATGTGTGTAGTTCTTATTTACTTTTGTGGAAGGAATTAATAATTGTACCATTTACACTATTGAATGGATTAAGTTTGTATCACATTTTATTCAAGGAGCTCAGCATACCTAGAACCCCATACACACGTTTGGCCTCATTTACTACTCTGTAGAAAGTGCAGGCATTCAGGGCAGTGGAGTGCTGGTTTCTCTGAAGAGTGCTCTAAAATTGGTGCTAGATTGTTGCAATGTGACAATTCGGATCATTGTAATATCATGCTAAATGTACATTTGTATAGAGTCTTCTCCAAAAAAATTTAAACTATGATGCCCTTCCAGGTAAGCAATATAAAAATTTTTTTTTTTTAGTCCTCATTTGCAATTTACTTTAGTTGTATACAGCCACAGTGGTTAAATCCTTTTATTTCATTTAATATCATTAGCTCCCAAACTCTGTCAGACTACCCTACAAACTCCCTGTATTTGGATCTATCATGCCTAATCTGTGTTATAAGTGCTGACTATGTACCACTCCAAGCTAAGTGACTGGACTGTTTCATTCCACTTTGCACACTACCTTCCTTGAATAAAAAAATTCTGCAGGCCTATGCAATCCATTTCTCAGCTATGAATATAACACTGCCTGTGTTATAAATGCAAGATACTGTGCAGCAGAGGATACAGGCCGCAGTGGTGTACTGTTCTTACCACTTGTCCTTACTGAATAAGCACTCTGAAAATTTTCTCCAGTAGTCTGCCTGATGGCCAGTAAAAAGGAAGTGGTTAAATCATAATGATGGTAAACTGCAAAGTCAACTAGAACTATATATTCTGAGTTTACAAAAAGACCAGTGTGTTGAGGTTATGACATCCTTCATACAGGCAATGTATATTACACAGTATGTGCAATATGTAAATGTAGATGCAGAGCAAAAGGACCATATTGGTTAGGGTATAAAGGGCTATAAGTAGACAAAGGGGCAGATTTACTAAAGGGCGAAGTTGTGGTGTTTATACAAACGGCCTGCAGAGGTCACTGTGCACGGTATATGCTGTGCTTACACAGTACTGTCTATACTGTTTAAGAAGAAAAGAGTTTATGTTATTGTTGTGTAATGACTTCATGAACCTGCTAATAAAGCCCTGTTATACCCTGCTTATCCTCGGCTAACAAAGCACAACAAATTTGGTGATGAGATGTCTCTTCTACCTCTGCAGCAAGCCTGCAGGCTTTCTTCCAAACCCTGGTGAGCTTACCATACCTTTTACTGCTTGGATCCATATGTTTGAAAATTACATTTCTGCTGCTAGAAAGCGTGCTTTACTTATTCACTGCCTGGGAGCAGAGGGACAGCTAATAAAGCCCTGTTATACCCTGCTCATCCTCGGCTAACAAAGCACAACAAATTTGGCGACGAGATGTCTCTTCTACCTCTGCTGCAGCCTGCAGGCTTTCTTCCAAACCCTGGTGAGCTTACCATACCTTTTACTGCTTGGATCCATATGTTTGAAAATTACATTTCTGCTGCTAGAAAGCGTGCTTTACTTCACTGCCTGGGAGCAGAGGGACAGCGTATATTCTATACATTACCATCACCCGATGAAACTTATGAAATTGCTCTTACTGCTATAAAGAATTTTTATTCATGCCAAGAGTAAATGTGGTTGCTGAAAGATATAAATTCTGCCAACACAGACAGCGTAATGGCGAATCCACAGAACAATTTGTAGCAGCTTTGAGAGAGCTGGTTGTTACTTGTGAGTTTGGGACGCTAACAGATAAAATGCTAAGAGACCAAATAGTGTAAAAAACAAACACATTGCATTAGAGAGAGACTGCTCCTACAGCAGGATTTAACCCTTGCAAAGGCTATTACAGTTGCTAGCCAAATTGAAACAGCAGTGGCAGAGGCAAAAACTGCTGGGAATGTACAGACTGTGAATCCAGTACTGTGGCCTAATAATGCACAGTCACAGTCAAAATACAGTGCTAAAAAAAGAGATTCACTGCAAAACTGTGCAGAAAATACATATAAAATATACTGCTTCTGCTGTGGTTCAACACAACTCACGGCAAACTATGCTACATGTCCTGCAAAAGCTGTACAGTGCCGCAAATGTTCAAAGGTAGGCCACTTTGCTAAGGTCTGCCGTAGTTCTGCTAAACATATTCATGAACTCACTACTACAAATGCTACAGTGTGGATAAAGCTGGTACATTTATTCCAGACAAGTTTATATGCACTGTCAATGTCACTACTGCTTCTGCTGACAAGGAACACTCCATTAACCTGATGCTTGATACAGGTTCAGCTGTTTCTATACTACCAAAGGATATTTTCTTGAAATACTTTGCAAAATATATGCTCATTGCACCTGCCCTGAGACTGGTTAGTTACTTAAAGGATCAAATCCCTGTGTTTGGTGGCTTGCCACTGACTGTACAATTTGAATCAAATACTGCAAAATATGACTTTTACATTGTGAATAAGGGTACTGCTATACTTGGAAGGGATCTCTTTGCTGCATAAAATGTAAAATGTCACCACACAGCAACACTTCACTGGGCTGTGCAAAGAACTTTGTGCACAAATTTAAGTTGAGACCAGATGTAAAACCAGTCCATCAGAAATTGAGGCAATTGCTCTACTCTATAAGGGAGACTGTCTCACGGAAACTAAAGAAACTGGTAGAGCAAGAAGTGATTGAAAAATCAGAATCCTCCGAATGGGTTTCACCAATTGTTGTAACAATGAAGAAAACTGGAGGTGTACAATTATGTGTTGATCACCGTGAACCTAATAAAGCAGTTGTTATGGATAATCATCCCTTACCACACATAGAGGAAATATTTTCCGAATTCCGAAGTGCAAAATTCTTTTCTACTCTGACTCTTCAGAGTACTTATCATCAAGTTTTACTGCATGAGGAAAGCAGAGACCTTTATCACCCATGATGGTTTGTTTTGGCTCAAGCGTGTATCTTATGGACTGGCTTCAGCACCGAGTTGTTTTCAAAGACTGATGTCTTCTGCACTCCATGACATACCTGGTGTACAGTGTTTATTTAGATGATATAATTGTCTACACTCCAACCATGCATCTTCATGACAAATACATAGAAAAAGTTCTGAAATGCATTGATTCTGCAGGACTGAAACTGAACCTTTCCAAATGCCACTTCAGACAAACTCAGCTGTCATTTATGGGTCATATAATTTCACAAGAGGGATTACTGCCGGACCCTGACCATGTAAAGACTATTACACAAGCACCTACTCCATCTGATTTGCAGACCTTACTAGCTTTCTAAGGTCTTACATGGTATTCTAAGTTTATTCCAAACTATGCTTCAGTTGTGGAACCACTTAGAGCACTACTATGTGGAACTTCAAGTCTGGAGAGGAGATTTGCAGAAAGAGGAGACTTTTATTTTTTTTTTGCAAGAGTGGGTGTGATAAGAGAGGCTGAAAGCAGCAATACACTCCTCCTACAGGAAGTAGTATCCTTCTCCATATGAGGAAGTGGAGTGTTTTTTTAAAACAATATATTTTACTATATTTGTGGGTTTACATCCAAAAATGTGAGGCTTTACCCTTTACTTATACCAGGGGTCCCCAACCTTTTCTGATTTGGTGACCGGTGTCGAGGCAAAAAGTTTTTCAAGGACCAGGGGGATGGGGGCTCTGTGGGTCGAGGGGAGTCGGCGTACAATTTGGCACAACGATGTCCAATCCTTTTGCACCCATGTCCATTTTGGTGCACCTTGTTAATTTGTTGGTGGTTGGGGACCCCTGACTTATACAACATCCCAGATCTCTCTAAGCAGAGTAATATTGTCTAACCTGAAATGACTACATCCTAGAATTCTGTAAAAGGTCCCAAGAGAGAAGTTGAGCCCTGTGCACAACATTGCCTAATACTTGTCTTTTTCAGTCTCTGTTAACTAGCTGTGATTGTATCTATTCTAGAGACAAATATTGATGAATAAGAATCAGTTTTTAGAGAGGTCTGGAAATCAAACTGTGGTTTAAAGCAAAGCAATTATGTTTGCCAAAGCCTTATTTCGCAGAAGTCACTGGGACAATGCCATATTTATGTCAATGGACTTGGACATATGTTTCATTCTTTGAAAGTATTCCATATTGTAAGAGAATGGTGGAGTAAAAGTGAAATAATAACCTAACATGTTTCCAAGTTAAACATCATATTACTCTGCAGGTTTTCAGGCAATGCCAGTTCACACATAAAAATAGGCCCTTCAATAACGAAGCCAGTTAGTTACCCACCACATCTGCTAGTTATTGTGGAACTAGACTATGGCTGGGAGAAAAGAATCAAATATTTTCTGCAAAGGCAAGCATAAAGCAAGCCAGTGGAATTTAACACTTTGGAAAGGGACCTTGAAATATATAGTCATTAATAGTATTTGTGCTAGGAGGTTATGTCCCATGTATTTTCCACTACTTCACATTTAAGTGGCCCAGGAAAAAGCAAGCAAAATAACTATACATGTTCAAGTTTTCAGATGCTTCAATTGGCAAAAGGAAAGAAAAGTATTTTCCGCGTGTCATTATGTAGTGTTTTCTGGACAGAATGCTAAACAAGAACAGAAATACATAATTGGTAGAGAGGAGAAGAAACACAAAAAATAATTGAGGCGGAAAGAGGGAGTTTGAGAAAAAAAGGCCAAAAAGGATATTTACTTTCAACATGAAAACTGCCCTGGCGAGGCAATTTGGAGCAATTTTAAAAAGCGCGCCGCTCCGTGTGGATACGCGCCGGCGTTTTCAAGCAACGCCGGTGCGCTTAGGTAAGTGGCTGTTCGGGGAGGTTCGGGGGCTACAAGTCGCGGCGAGAAGTCGCCAGGCGATAAAATGCCCCTGAATCTCCCCGTCTGGCCTAGCCCTTATTCAACACCCTGGAGCTCCCTGCATGCCTTCATTTGTCAGACACAGTGAGAAGAGGTCAGTTCTGGTGTTATTAGTGCAATAAGTGACAGAAAAGTAATGTCTGTTTTATACCTTATTTCATTAAAAAATTAGAATGGGGGAACCCTGCTTCAGCCAAACTAAGTACCCTTTACATCTCATACTGGAATTCATCCATCAAATCAAAACAGCAAAACATACATTCTTACAGGTCCTTGGTGTCTAGACCCTGTAGGAAAAAATATTTATAGCTTCTCACCCATCCCTAAAACCTTAGGGAAGATTATTTAAACTTTTTTTCCCATATTTTGGGTTTTATTTTACTCTCCTCAGCAATGCATTTTCATTATAAATGTGGTTGCCTGAATCTGATCTCTGCACTAATCTTTCTACAGAGGATTTTACTTGTCTCAGGACTATAAAGAGAAGTATATTTTATTGCCAAGCATTTTAACAACATTTGATTTAGATTTTGTTCAGCAAAGATAACTGTGATCCTTGTAACATTAATCTCTTCGAAATGTTGGACCACTGGATGATGTTATAATACCTGTTGCCTAAAACTCTAGATTATTCAGGACTTTGAGACACAAAAAAATCTTCTTTCCTTCCAGGATACTCAATAACTTCTAGTGGGCTGTGGTATTCTGTGCCAGGTACAGTATAAAAGCAAGAGGATGCAAATGCTTGATGCCCTTTCATCCAACTTATACCTTTATTAGTGTATGTACAAAAAGGCCAATAAAACATGCAAAATTTCTATCTGACAAGCTAAAATAGAAAATGAAAAGAGTATTGCAGTGAGGAGTAAAAAAAAATCCAAAATATTTTTTATATGTAAATAACAAAGATATGAAGCATAAAAGGGTAAGATCCTTAGGGGCAGATTTAATATTGGTCGAATTTCAAATTTAAAAAAATAAAAAATTTGTCCATCAAATTTTTTAGGGACCATTTTGATTCACAATTGGACCTATTTCAATCAAATAGGTCCATTTTCGATTAAATTTGAATCGTTCGATCGCATCATTTCGAATCGTTCCAATAGAATGATCCAATTTTCAAAAAAGTTTTTTGGCTACAATGTCAATTTGGCAGCTTTAAGGTGGCAAATAGTCGAATTTGAATTTTTTTAAAGTGACAGTACTTCAAAATTAGAATTTTCAAATTTTTTCAATTTGAATCGAACTTTGAGGTTTTCGATAATCGAAGTACCACAAAATTACCTTGAATTTGGAATCTTAAAAATTCTAATTTTATTCAAAAATTCATTTAGACCCTTAGTAAATGTGCCCCTTAGTATCAACGTTAGGTCAATTGAATGATAAACACAGGGGAGAAGTGGAAATTCTGCATTCTTTTATTTTTCCATCAGTCCACACAACTAGGGACCAGCTAATTAAGAACACTCCTTTAGACTTGAAAAAATTTACTTTCATTTGAGGCAGTGTAGGTACAGTAGTTCTTCATGGTGAGGCCAGTGAGGTTATAGATTGCCCTGCCAGATGATGTTATTCCTTTAAAATGGGCTTGGATGATTTCTTGCACAAGCATACTATCCATGACTATAGTGACCTTAGGATCCACAGTTAGTATAGTTAGTATAGTAAAACATTTTCAGTTAAAGCCTCATTTGAAAGTCCCGAAACTGAAACTGAAATAGCTGGACAGCTTCATTACATGAGGCAACCAACACCAATGTTTTTATAAATGTAATGGCATTCCCAGTTATTTATTGTTATGACAATATATCATGAAATAAAAAGGTACCATGATACCATGAAGTTTGGGTTAAACCCAAAACATCTAAAGACTATGACAATATTGGGACTATTTGCAGAAAGTTTACATACCTCAAATCCTTGTCTCTTTCTGTTAGTTCTTACTGCTCTCCTTTTCTTTCAGAACAACTCAGCAGAAGGCAGCGGCATTTTATTAATGCATTCTGTACAGATAACATTGGGGCTGCTTAAATGTAAAATGTCTCTGTGGAGTAAATAATGGAACAATCAGCTCAATTATTGCAAGCTTTTTTGTTAAGATAGCTTTTAGTGATATGTATGTGCTATTAAAAGTGCCCATTTACCCAGCAGTCTCCAGGATATTTTGCTGCTTCCACTCAATCGGTTATTAACAAACATTTCTAGTTATTTGTATGTGATCTTCTGTGCATTTTATTCATTTTTGTCATAATTTTTTTGTCCTAATAAAAACCATTTACACTTTGACAAAGTTTGCAAATGAAGGAAAACATTTTTTGAAAATGATAAAATAATTACAGTAAAGTTTCAGACTTAAAATTACCCTGTCGGTAGAAGTGATGCATGAAAGCAGAATGAGAGGAACAGAGATTATTCTATTTGATAGGCTTTTAAAACTTGCAGAACTGAAATGAAGCTGGAAGCAATATAATTAGAATGCTAGCTTTCCAGCATATAACTACCATATCTAAAAAATCTACATCATACTTACCTGTAGGGAGAAACCGGCTTTTCATCTTTTCCAAAGATCGGTTTTCACATCAAAGCAGAGAGAGTATACATGATGCCTCACACTGGAAGGGTTATAAAATGAATTAAATGTGTTCTCCTGAGGGCAAAAACACCAGGAAATTCTGACAAACCTATTTTCAGTGCACTTCGGGGCACATTTACTAAGGGTCAAAGCTAATTTTTGAATAAAATGCAATTTTTTTTTATTTTCTAAGTCCTGCAAAAATAAAAAAAAAATTTAAATCGTTCCAATCATTCCATCCAAATGATGCAATCGTTTGATTCGAACGATTCAATGGTTGAATTTGGAATTTTTTTTTAATTCGAAATTCCACCAATAGTAAATATGCCCCTTCATGTATTTTAAATTTTAAGCCTCTGCTTAAATTTATTGCTGGTTGTCTTGCTGTCTGGGTAAGGTGCTTTTGGACATGCACATGTTCATTGAAATGTCCATGAAGTAGAGGTTGTACAGTATGTTTAACACTATCATGAGTTTCTCTGCAAATGATGAAGATATAATATAATAGGTTCTTAGCTAAAAATATACTGCAGTTTTCTAAACTATCTATACAATATAAAGACATATAATCAAATATCTTAAGTTCAACTTACTTTCAGTAAAGAAACGTAGTAAATTCGAATTTGAATGTTTGAGTTGGTTTTTTTGGACAAAAGTTTAAAACCACCAACTCGAATTTGAGTTTGAATCCAAGATTTATTATTCCCCACCCTGGAATTATCTCAAATTTGATAGGTTGCCACCTAAAACCTTCTGATTTAATAGCCTTCCTGACATTCAAGTTTTCTTCAGAGGAAAACTTTATTCGAATTGTGTTCCAATTGCATTAAAATTCAATCTGAATTTTTGGTTCATAAATTTTGTTTGAGTACATTCGAGTTTGTTAGAGTAAATAAAATTCAATTAAACATAAGCTTGATCCTCTGCACTCAACCCTTTATCAATATATTAAGGATTGAAAGATTTTGTGCCTTAAGCTACTAAAAATACCTTACCCTTTAAACAAAACAAGGATTGCTTGTCCATATATTGCAAAATATTTAACTAAGTCAAAATCATCCCATATCTGGCCAGTCCTACTCTAAATTTGCATCTAATTTATTAAGAATTATATTGCTTCATTATACATTTTACAAAGAGACTAAGGGGCAGATTTACTAAGGGCTGAATTTTCAAAGTGAAAAAACATTGAATTTCAAAGTAATTTTGGGCTACTTCAACTATGGAATAGCCCAAAATTCGATTCCAATTGAAAAAATTTGAAAATTAAAATTTTCAAATTTCGAAGTACTTACCCTTTAAAAATCCTTCAACTTCCTCTATTCACCAGCTGAACGCCTTTCTCGAGGAGAATCCTCCCCTTTGGACCTATATTGAGTATATTTTGGGCTTTTTTGCACCAGTGATGATTTCAATATATGGTACATTTCAATATATTGTACATAATAGTGCCCTCCATTCACAAATTTTCTCTATATGCCCTTTTATCAGTGGGATCACCTGACTATAGCTGGGAAGGGTTGGAGCTACAACAAGGAGCTGGTCACTGCACCTATAAAAACAATAACAAACAAGGGAAAGTTGTGGTCACCACTAATTTATAAAAACATTAAGCAGGGGTGCAATGAGGTAAGGCATTTTTAGTAGCTTGAGGCACAAAATGTTTCAATGTCTTTAATATATTGATATTGGGCTGAGTGCAGAGGATCTCTTGTATTTGTATTTTGTTTATTATAGTAAAACTCAAATAAACTATGTCAAATTCCAAAAATCTGAAAAATGTGTGTTTTTTTACTATAAAATACAAGTCAATGTATATATAAGTCAATGGGAGAAGTCCTGCAGATATCTTTATCTGCACTGGGTTTTGTGTAATAATCTGAAAATTTTGTGGTTTTTGGGAAAGAATCTGAAAAAATTTTCAGTTTTCAGATGGAAAATGCAAAAAGTTTGTACAATTATTTTTTTCACTGTTTTTTCGGGTTTTTTTCCAACACAGGAAATTTTCTGCAAAATGTATTGATAAATAATGGAAAAACCCGTGTGGATTTGGTCAGTGTATTTCTCATAAAATAATTAGATAACTTCAGACTTTGATAAATGGGCCTTTAAAATTGGAGTTTGAAAACCCAATAATGTACACTAAATTATTTCTTAATTATTTATCCAGACAACAGAAGCCTATTACAAATTAAATTCAATATATGTATATTTTAGAAATACCCCCTTTACACTCCTCCATTCAGTCTATCATCTACTGCTGTAGCATTTCTATCAGCAGCAGTTAAGTATACCTTGATCAATTTTTCACTTTCCACCAGACACTTCTTCGATTTCCAAGTTTTCAAACATTCCTCAAAAGCTCATCTATTTTAAGAAACACAAACTGAAGTCTTTCCCACCCCAATCATTCTTGTTCAGGTCTAACATACTTCCCTTAAACTGAAGATAGCTTTTCTTAAATGTGCAATATTTCATAAATTAAGACTTCTCGTCTGCATTCTTCCTTTGTAAAATATACCAATGTATTTATTTAGTAATCCATTGTTGACCTTTATCCATACCTCTTCTTTCACTAGCTTCTTCAGTTTTGCAATGTCTTGCAAAGGGCATTTACTGTAATACAAACATGAATGCCTGTGTGTTAAAATATATGTTATAGTACAGTGTATTATTACTAGATAAAGGGCTTCTTGCAGCCTAGATAAGCAAATGTTCTATATATGGTATATATATGGTATATACTATAAAAGTGCAAAGTGCTAAAAGCTATGAAACCCCATGTTTTAGTCCCTCAATAAAGCATGCCATTTCTGTGTTGCACCTGGTGCTCTACAGTGCAAACATTTGCACTCCAAAAATTCAAAATGTTGAACCTCTACTGACATGCAACTGGATAAGCCAGGGAATACAAGGGATATCTGAAAACAACGCTAGAAAGGAAAAAAAGATGAATACATAAATTCAAAAATGTCATTAATTTACAAAACTGATTGTAGTAAAAGATAAATCAAAGTGAACATCACATTTTAACTATAATTCTTGCTTTTGTCCCACTGATAATAATGCCATATGATAACGCCTTCCACAAATTATTTTTTAACTCTAAAATTGACGTTCTTCCTCTGTCAGCAAAATTCAGCTTATGAACCAAGTTATAACCACAGACACTTTAATATTTGTATAACCCATTATTTAACACCAGACTTTCATTCTCTTTACTTGCATCCTTATGACATTACTAGTATAAAATACATTTTCATAGCAGATTAGCCTTGCATCCATTTATGTAACACTAGGAATAGTAGTGCCCTTTGGTTGGGAAATCATTCATGCACATGGGACATTTATTCATATATTAAAACTTATAAACACACATAGCACTTTGCTATAAAAGAGATGTCCATGTTGAATTGTATAAAACATGCATGTGTGTGAACTAAACATAATGGTATAGAAACTCATGTAGCATTATGTCGGTGTTATTTAAATTAATTGCTATTATTACTGCACAAAGAAAATTCATAAGGAAATATTCCAGAATGGGGCTATCTGGGACATTGTGACCCACAGCAACCAATCAATAATCAATCAATCTGGTTGCTAAGGGTTGCTGGAGCTGAGCAAACCACATTTTATTACTGAAACGTTTCTTCTTGCTACGGTACATTTGGTGGATTTTGGAAGGAATTTTTTGTGCCATTAACTAGTTATTATTTTAGGTGTCTGTCTCTTTTTATTTATTTTCTGGCAATACAGATTACAGTCCATGATTTATGAAAAAAAGGAAACACATCAGCTATACATGAACTGCAGAAATATTGATAATGTTTACCTTTAACAGTAATCATGAGTATTTTGGCCAGGGACTATTAACAGTGCTTAAGCTTTTGTTTCTGGTGGGCTTTAGGAAGAGTTTTAGTGTTTTTTTTCCTATCTGATCACTTGATCCCTCAATCTGACATTATATTGCTACTATTGTTTTTTCAAGTCATTGAGGATTTTATTTAAGCCAGGGTGACTCAGACAAGCATATGCGATACATAAGTTATTGCTGGATGGATAATTGTGTAGATTTGGCATTATTTCACGATAACCAGTGTATATTTATCCCATAGCATTTTTACTGCCCGTTTAGTGCAAGTTGTAATACTGCAAATACTGCATTGTAAATAATGTAAATTGATCTTTACATAGGAAAAGTGTGTAGTTTGTATTTGACATAATACCAACTGAACAGCATTGTGATGTGAGAGAACATGAAAAATCTTACTAAAATGGTTTATTATAAGATTGTAACTCTATAGGGCATTGGCATCTTGGCACTCTATAAAACAGGAAAGGGTTATAAGAAAATATCAAAGGAATTGAGAATGCCAATCAACAGTGTTCAAACTCTAATTAAAGGGGTGGTTCACCTTCAAGTTAACTTTTAGTATATTGTAGAAGGGCAAATTCTAAGACACTTTTCAATTGGTCTTCATTATTTATTTTTCATAGTTTTTTAATGATTTGCAATTTTCTTCTATTTCTTTGCAGCTTGCAAATGGGGGTCACTGGCACCATCTAAAAACAAATGCTCTGTAAGGCTACAAATGTATTATTATTGCAACTTTTTGTTACTTATCATTCTATTCAGTCCATCTCCTATTCATAGTCCAGTCTCTTATTCAAATCAATGCAGGGTTGCTAGGGTAATTTGTACCCTAGAAAATAAATTGCTGACACTGCAAACTAGAGAGCTGCTGAATAAAACGCTAAATAACTCAAAAACCACAAACAATAAAAAATTAAAACCAATTGCAAATTGTCCCAGAATATCACTCTCTACATCATAAAAAAAGTTAACTCAAAGGTGAACAACCCCTGCAAAGTGGAAAATTAGGGGTTCTGTTGAAAGCATGGTCAGGTAGACCAACTAAAATTTCAGCCACAACTGCCAGAAAAATTGTTTGCGATGTAAGGAAAAACAAATAACTTCAGGTGACTCATCAGCCCGGAAGCTGAACATGGGCATTCCAGCATGGCAATGATCCAAAACACAAGTCCAAGTTGACCTGTCATTGGCTACAGCAAAATAAAGTGGAGATTCTGGAGTGGCCATCTCAGTCTCCTGACCTCAATATCGAGCCACTCTGGGGAGACCTCAAACGTGCAGTTCATTCAAGACAGCCCAAGAACTTACAGGATCTGGAGTTTTTCTACAAGGAAGAATGGGCAGCTTTACTATCTGAGAAGATAAAGAGCCTCATCCACAACTACCACAAAAGACTTCAAACTGTCATTGATGTTAAAAGGGGGCAATACACGGTATTAAAAACTGGAGTATGTAAACTTTTGATCAGGATCATTTGGGTAGTTTGTGTAATGATTATGATTTAAAAAGACAATAAAAGACTTCAGTCAACCGCTAACCATGAGTGAAAGAAGAGTTTTTGTGCTATCATGGGATCCGATTTCCTGAACGCTCTGAAACTCCATTTTAGTCACATAATTCACATTTTCAAAAATTATTTCCTTTTCTCTAAAATAAACAAACAGTACCTTGTACTTGAACCCAATTTAGATATAATTAATCCTTGGCAAAAACAATCCAATTGTGTTTATTTATGGGGTTATTTACTAAACTCGAATTGGTCAGGCTTTTTGGGACCAAAAAAAGTTTTTCGCTGAAAATTTTTTTTCTTATTAAACCCCATAGCCTGAATACAAATATCCGCCATCAGTCAATGTCATGTATAAGTCAATGGGAGATATCCCTATCCCAATTAGAAGATATTGTGGTTTGTGCTGGGGTTTAGCCAAATAATCTGCTAAATTTTGAGTTTTTTGCTTAATTTTATCAGGTTTTTCCCAATCTGATTTATTCAAGCTATTTTATTAATAAAATACATAAGGCAAAATCGGGCATGGGAGTTTGGTCAAGCTTTTATTTATTTCAGTTATGAGATAAATTCGGATTTTAGTAAATAACCCCCTGAGGGGCAAATTCACTAAGCTCCAAAAATGTGCCAGCGACAGCTTCGCCGACATTCGCCGCACTTCACCAGGCGAATTTTCACCCGCCCGCCGTGAATTCAGTAAAATGCAAATTTGCACTCAGGGCGGTGAACGTTAATGAAGTTGCTTCAACAGGCAAAGTGCATTTACGATAGCTATGCCTAATTTTCATACAGCGCGAAGTTAAACATATAATAGAAGTATATGTTACAGCCAATACACAACAACTACACAAGCCCAGGAAACCTTTATTAAATAAAATATAGTTGTCCTATTGCCCTAAACATGTGTCCACTGTATAGTTGAGTTGCCATATGTTAGGAAATGTAGGGGGGAAGCAAGGTAACCCCCGAAAAATTATGCTATTTTTCAGACTATCACCCTGAAAAAAGGAAAAGACGCCAGCGTTTTTTTCAAGTATTTTTTTCAAACTCCTATCTATTGTATTGAACCTCGCCAGGTCTGACCTGGCGGAGTAAAGTTTAGCACAAGAGGTAACGTTCAGTAAAATAGTCATATAGTGAATTAGCGTAGTTACGTCCCTTCTTCAGTGCGCAACTTTGCCTAGCGTAAGGGTGCGACGTTGCGCTAGTCTATCTACTTCGCTAGCGAATTTTTGCCAGGGACACTGTTCGTAAATTTGCGCTTCACGCTTTAGTGAATTTGCCCTTTACATGTTTGATTAACTTTGTAGTAGACTTTAACCACAGGCCCCATTCCAGATAACAAAAAGAGAGAGATACACAAAAAGATGAGCGATAGATAGTGTCAGGAGTCTTACCTGCAGCTCCAGGCGGCACATCCTTCTCTTCCCGCGTTGCTCCCAAGATGACGTGGTGCAATGACGTTAGTGCGTCAAACTGGACGCAACGTGCTGTGTCACGCGCCCACGCCCGTTTTGGCACCAACATTGATTATAAAAGGACGCCAGTATGGTGCCCGATTGTAGGACCCTTTAGCTATAGTGTTCCTGGGTGTTATTATTATTGTTTACTGGTCTTGTCCTTGCCTGAACCTGATCCTTGAACTTTTGCCTATAAGAACATTTGCTTGGACTTTGACCCTGATATTGCCTGATCCTTGCTTGTACCTTGTTTTGGACTTTAACCCCTTAGCTTCCTCCTTGGTCCCGACTACCTCCCTTGGGTGCCGATAGGTTCCTCTGACAGATAGATAGATAGATAGATTTGGTCTATGCTGGGTAGCACTAAATAAACTCACAGGCATCTAATTGAAAGGGCTACTGTGGGAAATATATTCAAGGTTTAAAAGTCATGGATCTGCTTGCAGGAATGAATATATAGCTATAAATGAAGGTTCAGATTTTAAGAGACAGATAAAATATAAAGAATGTGGCAACTTGTTAGAAGCAAAAAGCTAATTAGAAGACACTGTGACAAAGTTCATAAAGATAATATTGTATGTATGAGAGATGCCTCAGAGGGATTCAAGGTATTCTCTTGGCGAATTGCTAAGGGAATTCTGAGTATTCTCAAATCTCAAACTACAGAGTAATGAGCAATGGAATATTTGGAGTGAAAAAAAAATCATATTATTGAAAAATACATTTTAGCACCCCCAATACCATAGGCACATTTTATTTATTTTAATATGAAATATCAGCAGGCAGCAAAGTTATTTGTAATTCATCCAACTAAGTATGCAAATGAGAAATTCTGCTGAGCTGATCCCACAAGCTTTGCACTTAAGAATTTGGTTAATTAATCAATGAAACATTTTCTGGTCTTTAACATCTAAATGGCTGATGGGTGCAAGAGTTTGCTTTCAGACATTCGACAGGATCCAAAAACTGAAGTAAAAGTTCTACTTGTTATTACATTACCACTATGGCTTGTACATATAGTATTACAATAATTATCAGAGGACTGATATATGTCTAAAATATTCATTTTTTTACATGACTTGCTGTTTTTTGTTTCATCCAAAAAATACATTCTATTTGTCTCAGATAAATTGAACTTTGGTGTATGAAGTTGCCATTTTGGGTTATGTTTGCTTAAAATTCTAAATGTACTTGTATCTGACACTATTCTATATTGTGATAAATAATTCAATACTTAAATAATTGCTGTTTGAGAAAAATCGGTTAATTAACATGGACTTTAAATCTCATAAAAAGGAAATAATTTACCAATAGTAGTTCAAGATTAGCATCTGGCAGAAGTAAAAAGATATTGGCTTCTGGTAGATGAAGTTCCCAAACATTGCACAGCTTTTTTTTGTACCATACCTAAACATATTTTTATCCTTTAGTACATCTAGCCATGAGGATGTGTTAAATTCACAGGCCAAATAAAAGAATATAATGGTAAAGACAGACCAGGGACGGACTAGTCTGAAAAGTAAAAACAACATAATCATGAGGAGGCCGACAAATGTGTAAATGTGCCATAAAGGACTCATCAGGTAGTTTTGGAAATACACTAAATAAATGTGATAGTGGTGAAAGGGTATTTTTCTGGTTCATGAACAGCTCCAAAAGAATGTGAAAGCTGAAACCTTTAACCACAGCACTTCCTTTGCTGGGGGAGAAGTAATCTGTTTCCCATTAAATAAAGCTTCCTTAACTCCTAGGGTAGAGTATGCAGGCTCTGTGCTGGTGGCTGCTGTCCAAGAAAACATCCTTTCTGACATTTCCAAACTGCAAGCCAGTCTAGCAATAAAGTTAGGTCTCCTTCCCAGATTCAGCTATTTGTGTATCTGGTCTCTGCATTCAAAAAAGCAGTTTCTTTCAGGCATAACGAAGGACTCAAAGCTACTGCTAAATCTCGGTGTAGCTTGTATAGACTGCACTTCATTTAAGGTGATCACATATGAATAGGAAACCCTTCTCCTTTCATTTAATATTGCATTATACATAATAGTCCCTCCACTGATTATGGCCCCATTATAGAAGTTAAACTCTATAACAGATATTCACACATTTGCTGTTTTTTTTATTTTTTTTTATAAATAAATGTTTTGTTTAAGTGTAAGGTATATATTAAAGACCTATCTAATCTTTAGACTTGCCTAACAAATGATATAAATGATAAAATACTTGTTCTCAGCATTTTGTTATGATGCCAACGCTTGTATAGAACATGCACTATTCATTTCTATTCTAGAGTTTGTCCACTTTTCTATATGGCAAACTTTGCAGAATGTGCCTTTATACAGGAATGGGATCCCTTATCCAGAAACATGTTATGTAGGAAAGTCTAAATTATGGAAAGGCTATGTCCTATAGACTTCATTTTATCTGATGAATCCACATTTTTAAAAGTGATTGCAAATGATGAAGGAAAACCAGCCTATTGGGTTTATTTAAAGGAATTGTTCAGTATAAAAGTAAAAACTGGGTAAACAGATAGGCTGTGTAAAATAAAACATGTTTTCAATATAGTTAGTTAGGCAAAAATGTAATGTATAAAGGCTGCAAGTCTAACCTAACAGAACAGAACTCTACTTCTTGTTTTTCAGCTCTCTTTTGTTTACACTGACTGGTTACCCTGGTTACCAGGCAGTAACCAATCAATGACTTGAGGGAGGGCCACATGGTTCATAACTGTTGCTTTTGAATCTGAGCTGAATGCTGAGGATCAATTGCAAACTCACTGAACAGTTATGTCCCATGTGGCCCCCCTCAATTCGCTGACTTACTCAGATTTAGAGAGCTGTTATGTTGTATTCTGTTATGTGAGACATCCACTCACTCCAGCTTTTATACATTACATTTTTGGCTAACTAACTATATTAGAAACATTTTTTATTTTGCACAGCCTATCTATTTAACCAGTTTTTATTTTTACCCTGAACTGTTCCTTTAAGGTATACATGATTTTCTAGTAGATTTAAGGCCCCAGGTCCTGAGCATTCTGGATAACAGGTCCCACATTTATACTTAAAGAAATACATACTGCTGTGTATGTTACATAGGCAATAAAGCCCATTGCTATCCAACCCACTCTGCAAATGTATTAACTGCTTCTTGCTCAAATTGTTTACTAACTAAAAGACATAAAGGGAATTATTTACTAAACCTCAAATTTATCTGATAGAGCATTTTATGAAAAAAAAATGACCTAAAATCTTTCGAGATTTATTATACCCCGATGCTGTAAAACCCACAAATCTGAAAATCTGCCATCTCAGAGCTGTCCATGTCCTGTATAAGTCAATGGGAGAAACACCTATCTCAATTTGAAGTTTTCATGGTCTGCGCTGTGTTTAGCCCAAAAATCCAACTTTTTCTGTTTTTTTGGGAAAAAACTCAAAAAATCTGAGTGATTTGGAAAAAAGCCCAAAAAAATTGATTGATTCAGGTTTCGCTCAAATTTTTTCACGATCCAATTCATTTTTTATTATTATCAAATTGAGCATGGGAGTTTGATTGTGTGTTTTGTTTTTTAAATAAAATATGAGATATATATTCGGATTTTAGTAAATAACCCCCGAAGAATCAGAGATATTCAGAAAGCTCCAAGGTAGTGAAAAGGGGTGTTGTGGGGTGTTTAGTGGGAGAAAGAGGACAGGGGGAAAAATCAGAGACAACTAGAGACAACAGACGGACAGATCTGCAAATCATAATACAAAATGTACCTCATATCGAAGACACCTTGGAATTTAATGCATATCTCTGCTGAAAGCAGAGTCACAGAACTTCTCAGTGACTTCTGATTTATATTTATCAGTTTAAGGATATCTTATAGATCAGTGATTTTCAACCTTGTGCCTCCAGCTGATAAGGAACTACAAGTCCCACAATGCAATGAAGGAGTCTGACAGCCACAGTCAGGCAAATGCATTGTGGGACTTGTAGTTTCTTAACAGCTGGAGGCACAAGGTTGAAAATCACTGTTATAGATCAAGTAAGGGTATGTAATCCACTATATATTGCAGGTTAGACTTGTTATTCCTTCCTCTAGTAGCATACAATAATTTATGTGTATTCAGATCTCTGTCCCATTTTAATCTTTAATTGTGTTCTAAACTAGTCATTCATCATATTAATATATTAATATTAAAATATATTATATATTATATATTTATTTGTTGAATTTATATATACATTAAGCAGTCTGTGATGTAGCAATTAGAATCATCATTTATTCTTTTGAGTTTATTAGATATTCTACTAATGTTTTCTTCCATTCAGCATTGCATGATTTAAGTTTACTCTGATTGTCCCTATTGACCTTAAAAAAGAAATTCTGCCTGAATAGGGTGAATGTTTCTTTTATACAGTTATATACATTTATTCCCAGCTACACAAGGTACAAATACCCTGAAAACATACTTTTGTTAATTTTATACTTATTTTTGATATGTTTTGTGTTGTGTTCTGAAGGCTACAAGGCTGCCATGACAAGGTAGAGAAACAAAGGCAAACTAAAACAAAACAAATTCTTATCTGCAAATAAGCTCAAGTAGTTATGTTCAATTAAAGGGGTAGTTCACCTTTAAATGAACTTTTAGTATGAAGTTTGTATGTAGAGAGTTATATTCTAAGATAACTTCCCATTGGTTTTCATTTTTTATTATTTGTGGTTTTTGAGTTGTTTAGCTTTTTATTCAGCAGCTCTCCAGTTAGATTACCTTAGCAATCATGCCTTGATTTGAATTAGAGACTGGAATATGAATAGGAGAGGCATGAATAGAAAAAAGAGCAATAAAAAGTAGCGACAACAATAAATTTGTATCCTTACAGACCATTTACTTTTTTATACAGGATCAGTGACTCCCCCATTTGAAAACTGGAGAGAGTCAGAAGAAGAAGGCAACAAATTCAAACACTATAAAAAAGGAAAAATAAAGGTGAAGTGAAAAGTTGCTTAGAATCAACCATTCTATAATATACTAAACGTTGTCTTAAAGGTGAACCACCCCTTTAAAACACAGTTCACCGTTCCCTTAGTCTCTTCATTTACTGTATTTTCTTAATATGATCTTTATCATTTTACTGACAGATGTGGAAGACAGTATGTACAAATGCCACTGACACTAGGGTAACATAGACATATGACTGTTGCTGGATTAGGCTGTGGATGTCATCTTTTAGGGAAGAGCAATGCAGTTTTTTCATCTCTGTGTATAGTGTCATACTTTAATGGCAAATTATACATTAATAGAGACAAAAACAGATGTTACATAAACTTGCTTTTAGTATATTTTCTTAGTACAAGTGAATTATGATGGAACAATATAGTATCATACAACACATGACTGACTTAAATTTGTGGCAAAATTCAATGAGTGTTCCCCTTTGCCTATGAGAGGTGCAATTCAGTACAATAGGTGTGTCTGATTTCATCATTTTTAAATACCTATTTTTAAGGAAAAAATTGCTTTTGAGTATCATGGTTTTAGGCTACAAAAAAAATTTGAATAAGTAAATTAGTTGGTAAATACAGATATTTTCTTAACTAATGTTAAACTTTAGAAAGGTCTATCAGTGAGTGTATCTGCAAGAGATTGCAGGCTACATAACTTGCCCATGTCAGGGCATTGATTTTCATTTAGGTGAAGTGGCACAACTACCGGGGGAGCAGGGGGTGTGAGTGGAACAGGGTCCGCTCCCCCGCAGGGCCCCCCAACAGATTGTGTTTTGTATGGTTGGTAAATTATATGGTCTTCCAAAGTCTTCATTATCGATGAAATGGTAAAGAATCATATGTGTTGGCACAACTTCAGCAAAGGCTTTAAAATTTTGAAAGATACCTTAAACTTAGAACTTGCTTTGACTCAACCAACACACAAATTTCAAATAGTATGAACAAAATAAGAAAAGAAACAGTATTTTTCGTTTTCTCTATGCCCATTTTTTCTATGGAATTACAGATTTTTATGCTTGTTTTCTCTGCTTCTGATCTTACCTCAACCTTTCTACAGTCAATCACAATGGGTGAAAAAAAATATTTCAGACAGAGGATCTGTAATACATCTAGAACTGGAGTTATAAATCATTTGTTTTTTTCTTTTTAGGAATAAGGTAGAAAGTCACATGATATATAACAAATATATTCCACCAGTCAAGCACAAAAAGTGACTATAAATTTTAGAATATGCATATATTTTTCTACAAGAATGTTCTGCTAAATTGTGAACATTCTTTCAAGCAAAAATAAGATATTTTGCTCTAAAGGATGTTCCAAATGATATGAGTGCATTGCTCTTATCAGGGGCCGCAGCCTCAATGTCGACCCCCCTCTTCAGCTCCGCACTTAAAAACTTTAGCCTCAGAACGGGTCAAAATGCAATGACAGCAATGAGCATTCTCTGCACTAGTGGAGCCACATTTTCGGCTCATAAAGTTACAAGAGGTGGCTTTTTGCCACCTCTTGTAAATGGCCTCTCATAGCCACCTGAAGGTTCTGACCTTGGCTTTTATATGCAAGATGGCACTGGGATTGATGCAGAAGTATGTTATCGGCTGAGCAACTTCCCTTTTGACTGTGCTATAACAAACAAGGGAAGGTTGTGCTCACCACTAATTTTAAAACCATTAAGTGGGGGCAAAATAAGGCTGTGACCATAAAATACATATAGACAAATACAAGAGGTCCTCTGCACTCAACCCATTATCAATATATTGAAAGACATTGAGATATTTTGTGCACCCAGCTACTAAGAAAATAGGGATTGTTTGTCCATATATTGCAATATATTTAAGCTGACCAACTACATCAAAGTCATCCCATATCTGGCCAGTAGCGATTCGCCGCTGGCGAATAAATTCGCGAAACGCCATCAAAAATTCGCCAGCGAAAATTCGACAAAAAAAAGGGTCGCACGTTGTTTTTGACGCGACGCGTCGATAACGGCACGCCGAAAATGACGCGACGGAAACGACGCGTGACCCGTTTCGCGAATTTTTTCAACAATTCGTGAATTTCGATGGAAATTCGCAAATTTTTCTGAGAAGCCAAATCAGGTGAGATTCGCCCATCACTACTGGCCAGTCCTACTGTCAATTTCATCTGATTCATCAAGAATTCTATTACTTCATTATACTTTTTACAAAGGGACAAAGATTTACCTGCAACTTACTTGCTGCTTTCAAAGTAAAACTTCATTGCCCTTTTATTAGACACCAGTGGGATCACCTGGCTAAAAAAATTTGAAAAATACTTCTATTCACTCCCCCAAGACAAAGGGGGATTAAAAATTTTAACTGGGAAAGACAGTGAGGACAGTGAGGTTGTGGAATGCACTGCCGGATGATATTATTAGGGCATATTATAATAATGCCTTTGAGAGTGTTGTAGGTGATTTCTTGGACAAGCATAACATTCAAGGCTATTTTGAATAATAGCCTAATAGCCTAATAGAACACTAATTTAGTATAGGCATCAGACTTATTTGGAGGGGTTGGACTTATGGACTTTTGTTTTTTTTTTTTTCAACCCAAATTAACTATGTAATATATAAGTAAGATACTTTTTTTTTGCCATTTTCTGTTTTAAAGCTAACTGAATTATAATATGTAGTATAGGTATAGAAACCAGTTATCCAGAAAGTTCTAAATTACAGAATGAAAATCTCCCATAGACTCCATTATAATCAAATAATAAACATTTTTAAAAGATGATTTCCTTTTTCTGTGTGATAATAAAACAGTAACTTGTACTTGATCCAAACTAAGATATGATTAATTCTTATTGGGTTTATTTAACATTTGCATGCTTTTAAAGTAAAGGTAAGGTGTGAAAATCCAAATTACAGAAAGATCTGTTATCCGGAAAACCCCAGCTCCTGATAACAGGATAACAGGTACCATAACTGTATTTTAAAATCTGGGGCTAATGTAGGATGACATGCAACATTTGCTACAGTTGTTATGCTGTCTATATATTAGCAGGTAATGTAACATCTAATTTGTTTGTTTGTGTTACTGCACCTGGGCAAGCTTTGTGCCTTTTATGACATATATATATATGGATTTAAGTATAACTGAGCGTAGGTGCTACTGCTAATGAGCATGTGACAGTTGGAACTGTGGTCTAAGGGGAACGTATATCAACACTTAACACATAATAAGGGAGGACAGAATTTGCATTTGATCCTGTTTAAAGTGAGGGCCAATAAAGGCCTGAGGATAACATCATAGTTGATTTATTACATAGTGGCCAATAAGACTATATAAGATGGAATGCTGAGGGAAAAAGTATGGAATGTTGATTAATATAACAGTGAATATTGACAGATGGTGAGTACATGTATAAGCATTATAGCAGGATAAAATATTGTAGATTTTAGTAATCCATCAAGGAACTGACAAAGCTCACAATACCAGGCCCTAGTGTTTCCTACAAAATCACATACATTACACATTTTGCTACTGAACGCATTTATTTAGCATGGCAGATAAAAATGTTATCATGGTCATTTTTAGGTATTTTAGTGGAACAAAACAGTTTTTCATTACTACTGTAAAAAATGTGTTTTTGACACATTTGGACAACAGCAAAACCTTAGAGAGCTATGGGGGGAATGTAATTAAATTTGCAAAGAGCAAAGGAATACGCATCAATAAGAATAAAATTCCACATCTCGCAATGTAATATTGTTCCTTAAATGGTTATTGCATTGCGAATTTTAATTGCGCACTCTTAAGAAGTGCTTGACGGTGTCATAATCTTTTGGAGCAAACATAACGACTTCTTCAGAAAGACGTTTTATTACACTGACTGCGCATTGGCACAAGCTGTAAAATTCACAAACTCTCTTCCACTGTCGGAAGAGTTCACAAAAGCTATATTAAATTTGCACAAAGCAAAAATTGTTCTTGCAGATGCATAACATTTTGCATTGCGAATAGTTTTTCTGTTACCAACTTTTATTACATTCCCTCAGTAGTGTTTGAATTTTTTTCTCATCTTTTTTATTCTACTTTCAGCTTTGTCTAAGCCTTGATTCTTCACATGTATCCTGGCAACAGTCTTCTTGATCTCTATACTAGAGCACCTATTATAATTCCCTGAGATACAGTCCAGCACACTTCTGGTTTGGTTCTCAACCTGGACCAGCTGATGTACACCTCTGCATAATTACCAGACTTACCTCTACAGCCTAAATCTCATTTATAGGAAACCAAGGTCCACTTTAACTTCATAAAAAAAGCAAAAACATTAAATAAGGGATTATTAAGATAGAAATATCAAACAGTATCTATTTTAAACATTTTTCTTACCGAAAATATGGAAAACCCTGGGAACAGTCTTGGATATTACTGGAACCAATAATATCCAGATACTCCTGTTTCCTCCCGCATGCTAAAACATACAGGCAGGTTAATTGGATCCTGATAAAACTGAATATAGTGTGTAAATAGGGACTGAAGAGTGGAAGTTCCACTGGGGCAGGGACTGACAGGAATAATGTATACTCTCTGTAAAGCATTATGTGTCAGATCCATAAAAATAAACAAAAATAATATTTTGCTGTATCTGTAGCTCCAGTATATCAGGCATCCAACACTTGAGGACCTTGAGTGCACAGAGTTAGGCCATTATTGGCACAGGTACATGGTTACCGGCAGTGTAATTACACACGGGAATTGCGCCACAGTTTATTGATGCCATCACAGGCATATTGTCACACACCATTATACTGCAGCATATTGATTCACTATTGCATTCAGCATGTCACCCATTTGCTATTAAGTACACCACGGCCCTATTTATCATGTTGTGTAAAAAGTGGAGTGAAACATTACTGATCATGTTGCCCAAAGCATCCAATTAACAATCAGATTTCAGTACAAAGAAAACAAAAGCAAAGTTTCTCTGCACTTTTTACACAACGTGACAAGTAGACCCCTTCAGGGTTCTTTCTTATGGTTTAGTGATCATTGGTAATAGTGTGACAATGAGCTCTTCCTTCTGAAAATAAGGGTCCTACCACCTCTGTTCAGAACAGAATACCTGATGATAGAGCATGGAACAGGGTCAAAAGAAATGGTACAAAAGATAGAACTTCCTACCAGTTACTAGATCAGGTCTAAACCCTTATTATTAACCCCTTATTTTAGCAGTTAGGAAGGTTACATATTGACTTAAAAGGTTGAACTTGATGGACGAGTGTCCTTTTTCAACCAAACGTACTATGTTACTTTATTGCCATTAATTGGTTGAAGACTGAGTGCAGAACCCATTTTCTTCAATGAAATTGCAATCAGGTTGTTCCAATTTTCTTTTTGACCCATAGTGCACTGCACAATATGCTCGGTGCACTTGTGTCATAAACTGTGTGCTCAAATGAGCGTATATCTTAAAGGAACCCGGGAATTATCACTGAACATCATAGTGCTGTGTAAAAGTATGCCACTGCAAAAAGAAACAGAACAGAAAGAAAAGAAAACACATTGGGGCAAATTCACTAAAGGGCGATTTTTTTCCTGAGAAGGCTTTGACACGCTTCTACAATGCAGATTTGTGTCTCTGCAGCTGAACACTAGTGAAGTTTCATAGCGAACTTTTCGTTCTGTCTAGAAAAACTTTGTTAGTAGACTTAGGCCAGTTTGAAAAGGGCAGGTTCATATAGGTCTTATACATGGCTTTATTAGAGATGTTGATACAAATGCTTGAAGTGGCCACTTATTAAGAATGTTGAAGGAAATAAAGGCAAAATAGATGTTCCAATGCAGTAGACATGAGCCCACCCTAAAACAAATGTGGCATGACCTTCAAAGGGTAAAAAAAAAAATATAAAAAAAAAATGAATACAACTTTTAAAGACAATCCCGCTTCAAAATATGAAAAAATTGCAGTTTTTTTTTTTATTACTTTTTGGCACCAGGATATGATGTCATTGATATAATATTGAGGAGGATGTAGCTGTAGTAAATCTGCATCATTGGATACTAGATGTGTCAACTGGAGAGTGAGAACTTAAAGGGACAGTAACATCATATTTTTTTATTTAAAAATCTCATTCTGTGTCACGGACGCCGCCTGGAGCATTCCCGGGAGCTCCGGGCGGCGCGTCCTCCCTGCGCG
>CM044431.1:163646972-163657174 GCA_024363595.1 Xenopus borealis | reverse complement strand
CTTGTTGAAGCCTGTGGTTTCCAACCACTTCTCCCCTGCTCAGTCCCCTCCTTCTGCCATGCTCGTGGACGGTCAACAGGAGTACGAGGTTGAGGGGATTCTGGATTCCAGGCTCTCCAGAGGTTCTATCCAGTGCCTTATCCAGTGGAAGGGCTTTGGCCCTGAAGAATGCTCGTGGGAGAAGGACTCTGATGTGCATGCTCCCCGCCTTGTGAAGGCGTTCCACTCACAGTTTCCCCAGAAGCCTCAGCCTGGTGGTCCAGTAGCCCCCCGTGGGGAGGGGGGTACTGTCACGGACGCCGCCCGGAGCATTCCCGGGAGCTCCGGGCAGCGCGTCCTCCCTGCGCGGCGGCGCATCCAAGATGGCGGCGCCCATGGCCACCACGTGGTTTCGGCGCCGGCCGTGACATCATCACGCCGCGCCAGAGGCGCAATGGTGCCAAATTCAAAATTAAAAGGACGCCGGAGACCCAGGTTCAATGCCCGAGTATAGCTCTTCTAAGCTATTGTGTTCCTGGGTCTCCTGCTTTGCTGGACTTCTTGTTTTTGATTCCTGTTGTTGATCCTTGCCTGTCCTTGACTCTGAAACCTTGCTGCCTGCCTTATTGAACCTTTGCCTGGACTTTGACTTCTCTTTGGATTTCCCCTGAATTGTACTTCGCCAAGACTCGCTGGATAAAGACTTCCTCCTTGATCCTCACTATACCCCCCGTGGGTGCCGCAGGCCCCCGCTGACATTCTGTAAGGCAAAATAAATGTAAATAATGCATCAATCCAAAATACCTATGGTTTTTTTTTAAAAAATGAAAAACTACCTGATCGCCATTACCATGGATCATGGCGATATGGTGATCACTTTGCCACTCCGTGCGCGCCCCTGACGCTGTTCCACCCAGCACCGGAAGTGAGGAGCCGGAAGTCCAGTATCGAGCAGAGCAGCCAGGCGCAGAGGTGAGCGGTCGGCTGCTGGCAAAAGTAGTGAAAGGCTGCCGGTGGGGCAGAGAGTCTGCGGTAAGAGAAAGTCGGAAGGTGGAGGGAGAGAGGCTGCATTTTGGAAAGGATGAAGCTGCGGGAACAGAAAGGTTGACAGTGGGGGAGAGAAGCCGCGGGAAGAGAAAGTCGGAAGGTAGGGGAAGAGAGGCTGCATTTTGGAAAGGCTGAAGCTGCGGGGACAGAAAGCTTGACAGTGGGGTAGAGAGGCTGCGGGAAGAGAAAGTCAGAAGGTGGGGGAGAGAGGCTGCTGCAGAAACTGAAGCCGCAGTGCCGGCTCGGTTGTCAAGTGACGTCATTTCCGGAAGTGACCTCACAAAACTTCAAGTCGGCACCGGAAGAGACTCTCAGCAGCGCGGACGCAGGGGAGAAGAAGGAAGAAGATGGTGGAGACCCCTTGGATGCTGTGGGACAGTGCCGGTTTGATTTTTCTCAGATGTCCTACCCAAACAGCATGAGTGATCAGCATATTGCAGGAAAGTCATGTATATATATTCTTTTTTAATTTGATGTTACTGTCCCTTTAAAAAAGAGGACAGATAGAAGGTCTCTCCTCAGGGTGATGGGGGTTTATTGAGAAACCAAGGTGGTAAGGAGAAGAAAATTAGGAATAAATATGAAACTAAACAAATGCACAAGAAAATAGTCTGGTAAAGAGGGGGGTGTTCCCCCCCACCCACACAGGATTTAGCCAAAAAAGACTTTGCTTGATATTGAGAATTGGGAAGAAGTATCCAGCCTTAGTTAAACCCATAAGAAAAGGACAAGTTACTGGCAATTCTGTGTTTTGCTGGAATGCTAGATTTCTGCAGCTACCCAGAGTAGTGTAATAGAATAGGCAGATAAAGGGGAAAATTCCTTCGCTGCAACTTCCCCAGTGTCCGCTTCACTCATATCGCAACACTGGCTTAGATTCACCAGGACAATGCTAATTCACTAAAATACGAAGTTGTGTCCATGGCGGCGAACACTGGTGAAGTTGCCCTAGCATTAGTCACTTCACCCTTTACTGAATCTGCCCCAAAGCCAGTTAGTGCTACAGGTGGGAGTAAAGTGCATTTATTTATCATATTTAGAGGGAGATCTATTGGTCAGACACAAAATACACAAAAAGGGGAGACCATTCCCCAAATTTTCTCAATTGCAGTGTTACAAGTAAACCATTGTATTGAGAAAGCAGCTTGACTTTGTAAATAATCTAGCACTTTATCTGTACTACGGTAATACTGTCTCATCTTAAATTCACTAGATGGAATGAAGTAGGATAAACAAAGAGCTAAAATGTGATAGTAGAGTGCATATTAACATCCAATATTACTGTTATATATCTCTGAGATTTCTATTCAAATAAAACATCTTAACAGTAATCTAAGAAGGATTTCCAGATAACTTCTAAAATCATTGTGTGCTGCCATTGGCATACAGTCAAGATAGGAGATAAAATTGTGTAAGGAAAAAGTGACATGTATTGGTGACATAAAACAGAAATGTAGGGGGTTTGGTTAAGGAACCGGAGGGGGGAGACACATCTCAACTAGTGAACCCCTTATTAATATTTGGACAAAGAGACTTAGGCAGGAGGGAAGATGAAAAAGAAGCAGCTGGAATTCAACATTGTCTTGACAGGTTTGGCCTTGTACACAGACAGGATTTATGCTTTTCATAAACAACTTCTCAGCAGTGTATGTATGTGTAGTGTTTCGAAAGTAATGTTTAGACTGTTAATTTTAAATATCTTGGAAACCATATATAAAGCAGTCACCTGATTTTTCCAGTTTCATTTCTGTAGTTATTTTTGGAGTGGATTGTGCAAATGAATACATATATTCATGCAAATTAGTGATACAACTGACAACCTTAAAGGACTAGTAATATTAAAAGGTGTATTTTTGTTCGTTAAAAGTTTGCATCTGTGTATTCAATATTTCTTAGCAATAATTGTCTAATATTTATTAGCAATAATAATTATATGAATCATTTTCATTCTATAGTTGTTTAAGAAGCCATAAATGGCATTTGACCCCTGTTTATCTTCCTGTGTTAGCTAACAGTATATACAAATCTATATAAAACACCTTTCTTGGTGTTACCGCCCCTTCATTTCCTACCTTCAAGGGTAGACAGAAAAAAGAGAACAATATGGTTGTCTGGCTCTGATATGAAATATTAAAGGGGTGGTTCATCTTCATGTTAACATCTAATATGTTATAGTGTGGTCAGTTTTTAGCAACTTTCAGTTCACAACTTCTTTTTAGGCAATAATTTGTCTTCTTCTTCTGACTGTCCAGATTTTAAATGATGTCAGCAGTCAATACACTATTACTTTCATTGTTATTGTTATTTTTTTATTCCTTATCTTTCTAATCAGGCCCTCTGCTATTGATATCCCAGTCTTTTTTTCACCCTATTTCCTGGTTGCTAGAGTAATTAGGACCCTAGAACCCAGATGGCAACTGGAGAGCTGCTGAACTGGAGAGCTGCTACAAAATGTTAAAGTTTTGTGTTGACCCAGTGTTTTCACAGATAAGTGAGATAATTGCCCATTTATGTACTGATAGGTTCTCTCAGATGTCAGTATAAGCCATTAATAAGGCTACCATGTAAAGAAAGTTACAGTATTCACGGTGTATGTAATCCAATTTAGACTGAAAAAAATTGGAAATGCACATTGATAAACATATATTTATAGTTCTCCAGGCTTTATCGTCACTGAAGGCATTGTTATTTGTCAAAGGATAAAAACTCGGCCTATTCCTAAGCAAGATGGCACCTGTTCTTGTATTTGCGTCACCGTGCCTCGTGAAATCGTACTAGTGGCACAAAGAACAAAAGAATATACCATAGCTGATAATAATGAAAGAAGAGAAAGGATAGCAGTATCAAGCAGATGCTTTTTATCTGGTTCTTTACACAAACAAAGACTGCATTCTTATTCCTTCCTAAGTGCCTGCTACAAAAACTTTCTGTTCTATATAAATTCATAAATCCTTTGACTTCTCGGAGGCGGTGTGTGAAAGCAACAGTATCCACAGTATCCAGCATTATATCCACAAATCAAATACAGACTTTTTACCTGGCTAGCCATTATTAAATCTCCGTTAGATTCTGTTCCCAAAATGATATCAAACGTTGATTCCATTTGATATCAATCATGAGATAGTGCTGCATTTTGTTGTACTGTTCCTCCACGTTGGACATGTACAATCTGTTTCTTAGGACACGTGAAAGGGTTACAAGTTTAATTTATGTTAAATATCTTTAAGATGGATGATGTCTGAAAAGAGAGGCAGATACTCATCACAGCTGAATTCCACCTGGACAGAGCTTTACCTCATAAAGCTAATTTAAAGCCTTTGGCTTACAGTGCAGATTCAACGCAATCCCAGAGCATATCTTTGTATCAGATGTTTGTTGTCAGAAACGTGCAGAGTTTGTTGATCTTGTTGCTTAGTCAGTATCACAAAGGAAAATATTGTGACTAGCCAACACACTTATGATGGCTTGTTTGATGAAGTTTCTGGCATTCTCAGTGAGCCCACAGTATGGTCCAGTTGTTTGGCTGTGTGTCACGGTCGGCACCCAAACCAGAACAAATGCCAAGCACCCTGGTCACGGCTCGTGCTTCACCAGTAGGGTGACCTCCTTTGGCTTCAGGAAGAGCCCTCAGCTACTCCGATGCCACCTGGATTTTAAGAGAGGTGCAAGGCAGGGGTTCTGGCCAGCAAGGGGCACGACTGTAGTCAGAGTCCGGAAAAGCCGAAGGTCACGGTACAGGCAGGTTCGTGGTCAGACAGGCAGGGTCAAGGCGGGCTGATAGCAACGGAACATCAGATAGGCAAAGAGTCAAACCAGGTGATCAAAGCAGATAAGGATGAGACAGGATCAGAGTCAATAACAGGCAGGAGTCAAACCAGGAAGACAATCGAAGGGTTAATCAGAATCACAGTCGGTTTCAGGCAAGGGTCAGGTTCCAGAAGTCAGAATAGTCAAAACAGCCAGGCAGGGTCAAACACAAGTAAAAGAAAGTCTAGAAGCTTATAGCACAAAGTACAAGGCACCAGGAACAAAACCTATAACGGGCAGCGCATAGCAGAACAAAAATCCCTTTAATACTTTTTAATTTGGCGCCATTGCGCGCTGACGTCATCACGTCAGCTCGCCTGCGCCTTTAAATAAATGCGGAAGTGCGCCGCGCGCCTAGAGGAACCAGACGCCGGAGGGGAAAAGATGCGGCGGGCGTCCCCAGGAGACCTAAGATGGGCTAGTCTCCTAGGACAGTCAACCCTGACAGTCCCTGCCGTTCCTCCCACTAGACCACCAGGGTAAGTTCCTTACACTGTGTCACGAGTGCCTGCCGCTCCCGGTGCTCTGTCCCGTGGCGGATCCAAGATGGCAGCGCCCAGATGATACACGTGGGTGCAAGGACACCGGCGCTAGAGCGCCGGCACAATGACGTCACGCGCTGTGGCGCCAAATCCTAAATAAATAGACGATCTGAACGCCGGTTCAATGCCCAAGTATAGGTCTTCTTGCTTCTTCCTAGGTGTGCTATTCTGTCCTGATTCCTGTTATTGATCCCTGCCTGACCTTGATCCTTATCATGTGCTGCCTGCCTTTTGAATATATGCCTGGACTTGACCATTCTCTCGGATTTACCCTGAACTGTACTCTGCCTTGGACTCTCTGGAAGGGCTTCCTCCTAGATCCTGACTACCTCCTTGTGGGTGCCATTGGCCCCCCCTGACAGGCTGATACTGATATCTTCTGTGGATTCATAACATCCACATGGCACCAGTTAGCTGATGTGTTGGGTGGTAGAGGGGGTTGCCTAGGTGCCTTCCCCTCCCAAACTTCATGAATATTTATGAATGCAATCAGTGCTATATTCTTTAGGGCTATCACAAATCCCAGCACCCTGGAACACAGAAACCTGCAGCAATTCTGCAAGACAAAAAGGCAAAGTGCCCTTTGCACAACTCCTATCAGATGGTAATTGACTGCATAACTCTTTTCTTGACATTCTGATACATTAACCCTGCTTCCATGATTGTTTATTTCTCCCAAATATGCCGTGCAATTTTGAGCAGTCGAATACCATTTCCCTTGAGCAAAAAACTTTGAACATTGCTCCAAATTCAGTTGACCAAGGTAAAAAATCATGAAAAGGTTTTCACACTATAGTGACAGAGCACAGTTTTGTGTATGTAATTCCCCTGCAACAGCATCTCTTTCCCCCATCCCACAAACGAATGGTTTCTATTTTCGAGATGCCCGTGGTCAGTTTTAATCATGTCCCTGAGTTCAGAGCTATAATGTAACATCCTGAAAGCATTTTCTTATAAGCATGTTTTTGTGTGCTGTAACTATGCAAAAGACTATAGGGCGCATTCATTTACTTACTAGGTGCAACGAGGAAAGTGCAATTTCAAGTGAATTCCTCATGATTTTTACCGCAATACAAAGTTTTTTCCCCCAGAATTCTAGCACCATTGTGGATGCAATGGACATATTTGCTTGGCGAAACTGTGCCTACCACAATTTGGAGGCAATTTGCTGAAATACTGTACTGAATCTTTAGTGTGCTGTACCTAGGGCAAGAAGGGAACCCTGGAACTACTGCCTGGTGGTGGTAGCACCGGGGTTTCTGTGTCAATGGGTGCAGCACCATCTGATTCGAAATGGAAGGCAAGAAGGATTGAGCTGTGCCTTTAGAGAATGTGAAGAGTGACTTCTGAAGGAATGATTTTAGGTGCAACTCACTACAGGGTAAAGTGCATGTTGCTAATTGTGCCTCCAGAGGTAAATGAGCTCACATATAAACCGATGTCATTTACTTGATCAGGGTTCTGGGTGAGGTCAGAATACTTGCCTCAGAATCTTTCACCTCAGCTGCTTTTAGTAACTGAATTTCCTCAACAGCAGGAAAGTTACAATGCAAGTCCATGGAAAAGTCCTGCAGCGCAGTAAATCTGGTCAAAAACATGAAAATGACATATATGGGAAAATAACCTGACAATGTAAATTGTGCACTACTGATAAAATAGCAAAAGACAAATTTTATTTCCAGAATCTAAAAGATTGTGAGTATTTCCTCCGAAAAAATAAATATGTCAAATTTTTTAATTAAAAGTTCAATCCATTTATTAGGACATACAAGAGAATGTCCTGATGTGTTTCGTCACTTACTCATAGGCTACTGAATGTTCCCCCAAACAATCCTTTTAAGGAGGGTTACATCCAATCACAATGGAATACATCACAGCCAATTACATAATTAAAACAATCAAACAATTTTATTTCCACCCTTTTATAAATCTGCCTTTTATACTGTATACAATGTTGCTTATAAATGCATTACACTTTTTTTATTTATTTTTTAGGGATTTACAAATCTGGAGGGCTTTTGAGCTCAGCACTGTCCCTGAGCTCTAACACCCCACTGAACAGAGGCTCAAAGCAATTGGACATTCTGGACAAACTGACATGTCGACATACTTTTTTTTTTTTTAAATCATTTTGAAAATTGATAAATGCGACTATATGTGAACCCCTAGGAGCATTTCAGGATTTCCCTATTAGAATCTTCATAAATAAACCCCTAGGAATTTGTATCTCATCCATAATCAGGGTCTGCCTCCAACAAACTGCAAGGATATGATATACTAGACATTAAGCCTGTTAAATTAACGGGCGCTAGAACATATGTAGTCAAACATTTATGAAAAACAGAATTGTTCTAGGCGAATTTTCGCTTGCGCTACGCAAATTCACTAAAGTGCGAATTTACGCTCTGGTCGGCGTACGGTAACGTTTTTACGCTAGTGTTACTTCGCTAGGCATAGTGCAATTTCGCTAGCGAAGCCTAATTTTCATACGGTGCGAATCCTATATAATAAAGTTCAAGTGTCTCTGCGTCCAGTCCATGTGTCCGTGGGATTGCTCTATTGCGCATGTGCCCCACGGACAGCCAGCGCGAAGCGTCTAACGCTAGCGCAAATTCGCCAGCGTGACGTCAAATCGTAATCGCAAATTCACGAACACCGACTCTGGTGAATTTACGCTAGCGCAGTAGATAGACTTGCGCAACTTCGCACCCTTACATTAGACGAAGTTGCTCCCCCCGCTCACAAACCCAAACCCCCCACCTACTTGCAAACCCAATCCACCCGCCCACTGCAACCTAATCCCATTCCCCAGCCAGCCCGCTCGCAACTCGACCTTTCCCCGTCCATCCCAGTCACTCGCATTTTCTCTCACCTCCCCTGTCGCCATGCCGCCCCCTAAACTTTGCCGCCCTAGGCGGCCTGCAGGCCCGGATTTGTGGGCAGGGGGATTAGGTTGTGGGGGTCTGATGAGAGTAGTGGGTAGGGGGGCCTAGGTGCGCAGGCTGTTTAAATCTGGCCCGGGGAAGGGGTTGCGGAAGGGGAAGAGGTTGCGGAAGGTGAAGAGGTTGCGGAAGGGGAGGGGGATGTGGAAGAGGAGGGCGGCGATGAGCAGAGACGGCCTAGGGGCACTCAATCTGTAAATCAGGGCCTGGTGGAAAGGTCAGCTGTGCCATTCACTGGCAGCAATGGCGGCGCTCTTCAAGGAATATATAGAAAGGGATATCGGGGAGAAGATAATGTGCAGTTATTGGCGGACTTGCGTCACATGACCACTGAAGCACATGCACAGTAGCGCATTTCCACGGACACAGGGACTGGATGCAGAGACACTTGGATTTTATTATATAGGATACTCTTTATAATGATACCTGTTTTTGCATTATTTTTCTGTAAGCTGACAAACAGTAGCCATGGTGAAGATTCAGACTTGAGAACATACTCCAGGCAAACTGCAGTATAGGATCGTGCTTTCTATATAAAACGAGAGAGAGAGAAACGTAACTGATCAACATAATAACAATCTGAATGCGAGGGAATGGGAATCAAATCTTATTCACTCACAAAACTAAATGTTTTTTATCACATTGGTGGTTGAACAATACAAATACTTTTTATATTTTTAAATAGCTAATTTTCTCTTGTTAGAAGTCTGACTAAAAAAATCAATGAACCACTGGATTTAAACAGCCATCAGTGGAGAATTTAGGATATTCTTTTTATATCCAGAAATAAGTATATAAAGCTGGCCAGTCAGATTGATCATTTCTTCATATCGCTTGACAGACTGGTCATGTTTGTCACCTTGGGGTTCTGCTCAATACAAAATCCTGCAGTCATGCCCAGACTTTAAAAAGTAATTAAAAAGTAATTAGGTACAGGGTACATAGACAGAATGGTGCTCATTTTCCCTTCTTCATATGTAATTGTTTGGATCAGTAGGCTGTATAAATGAAACAATGGCATTTGACCATTCTTATATGTGTCCATCAGTCAGTTGCATTCAAAGGAAACCTTAGCACATAGTTTGAAACCGAACACGAACCTATTTTTCGTCTGAAGACCCCCCCAGGACTTGGTAACCAATTTTAAGGTTCAGTCATATGACTTGCACTCTGATAAACTTCAGTCACTCTTTACTGCTGCACTGCAAGTTGCAGTGATATCACCCTCCTCCCTTACCCCCAGCAGCCCATCTGCAGAACAATAGGAAGGTAGCCAGATAACAGCTCCCTGGTACATATGATCACAACACAGCACTCAATAGTAAAATCCCATGTTCCACTGCGACCCCATTCAGTTACAGTGAGTAGGAGAAACAACAGCCTGTCAGAAAGCAGTTCCATAGTGCAGCACTGGCTTTTTCTGAAAGCACATGACTAGACATAATGACCTGCCTATATTACAACAAAACAAATACACTTGTTGGATTAGGAATTAAGATTTATATTGCAGAGTGAATTATTTGCAGTATAAACAGTGTAATTTAGGAATAAAAACACACTGTAAAAATCATGACAAAATCCTTTTAAGCACCTTCTAAGATGTAAGAACAAGTTTAACTCTTGCACCCAGTTTTGAAATGTTATATCATAAATATAATAGATACTGTATATTAAATATATTATACTAAATATCATCTTAAAATGCAGTTTAAGAGGAATTTTCACTGTATACTACAGTATATTTAGTCATCAAATTTCGCTTTCAATACTATCTTTCTTCTTTAATACTATCTTTCTTATTTTTAGTAAACAACTCCCTGTTTTTTATACACAATAATTCAACCACACTGGCTTTATTTTACTATTTTTAATTGTTTTTTTTTTT
>CM044431.1:163607777-163646962 GCA_024363595.1 Xenopus borealis | reverse complement strand
TTTTTTTTTTTTTTACTACAACTTGTATACTTCTCTGACTATTTGAGCATGGGCTATCTCAACTTAAGACTAGTTACGACTTCTGACACATAGGAAAATGTATTATTTTGACTACAAAAAACAGGACAAATGAATGTCACCTTTTTAACTCCTTGTGACTCCCAGATTGTGGCCCAACTTTTTGTGCTCACAAAATGTATGCCAATGATTTGTGACACTTTACTGTATGAAGGACTTGGGTATCTTTTGTCACACCCCTATCTTGCAGTGTTACTTATCTCAGACATTACATGCAGTGCTCTCTTGCACCAATGCTCTCAATTTTCAATCCAAGAATATGTAATTGGTGGCTACTGCAAATCGTTTACATGCACTGTGTAAACTGAAAACAAACATAAATCTCAGACAGCTGTCTGTGGAATCATTTAGTCTCCAAGGTATTATTAATAGATTAACACAGCTCCAGATACCATCTGTATAAATATTCTTTACACCTTAGCTCCATGCATTTTTTTTTTTCATTTATATTTCCTCAAAATCGTATTTTCAAATCCAAAATTTAGTTAATGGATTTCGCAATTTAATAATGAACATTAAAATAGACTTAGATGATTTCCTTTCAGATCCCCATCATAAATGATTAAAGCCTGTTTACTTATCCGATAATAATGCTCCCTCTAAGCGTGAATAGTTTTTTGAAAAAAATGATATCACTTCCTTCCATTACCTTCAAGCTCTGTTTTCATAAGGCAAAAGCTAAAAGAATTTGTTTGACTTTAAGCATAATCAAACAAGGGTCCACATAGAGATTCTTTGAAAAGGTTAATAGGAATTATCCAAACACCTTAAACCAGGAAGTTGATGTCATACAATAGATGTATTCTGAACTGTAAGGTCATTTTTATTCCTTGGTCTTTTTCAGCATTAATAAGGCTTCCATGATTTACTTAGAAACAGTGTCTAGTTTCAGTGTGCTCCAGCCATACAAAAAGAGTACTGTTGAACATTTTTGAAACGAAATACAGTCTGGAGCCTCCAGATTTGTTTTTAAACCTAAATCAAAAGGTATCAAAAGCATTCAGTCTACTTCAGAATGTAAGTTTGCTTCAACATGCACCAGTAACCCTATGTTATTGTCAGGAAAAATATAGAATAAAAAGGTATAGCCAAAATAGAAAACCATTTACAAAGAAAAGCTTTGTATATTATTATATTTTAAATTTGTTTTGCTGATTTCACCCTAAAGACCATTATTTTAATAAACAATTCACCATGTAGTACAGGTATGGGTTCTGTTATGCAGAAAGCAATAATGGGACAGCCATCTCTTATAGAGTCAGTTTTCATCAAATAATTGTGAATTTTAAAAAATGATTTCCTTTTCTTTGTAGTTATAAAAACAGTATAGTACCTTGCACATGATCCCAACTAATATATAATGAATCCTTTTTGGAGGTTAAACATTCCTATTGGATTTATTTAATGTTTAAATGATTTTTAAGTAGACTTATGGTATGGAGATCCAGATGCACCAGATGAAAAAATCCTTTATCCGGAAACCCTAGGTCCTGAGCATTCTGTATAACAGATACCATCACCATCTAGTTTACTACTCTTCATTCAAGCTATTCCAATTTTATTTCCAGAATGTCATATACTGTACCATAGGATGAATTAGCACTCACTAAATTAAAAGCAATACCAAATGGCATAACTTACACCCCACAGGTACTCCTATTTGTAGCTCACAGATTATATTATTCCACCCAAACTGTCAGAGAATGAAAAATGTATTCTTTCTTATGGATTTAGAAATTGTTGAAAAAAATCACCTTTAATTTTTCCATTTGTATTTTGTTAAAGTTGTTTTTTTTATTCTACTTTCAAAACATAATTGTTCCCTAAAGAGTTTAAAGAATTAACACATTATTGTTTGAAAGGACAGCTTTTTTCTGACCTGATTAGCAGGAATTGTAATTTACTGGCACTGCTCTGCATTAAACCTCTTAATGGCCATGCCATATTGTCAATACTTTAGTTTTAATCACCTACAATGAACAATGCATCTCTTAAAGTTTGGCACAATGAGCTTTCTAGATGCTAGTGGCAGGAACACAGTCTGAGACATGTTGTTTGATAGGGGAGGTATTTAGGTTATAAGATCTTGATGAAGATTGATGTTCTGTGTTAACAAACATTTCTTTACTTTTTCTCCAGTGAAACATTTATTTAGTTTGTCTCCGTATACTGATTAGAGAACCTCCCATATCAGTCCCTATTCTATTCTAGACATAAAATAGAAACGGGGTAAATAGGTGGGTTTGTAATGAATTCAAGCCAATAGAAACAGGGGAAATAGGTGGGTTTGTAATGAATTAAAGCCAACTAGTCTATGATTTCAATATATTTAAAAATTCCTGTAATTTCTTAATTCATGCCAAAGAAATCCATTGCATCAGGTGTGCTGAAGGCTCTGTAAACATAACTTTTCCTTTTGTAGCGTGAACTTTAGCGCACTAAGCTCTTTTTGCCACTGCAATATTAACGTCAACCAAAAATATACAACAATTCCAACATAACTAAAAGGAATATAATATATAATATATATTATATAATATAATATAATAGTATCAATTTATTGAGCTCATCTAGAGGGTGGATTAAAGTAGGTACTTTGTTATAAAGTGGCAGTTTCCCCAAACTGACTTGTGCTGATATTTCAATGATAACTATACCATGAAAAACAAGGGTTGGATGAAATACACAAGTAAAGCTGGCCATAGACGCAAAGATCCGATCGTAAGATGATTCCAACGATCGGATCTTTGCATCTCCCGACCTGCCACTAACCTTCAGATCAACTAAAGTAGTAAAAAGCACAGATAGCTGACGTTCTGCCCCTGACAAGGATCGTACAAAAGTTATACGATTAAAAACCTAGTGACGGTCTCCCACTGAAAATCGTACGATCTGCAATAGACGCAAAGATATGATCGCCAGCCGACAGAAATTTTCTAACCTGGCTGATCGTCCAAACGACCGATCGGCATGGCACGACAAATGTCGGAACACTCCACACACGATCCGAAAATCGTACGAATCGAGGATTCGTACGATCGGATCGTTGCGTCTATGGCCAGCTTTACTCACTCATCTCAACTCTCACAATTATAGCATGGTGCAGACAGTCACTGCAAATAAAGCATCTCCTGAAATATTTATTGTACTGCCTTTAGCATCTCAATACATGTAATTATGCTACACGTTCTTGAATGAACATGTGTTTCTATTGTGGGCAGATATTGTTAGGAATGCTTTTGGATTTGATCCCAAGGGTCAATACTATCAGTGTGTACAAGGGATACTGTGTCACTGGGAACAAAGTGAAAGCTACTGCAATTGAGGTTTTCCTTGTTGAATCATCTGTCAGTGTTGAAAGTCACCCATCAGCAAAGATTGAAAAAAACACCCATAAAACTTAGACTGCCAGGATCCTAGAAACCGTTATGTTTTCCAAAGATCCCTAAAAGAACCTGACCTATTAAGTTCCAGTTTATTAGAATGTAGAAACAGAAATCAGCAAAAGTCTCCGAAGATATTATATTAATCCCTGTTACCCTAATATAGCTTTTTGTACAAAGGTTATTACAAAAATCAAATGAATAATTTATGGAGAATCTACTTTTCATTTCAACATACTAAACTGAGACAATGCAAGAATGCTAAATACACTACCAGGTTACAAAAGACTTTCTATAGTTAAAAAATGCCAGTTCAATTTAAGTATTCTGACTACAGCAATATATGGATGTCCCTTAAGTGTAGGCTATTAATGACAAATGAAAACCAATGGCTACAAAGGTATTGTTATTGCTCCTTTTTATTACTCATCTTTCTATTCCAAACCTTTCCTATTAATATTCCAGTCTCTTATTCGAAACAATATCTAGTTGCTCTAGCAACCAGATTGCTGAAATTGCAAACTTGAGAACTGCTGGACAAGAGGCTAAATAAGTCAACAACCACAAATAATACAAAATGAAAACCAATTGCGAATTGTCTTAGAATATAACTTTCTACATCATACTAAAAAGTAACTCAAAGGTGAACAACCCTAGTCAGGCTTACCAATATTCTGATTGTGACTACTACACATTAAAACCTCTTTGTTGTCTTAAATCCCCTTAACATGGTCAGAGCTACCGAAAAAGAAGTTCTTGAGAAATAAAATATATTCATTTGCTACTGTACAGGGGATTGTAGCCTGACCTCTGGATGAGCTGCATGACTTTTTTTCACATGAAGAATAAATGGAAAATGTGTATTGTATAAAAACAAATTTACAGAGTAAGCTACGTCTCACAAACCTTTATTCGTTTGAGACCTGCGTTATTAGCTGTACGAATGCTTAGTCCATTCATTTCGTCTGTGCACCTGATAGTAATTATAAATGTATTTATACAAGTCATCCTTTCCAGAACTTCGTTTTGCATTATACTTTGTGCCTTGAAAAAAAATCTCCAATTTGCTGTGGTTCCAGGCAATGCTGTAAAATAAATAGTATTTTTACAATTAACATGATATATTTTTGAGTCCCGAGAGGTTAATGTAACATTATGATGTGGCAAAAACTGTAACCAGATGTAGAACCTCTAGCTTGTCAGAAAAAAAGTAAATGGTTTGAAATGTATCGTCGAATCAACGGTCACAATTGAAGTTTGCTTCAGCTTTTAGTGAAAGTGACAAATGTCTAGATTTGTTAATTCATCAGACACCCAGTAATTTTTATGCACATTTTTCAGTCATAGACACTGCCCTTTAGAGAAGCAGTGTAGCAAGCGTGAAACTTCTATACCCTACGAAGAATAGCTGGGCTGTTCCACTGTACTGACTGCCAAGTCTGGCTTTAGCAAAGCAGCACCAATTAATGCCTCCTTGGCACCCGTCCACTTGTACGCTCACAGTCCTTCTCACATTCATGTAGACACTCAATCACACTGACACATATTCTTATACAGTTGCTTAGCTCACATACACCCACAAAAAACATATTCTGGCATGAAGCCATGGACTGTAAAGCGGAACTAACCCATTACACAAATATATACCTATAGTACCTGCCAAGGTTCCAGTTTTCTATTAAAAAGCAGCCTCTGTCACCTGATCAATCATATAGCAGACAAATAAAAGAAAAGACCTAACTTAATGAAGAGTGAAAATGACTTAACTCTTCTTTGCTATGATTTGTATTTCCTTCAGATGTGTTTTTTCACTTACTACGGCGGGCGATTATTTACAGCGAATTTGATGTTTTTCTTAGTGAGGTTTCAATGGGACTTTGTGGGATTTTCACCACAAAGGCCCGAAAAGTATGCACAGATGAGAGCTTTATTTCATCTGCAGAAACCAAAACAAAGAATAAACAGTAAATGTAACTATGCAAAGTAACAGAACACAAAGATAACTGGTCTGCACAACACATGATTACAGTATATGTAGGGGAATCAGTTTACTTCCTTTTTAAACAGACCCGTTAACACAAAACATTTTCAGTTCTGTAAAGGAGTCATGAACTTGCACAGCTATAATAGCATAATAAAAGAATATATTAATTTATCACCCAGTTTATAGTTCCCAGTTAGAGGGTGCTGAAAAGAGCTCTGAAGATGCAGGTCTTGTAGCAATCACATGTTTGTTTTCAAAGCTTTCCATAAGTGCTGTCTGCTGACTAGTGATGGGCTAATCAGGGCAGATTCGCTTAGCCAAAAAATTTGCGAATTTCTAGCGAAATTCGCGAAACGTTGCGCGTCTCGTTTGTGACGCATGTTGAGTCATTTTCGTTGCGTTGCGTCATTTTTGTCGCGTACTACGTCGTATTCGTCGTGCGGCTCTTTTTTTTTTCAGGCGAATTTTCGGCAGGCGAATCTTTTTGGGTGTTTCGCGAATTTATTCGCTGGCATCGAATCGCAGGAATTCGACGCGAATTTGCTGCTGGCGAATAAATTCGCCCATCCCTACTGCTGACCATTTACTATAGGTTACTAAAACCGAACTTTGCCCCATTATGTAAATAACCTATAGTTTTAGTTGGCAGTACTTACATCATTTCCCTGTGGTCTGTTAGTATACTCAAATAGGCAGCTTTACAAAAAAATCTTTATATTTCAAGCGCTACGAAACAAGTTGGCACTATAGAAATACATGTTAATAAAAGTTGATATTAGTGATAAGCAAATATTTTTCCAGCCATGGATTTGCTACTAAATGACATTTTTTGCGCGAAACTACGTTAAAAAAGTCGCTGTTGCCGAAACAAAAAAATTGCCATAAGATGAAACACCTGTTGAATTTAGCGTATTTGGGGGAAAAAAGTTGCCATAAGAAAAAACGGCCATTTTGACTTTAATGCATTTGGACAAAAAAGTCATAGAAACAAAAAAAGTTCAAAAAAGTTGCCACAAGAAAAATCTCCCATAGGCGTTAATGCATTTGGAGCAAGAAAAGTTTTTGTGCAAAAAAAAAAAATTGACCCTCACTGACTTCAATGCATTTTGCAAAATTGTCACTGTTTCTTGAACAAATTCGACAAGGACAGATTTGCTCATCACTACTGATTATGGTTATATCATTTTACAGCATTATTTATCAAGGAAAAATGCGGGAAAAAAAATCATAGTCTCCTCATAGACTTGCATCAAATTCAACTGCTTTGTCCTGGCTCCACATCATGTGTTGTTTATGAAACTCTGTGTGACTTGTCTTTCCAAAAATCTGGAAACCTAATCACAGTAGCACAAGAGGCAATGTGTTTTATTGCTGCAGTAAGGTGGCCCCTGAATGAGAACCTTTATTGGCGTGCCACAGAGAGGCCCAAATTACTATCCTGCCTGAGGACTCATTTGGCCTTAACCAATCTCTGCTGGAGCTCTTGTGGCACCTGGGATTTTCTATAGAAAGAAAATATTCAAATATGGGTATTGTGTGACTAATACATTATATACAGATCATATCTTCATATTGCTAGACAAAACAAGTATGCCTGGAAGCAACCAAAATGTAATAAGGTAACTGCCAGCTTTTTTCCCAAGTAAGATTGAGGGAAAACAGGCCCCAGAAAGTCTAAGGTTAGCTGTAAGTTCCAAAGTCATGGATTGTTTATATATTATAGGTATTTTAAAACTTCTGAATGGGAAAGCATTTATCAAGTGAAGGTGAAGGTGAACCAGACTCGTACTCAGGAGATGCTATAGTTCTTTCTCTGTAAAGAGACTGGCCATAATATTAAATTGCCTGGAGTTAGTATCAACAAAATAACTTTGAGCTAGAGCATGAAGGATAGAATCAGAAGGCTGTATGAAGAGATAAAGCTGGAATTCTTTCACTGGACAACTCCATGTCATACTTGAGGGGTATAGTTTTCCTTTAAGCTTGGAATGCCATCCTGATGCTGGAGTCTCTTAATTCTTAAGACTGGATGAGCCAGATTGGCCATTGGGGAACGATGGAGCTTCAATGCTGATCTGTACATTCTGTGAGCAATGCTAATGTAATGCTGGTCTCCATGTTCTGGGAGCAGTGATAATGCAATGATGATCTGCAGGTTCTAAGAGCAGTGTTAATGCAATGCTAATATGCATGTTATATGAGCAATGGTAATACATTGCTGCTCTGTATGTTCTGTGAGCAGTGCAAATTTTGTGCTGAAATGTATGTTCGGTGAGTAGTGAAAATACAATGTTGGTCTGCAGGTTCAGCGAGCAGCAGCTGTATGTAATTACTCTGGAGGTCAGTGTTCAGGTTAATGAACAGGTAGATTCCCCCCACTCCTTCCCTTAGCAGCTCAGATTAATTCTCAGAAGCATCAGGTAAGATTCTGTGTTATAATTCTGTTCTGTAAGGGGGGAACTCCACGATGTGGGTCAAGCCAACACGTCACCATGCGCCGTAATTTATCTCTAAACAAAACTTTAGACACTTTCAGTGTGTATGACACTGAGGGGTTAAGTTATTATTTCTCAGTCTGAAGGACTTAAGGATTTAACTGAAAGATTCAGAAGGATATACCCACATGCATATCAGGTGAGTCTTTAATGATTCGGACACTTATTTTCCACTTGGGAATACTTTGTGGAACAATTCTGAAAAATACATTCAGTTGGCAAAATTATTACAGCATATACATTATATGAATGTGTTTTTAAAAGCATCCAATTAATCCAATTTTTAAAAAGTAGCTGAATACTGTCATTCCTACAGCAAATTATCAGTAAATCCCAGTGCCAGGCCAGGCAGCCCAGGTGCCCTAGGCAACCTGGCCTGTTGCAGAGCCCGATAGGCACGCGAAAAGATGAACGATCGTTTGTATCCCACTGACCGCACGATAATTTGACAGATTGGTCGGACTTCCCTAAGATCGGTCGTTCGGCAGGGAAATATCGTTGCGTCTATGGGGAGCTTTAGATCTACCAGGCAGCTGTTATCTTGTGTTAGGGAGCTGTTATCTGTTTACCTTCCCATTGTTCTTTTGTTACGCTGCTGGGTGGGGAAAAGGGAAGGGGTGATTTCACTCCAACTTGCAGTACAGCAGTAAAGACTGATTGAAGTTTATCAGAGCACAAGTCACATGACTTGGGGCAGCTGGGAAATTGACAATATGTCTAGCCCCATGTCAGATTTCAAAATTAAATATTAAAAAATCTATTTGCTCTTTTGAGAAATGGATTTCAATGCAGAATTCTTCTGGAACAGCACTATTAACTGATACATTTTGAAAAAAAAAATTTCCCATGACAGGATCCCTTTAAAGGATAAAGTTACCAATGTAAGAGTTGCTCTTTAAATAACATGGGTTGACAACTCAGTTTGAATGTAACATAGAGTTCTCTGTTATTAAAAAGGCAGCTCCTAGCCACATGTGGCCTGAGCAAAGGGCATTCTCACTGCAATGTATGAATTCTGTCTAAAGCAGTCAAAAGGAATCAGGCAGAAGATAAACAAAAACCTCTTGACTAGAAGTGTACAGATATTCATGAAGGCAAAGAAGAATGGCCTTCCTAGCCGCCATGGTTTGAACTACAGAACATTAAAACAGCAGCTGGGGAAAGGAATTTTTAAACAGCAAATTGTGGTTACCACAGAATGCTTCTGGTCATCTGGGAAAGCTCAAGCTGCTATATTTTTAAAAATGCTGAAGATGATCTGGGAGAAAAAAAAGCTATCCATCAGTTCATGCTGTTTGTCTATAAATTTCTCAGTAGATTTTAAAACATTTTACAGGTTGTGTCCCTGTGGAGCTGCAAAGGATCACTTCTTCATGACCCAAGCTGGACCTGCTCAAACCATAAACAGCATTCAAATGCCACATGTTGTTGCTGTATTAAACACATGATTGTCAGCGATTTTGTGGACCGGTGGCCCTCCAGATGTTACTAAAGCTTCTTAGTAGTGTGCTCTAGCAGTTGCAGTCCAGTCACTCCATATGGGAGTTTAGGTCAAGTACATTTAGGGCTCAGCAGTCGGCCAGTGACAACTTTTGACTTTGCAAATGCTGCTGAACTACAACTCCTAGAAACCATTTTTAGGTTAATAAGTAAGGAGAAAAGTACAGCATGTGTAGAAATTGAGCAAATGATAATGTCTGCCGTTGCCTGCAGTTAGACAACAATACTTACATTCTTCTTGCGTTAACAAGAAGTAATTGAACAATAAGCTACATCTCCTACTATCCCAACTATCCCCTCAAATTGAAATTGGCATAGCCTGTGTGTAAGTAATCAGGAACAAGCAGAACATGTGTGTAAGTAATCAGGAACAAGCAGAACATACGAATAAACAAATGAACATACAAAGACTGAATGCCTTCTTTTTCCTGTTCGCTATCCTATCATCTTGCTGTGTAAGTCATTCCAATAAATGTTATATTAAACAATACATAAATGGAGGGCATAGCCTGTGTGTAAGTAATCAGGAACAAGCAGAACATGTGAGTAAGTAATCAGGAACAAGCAGAACAGAGACGAATAAACAAATGAACATACAAAGACTGAATGCCTTCTTTTTCCTGTTCGCTATCCTATCATCTTGCTGTGTAAGTCATTCCAATAAATGTTATATTACACACAGGCATTTTGTCTGGTTACAGTTATTTGCTACAGTATATCTACTCTCACTGGAAACCTAGTTTTATAATACAGCTTTCTTAGGGCTCTTACACACAAGTGTTTTTTTTCTGCACTCCCCTGCTTTGCACTTTCTTCCGTTCAGCCACAGGGGAGTTGTGTGTATTATTGTGAAGGAAGAATGAAAAAAATCTGGTTCCGCACACCTAGCGATCCGTTAAAAGCGATTATCTTTATTTAGTTCATTAAAAGAGGCATATCATACACGCCACATGGAACAGCTCGACGCGTTTCAGGCACAGCTGCCCTTAATCATGAGCACAAAAACACCTGACTAAGAACATCAATTTATACATCATATCCACAGAGACCTCTAGTGGCAGCATCAGTCATTAGTAATCCTTTGGCACAGGTTACATTTACACAAATTTAAATAGACAAGATACAAAGTGACTATAGATAAGATACAAAGTGTCTATCTAAAGCCATTTGATACATGAGATATCGTGACTGAAGGAATGTGGAGCTGCCAGTAGATTAAAAAAAATCATTTTAAAACTATAATGATAAGAATATACTAGACTATATAGAGTATCCAAAAAATAAATTAAACAAAATATGAAACATCATATCTAGTATTCAAACCATATGGACTGCGTGTATGTAGAGTAAATATACAAAAAGCTTCACGTGTATTTAGGAGATGCAATGGGTCACCACCTCTAATAGGGATGTTGACTTGTTCAATGACTTTAACACCCAAATCCCTAACCCCTCGTTTGGTATATATATATCAAAATGTTTCCCAATGGGTGACTTATGGTCACATTTTTCAATGGCAGTCATGTGCTCTCTAATTCTGTCCTTTAGGGGACAGGTTGTCACCACCTCTAATAGGGATGTTGACTTGTTCAATGACTTTAACACCCAAATCCCTAACCCCTCGTTTGGTATATATATCAAAATGTTTCCCAATGGGTGACTTATGGTCACATTTTTCAATGGCAGTCATGTGCTCTCTAATTCTGTCCTTTAGGGGACGGGTTGTACGACCCACATATTGTTTGTTGCACGACTTACATTCTAATAGATATACTACCTGGTTTGTGCAAAAATTGCTGTACATACAATTTTTTAAAACTTTGCCAGTAACATTAGGCTTAAAATCCGTACTAATAGATACAACATTGCAGGTTTTACAAGGATATCTCCCACGTTTGTAGGTGCCTTTCTGCATTAGCCAATCCTTGTTTCGAGAAGTAGACAGAGTGGAAATCATACTAGGAGATAATTTGTTACCTAATGTAGATGTTCTCCTAGAAATAGTTCTCAATTGACTATTATTCAGTATGTTGTGCAAAACTGGGTCATTATGTAGTATTGGTAAATGCTTACGTATTATCCTACAGACCTCATTATATTCCAAACTGTATTCAGTACTGAAGTAAATAGTTGATTTATTCAAATCCTCATTATCAGTTTCATTCTTATTGTCACTTTTATTAGTGTTAGAGGAAAAAAGACTCTCTCTATCTTTGGATCGTGCTCTCTGGTACGCTGACTCCACTACTGGTAAAGGATAACCTCTATTTAGCAATTTGGACTTTAACATAGAGGCCTGTTCATCAAATAGCTCAAGTGAAGAACAATTTCATCTATACCATAGGAATTGTCTAAATGGGATACTACTGTATTCTTGGTGTGGTGAGGATGGCAACTGTCCGCCCTAAGAATAGTGTTACCTGCTACAGGTTTGGTGTAGACCTTGGTCTCAATCCTTCCTGTTTCCGGCTCACCAATCAAAAGAACATCCAAAAATTCAATTTGACAGCAATGATGATTTAGGGTAAATGATAGCCCATAATTGTTGTCATTTAAATAATCCAAAAATATATGGAGCTTTTTTCATTCTTGCTTCTCCGTGTATGCCTTGGGACGCCATGGATTTCCAGCACCCACTGCGTTCACAAGGTTGGCCGACTTTTCCTCAGTGATCTAACCGTGGTGAGTTTGAGCGTTTTTTTCTATTTTATTATTGTGAAGGGGGCTGTACTCACACAGATGCATGTATGCGCCGGACACAGGTGGCACATGTTGCGTCCCACCTGTGTTTGGCACTTACATGTGTCTGTGTGAGTACAGCCCCCTTCACAATAATTGAGTGCATCTACTCCTGCACTCTCCTGCGGCTGAACGGAAGAAAGAGCAACGCGGGGGAGCACAGAGAAAAACACATGTAAGAGCCCTTATGTGGAAGCACACCTGTACAAACCCATAGACACATCTGGTAGGATCCAGCTTGTCTAGGGATAGGCAAACTAGTAAAACTATCCATTACTATGAAAAAAACCATGAATATATTGTCAGTGTTTTGTTTCATATAGTCAATATGCTACAAAGAAGAATAGCTTTACAACTGCAACCTGACAAAAATGGTATATCATTTATATTTATATATATTATTCTTGATAGATATACACTGACAATAAAGGAAAATTACACTTTTTAATTTCATCTCATTAAAAACAAAACCATACTCGGTAATAAATTATTTTTATTTTACTAATAAAACCAGAAACAGATGATATTCACTTTAGAGTACAATCCCAGATACCAGGCCCACCCCTTCTAATGTTTTCCCCTCTTTAAAGCTAGGTTTTAAAATAAATAGAGAATTCAACAAAAATAAAACTAACTGGGAAGGTAGAATGATTGTCATGATATGAACAGACAAAGACGTGTGATCCCTGTTCACAGTGTAATTCTACATTTCCTCAGCCTATAAATTTGACAAAAATGATATACACAACTCTCGAATGGCGTAACTACTCCCAGCAAATTAGAGGCTATAAAGCAATGTGGTGTAGAAGAGATTTAAATTAGCAAGCAAAGCGTCTCATTTTCGCTGAGCCTAGCAGCCAAAGCATATTTTGTAGCTGGGTGTGTAACATTATGGTTTATGTCATAATCTAGTTTGCATATTCTTTGGTTCTATTGTTTTATATATTGTCAGAGGAGGTGATCATCACAGCTTCAGATTACAGCATGCAGGGAATCAAATTTGTACATATATTTGTCTTAACACATTCTGCAAAAAAGGGGACAAATTTGTTTCACTCAAATTTAAATAAATGATGCCTTGTCATCAAATTATCTAGCAAATAAATTGTTGCTTTACTTCTTATACATACTTTTTTTATTCTTATGATTTATGTGCAGGTATGGAACCTGTTATCCAGAATGCTTAGGACCAAGGGTTTTCCCAATAAGGGATCCTAACATTAAATTACATAGTTACATAGTTAAATTGGGTTGAAAAAAGACAAAGTCCATCAATTTCAACCCCTCAAAATTAAATCGAGCATACACACACACACACACACCCCTCCACTCTTTCATAGAAACCATATATGCCCATAGCTATACTAACTGTAGAGTTTAGTATCAAAATAGCCTTTGATATTATGTCTGTCCAAAAAATCACCCAAGCCCCTTTTGAAAGCATCAACAGAATGAGCCATCACAACATCACCCGGCAGTGCATTCCACAACCTCACTGTCCTCACTGTGAAGAACCACCTATGCTGCTTCAAATGAAAGTCCTTTTCTTCTAGTCTGAAGGGGTGGCCTCTGGTGCGGTGATCCTCTTTATGGGTAAAAAGGTCCCCTGATATTTGTCTATAATGTCCTCAACCTGGACAGTCTACCCTCATAATTTAAGTCTTCCATCCCTGTAACCAGTTTAGTTGCACTTCTCTGCACTCTCTCCAGCTCATTTATATCCCTCTTAAGGACTGGAGTCCATAACTGCACTGCATATTCCAGATGAGGTCTTACTAGTAGTGATGGGCGAATTTGTTCGGCATGGGCAAATTCGAGGCGAATTCCCGCGATTCGCCGCTGGCGAATAAATTCGCGATACGCCAGCGAAATTTCGATTGCCGAAAAAACAGAGTCGCTCATCGTTTTTGACTCGACACGTCGGAAACGACGCAACGCGCTCCAAAAACGATGCACGCCGAAACAGACGAGCGTCGGAAACGACGCGACGCACGTCAAAAGCCTGCCGCGACGCGCGTCAAAAGCGTGGCCCGACTCGTTTCACAAATTTTTGCCAATTCGCTAATTCCTCTGGAAATTTGCGAATTTTTCGGTGAAGCGAAACTCGGGAGATTCGCCCATCACTACTTACTAGGGATCTATAAAGAGGTATAATTATGTTTTCATCGCTTGAGTTTATGCCCTTTTTATGCAAGACAGAACTTTATTTGCTTTAGTAGCTACAGAATAACACTGCCCAGAATTAGACAACTTGTTATCTATAGAAACCCCAAGATCAGTTTGCTGCCCAGTTTTCCAAATTAGACACTCATTATCACTCTGCAAAGTGGCAGCATCCTGCATGGAACCTATAGTTCTGCACAATTTAGTATCATCTGCAAAAATAGAAACCATACTTTCAATGCCCACATCCAGGTCATTAATAAACAAGGTGAAAAGCAAGGGAGCCAGTACAGAGCCCTGCGGTACCCCACTAACAACACTGGTCCAATTAGAAAATGTTCCATTTACCACCACTGTTTGTAGTGTATCTTTTAGCCAGTTCTCTATCCAGGTACAAATACTATGTTCCAGGCCAACATTCCTTAATTTAACCAGTAACCTTCTGTGTGGCACTGTATCAAATGCTTTAGCATAGTCTAAGTAAATCATATCCCCTGCCATCCCAGAATCAAAGTCCCTGCTTACCTTCTCATAAAAAGAAATTAATTTAATCTGGCAAGATCTATTATGCATAAAACCATTCTGGCACAAACTTGTAGTGTTGTTATTTGCTATGAAGTCCAGTATCCTATCCTTTATTAATCCTACGAAAAGCTTTCCTACCACTGACATCAGACTAACTGGCCTATAGTTTTGAGGCTGAGAATGGGATCCCTTTTTGAATAGCGGCACCACATTAGCAATTCGCCAGTCTCTCGGCACCATGCCAAACCTCAATGAATCCTCATAAATTGCATCATGTGTGAACCATGTATCATTAGACGTATTATTAGAATTGGGACTATTAATAAGGAAACCTTCATTAGCTGATTCCTCATTTGTTTAGACAGACAAAAAGTGTGCGTTCAGAATCTGAGCTTGTTCTCATCAACCAGCTGACCCAATAGGATTGTATTGCCACCAATATGGTTTAATTCTATCTTATTTGGGATTACGTATAAATTAGTGTTTTGTTACCACAGAGAAAAAGGAGATATTTTTTAAATATTTTGAATTATTTCCTTAAAATGGGAGATGGGCTTCCTGTGATTTGGAGCTTTCTGGATAACGGGTTTGCAGATAACACCAATACATTTTACAAAACACTGTTTAAAAATGCTCCAGACTGATGCCCATTTTTAATATGCCAAGCTAACTGGTGATTTAGGAATATACATGGTATTAAAAAAAATCCATATCTGTCTTTGTGAAAATAGCCAAAGACCATAACCTTTGAGGAATCCCTGTAGGCTACTAAACTGATAAAGAACAGATCAACCTGTCTTATCTAAATACATTCAGTTGAACATTCAGTACAGTACCATCAGATATTAGTTTAGTTCAGTCAACACAATGCATGTCTGTAAGACACACAGATTAAGCAAAATATTGAATTTTTTTCCCAAGGTCAAGAAAATTATATAAATGAGTTTCCAGGAAGAATCTGTAGCAAGTTTGTATATCAAGGTAGTAGATATAAATGTTAGTGGCAACAGAGTATGACCCAAGGTACCTTTTTTGAGAGTGGATGTGACTGATAGTAAGACAAAGATAGTGAATGGCATAGGGGAGTGAAACCACTTATGTGAGTATTAAAATAAAAATATAGATATGATATAGAGTGGAAGTGGATATTCTACTAAAACTACAAATTGTCAGAAGACAAGAAACATGTACAGGTATGGTACCTGCTATCTTTTCATAATGGATCGTCATACCTTAAATCTACTAAAAAATCATTTAAACATTAAACAAACCCAATAGGCTTGCTTTGCTTAAAATAATGATTAATTATGTCTTAGTTTGGATCAAGTACAAAGGATTTTTTATTATTACAAAAAAAAAGGGAAATAATTTTTTAGATGGAATTTCCGTAATAAAGAGCTTTATGGATAAAGGGTTTATGGGTAATGGATCCCATGCATGCACTCCAAGCATTGCAGAGCTTCTTCTTCACCCCTTGGGAAAAACAATTTCACATATTAATAAAACAATTTTCAATGTAGTGCCATATTTGTAGCAATGAACTTGTAGCAATGGACTTGTGTATTTTTTAAAACTAACTTACTATGTTACCCATTAAAGGGACTGTTCATCTTCAAAACACTTTTTTTCATTCGTTTTCAAAATAAAGATTTTTTTTTCAATTTCTTTCCATGATTTTTTAACCAATTCCCAAAATCGAAGTTTAAAGTTGAATATTCCTGTCTCTGGTGTTTTAGTTTGGCAGCTCAGTAATTCAGTTGCAAAATTTTAATTGTTAAAATTTGCTACATTAGCTCATTTCCCAGCAGCATCTGTGGAATATTAGCAGCTATTGTATCAACTATAACAGCTGCCTTTAAAGGGCACCTGTTTGTCAAAAATATTTCCAACCAAAGTTGCGGGTTAATTGACAGTCACAGGTAGACCCAGTGTGAGTGTCCAATCCCAGGTGGGGGGCAATTTTCTTTTTTTTAAAAAAAACTATTACCCCTGGCTGTGGTGCGGGCTCTATTAGCTGACAATGGGGGAAATTCACTAAGTGGCGAAAATGCGCTAGCGTTGCCTTCACTAACATTCGCCGCACTTCGCCAGGCAAATTTTCGCCAGTGCTACGCGAATTCACTAAAGTGCAAAGTTACGCTTAGGTCGGCGAACGGTAGCGTAGTTGCGCTAGTGTTACTTCACCAGGCAATGCGCATTTACACTAGCGATGCCTAATTTGCATACGGCGCGAATTTCAAAGTATGATAGAAGTATATGTTACAGGCACTAAATTCCACTACACAAGCCCAGGAAACCTTTAATAAATAAAATAAAGTTGTCCTATTGCCCTAAACATGTGCCCACTGTATAGTTGTGTTGCCATATGTTAGGAAATGTGGGGGGGGAAGGAGGGTAACCCCCCAAAAAAATTTTGCTCTTTTTCAGACTATCACCCCAAAAAGAGTTTTTTTGGGGACTTAGAAAACATTTCCAATTTTTTTTTTCAAACTCCAATCTATTGTATTGTAACATCTAGCGTAAGTGGTAATGTTCAGTAAAATGGTAATCTACTTCGCTAGCAAAAATTCGGTGTCGGTGTTAGTGAATTTGCAAAGTTATGAATTGACGTCACGCTGGCGAATTAGCGCTAGCGTTAGACTCTTCGCTCTTTAGTGAATTTCCCCCAATATTTTTGCCAAACAGGTGCCCTTTCATAAAACTCAGGGATTCTGCTCAGCAGGAAACAAATTTAAAGGGGGTTGTTCACGTTCCAACATTTCAGTTCAGTTGGTTTCAGATAGTTCACCAGCAGGGCCAAAGATAAAAAACCAGATAAATGTATCAATTTCAGAGTTGCTTTAGAAACACATAAAAAGGTGAAAATGTTAACTTTAATAATAGAAAAATGGTCACAAATAAATAGCAAACAGAGTAATTGAAAAAAGTCTTTATTTCTGGTGAACTATCTGAAACCAACTGAACTGAAATGTTGGAATGTGAACAACCCCCTTTAAATTTGTTTCCATGATTTTTCCAAGTAATCTAATAATAGCATTATTACAAAAAAAATTTGCTGTTTTGCCTCCTAAATACAAATTGTGCTCAATACATTTTAACACAAAGACCAATTCTTATGGAAGGTTCTAATTCTGTAAAACGGAAAAGGAAAACTGCAGGAATTCTTTGAGCTAGCTGAGGAGCCTGCTTTATAGCATAGTACTACAAAACCATGCATTTTGCATAGTAGAGATACAGCTGTGGATTATATGTAACGTTTTCAACCATATTATAAAAGTACAGACCTCTCACCATGTTTTTATGCATTGGCTTTTGTATATATGTGCTTGTTTGAATAATGAAAAGGGAGGTTTTGTAACATTGCTATGAATGTTTATATTCCCATAACACTTGTAAACAGAAATTCTTCAAGTCACTTACATTGTTCAGCCCTCAACAATCTCCTACAAAGGTCGCCATATGTGAATTTTTCATTCTATACTACGTTGCTACTTTGAAACTGGTTAATTGGTTCAGCCAGTAATAATTATCTGTTTTTGTGTTGCTCCAGCATACATTATTTCATCCAAATTTCTATATCTCCTTCTTGTTAGCTAATTTATGCCCTACATAGATCAACCTCAATAACAATAAATAATGCCACTTATTCTGTAGTTTATATGCGGTAACAGTTGATAGACCCTTCTATTAAGGTCATAAAAATCCTGGACCATTTTGAGCTAAATGGAACATATCTACCTAAAGTTACCTTCCATTAAGTTACCTGTCTTAACTACATTTTTAATTCTAGATGTAAAAACAGAAACATTAAAAAGAAAGACAGAAAAGGCAATTGTTTCAAGCATTAGTAATTCCTGGACAAATTCTCAGTTGGTGACTAGCAAGTTTAAGTTAAACTCTGATGTCTTCATACTTTTGAAATATTCATGTCTCAATTATATCATAATACTACTGAAACCATATCAAACAGGTTGTATTGTTTTATTCGCCTGTATTCTTTGTATCCTTAACTGTAGAGGGGTTAAATGAGTTAAATTATAATGTAAATGCTTGAATTCCATTGTGCAAGATGTGCCAGATGTTTACATATGATTTGTATCAGTGTTTTGTCAGTTTTGATATAGCACAGAATATTACATCTCTTCTCCATGGATGATGTAGATGGTGCATTTAATAAGATCCAGCAACTAGAATTCCCCCACTGTTTTTTGTATCATTCCTTTAACAGATGGTTAAATAATAGGATGGACCATATGGGAATGTGATGCATGGAGAGAAGTAAAATGTGTGTATGTAGTGCATTGCAATCATGTGTGGGGCGGGCATGTGACTGCCGCTTAGAAAAGATCACATGAGGGAGATAAAATGTAATGCCTGGAAATAATCATCAGACTGAACTAAGCATATATCTACAGAACATGGAGCTAAGGAGAACGATCAAGGAGAAGCATGATCAGTTGTTTAAGAAATGCCATGACTGTACAGTAATGACTGCTTCACACATCAGGGTGGGATCTACACAGCTTCTGAATGGATCTGGTAAATCAAACATCCTGTATCCTATTATTATTATTATTATTATTATTATTAACATGTATTTCTGTAGCACCAACATATTTCATGGTGCTGTAAAGTAAATGTGTTTATACAACTAAATAACATGAATTACATACATAGAACATATGGAGTTACATACATCACAATCAATACCTGTACAAAAGGTGAGGAAGGCCCTGTGCAGAAAGAGCTTACAATCTAAATGGCAGCTGCCTCTTCTGCCTACCCCTAGTTCCGGCCCTGCTATAAGGGATGTCACTGTCACGATCGGCACCCTAATCCAGAACCAAAGCTAAGCACCCTGTTCTAGGCTCTTGCTTCTGCCTATAACAGCCGCCTTTCACCTTGGGAGGAGCCCTCAGCTAATTGGATGCCACAAGGACTTAATAAGAGAGGTGCAAAGCAAACGGTTCTGGACAAGCACAGGGGCACGAACGTATAGCAAAGTCTTTGGGCAGAAGGTCACAGGACAGGGCGGAGGCAGATAACGTAGTAAAATCAGCAGGATCAGAGTCAGATAGCAGGCAAGGGTCAAAACAGGAGATCAGATCAGAATGGTCAGGCAGAGGTCAGAGCAAAACAATCAGTAGGGCTACAGCAGAAATGAGGTCAGATATCAGGCAGGGTCAGGTTACAGAAGGTAGAGTAGTCTAAGCCAGGCAGGGGTCACAACAGGAATCAGCAGGTCTCAGAGACAAATAGCAAGGCTAACAGGAACTAAACCTATCACGGGCCATGAATTTGCAGCAAAAGTCCCTTTAAATATATTTGAATTTGGCACCATTGCGCGCTGTCATCACGTCAGCACGCCTATACCTTTAAGAACCCGGAAGTGCGCGCACGCAACCTAAAGGAGCCAGCAAGGAAGAAGATTCGGCAGGCGTCCCCGCCGAGGGGGCAGCAGGCGTCCTTGCCGTCCCCCCTCTTGACCACCAGGGTAAGTTCCTTAAAGTCACATGATAACACATGAAAATTGTTGTTGAAGTGACATTTGAAGGTTATTAAAGGGATGGTTCGTGTTATAGAATGGGCACTCCTAAGCAACTTTTCAATCAGTCTTCATTATTTATTTTTTTATAGTTTTTAAATTATTAGTTTTTTTCTGCTGACTCTTTCCAGTTTTCAAATGAAGGTCACAGACCCCCATCTAAAACATATGCTCTGTAAAGCTACACATGTATACTTTTTATTATTTATCTTTCTATTCAGGCCTTCTCTTATTCATATTCTATTATTCAAATCACTTTATGATTGCTAGGGTTATTTGGACCCCTGTAACCAGATTGGGGAAATTGCAAACTGGAGAGCTGATGAATAAAAAGCTAAATAACTAAAAAAAACACAAATAATAAAACATGAGAACCAATTGAAAATTCAAAAAGAAAAACCACTAGCACCCCCTGGCCTCTCAGTAGTAAGGGTCGGCACCCTCCAGTTAACATATACGATGAAGAAAGTTACTGGCTCTTGGGATTCCATTCAAGCAGTCCAAGCTCTGCGTGTTTATTGCAAAGTAACATTTCGGGTATGATATAGAGAGTTGCAATTGTTTATTGCAAAGTAACGTTTCAGGGGCACACCCCTTCATCAGACATGTCTGTGAAAGAGGCGTGCCCCCAAAATGTTACTTTGCAATAAAAACGCAGGACTTGGCCCGTCCTGAGTGCCGATAACTTTCTTCTTTGTATAAACCAATTGCAAATTGTCTCAAAATATCACTCACTATATCATACTAAGGCACAGGTTCGAATGGTAACTTGGAAATTTGAATTTGTGAATTTTTTTGGTCAAAATTCTAATTTAAAACCACCATCTCGAATTTGAATTTGAATGTGAGATTTTTCATATTTCGACCATGGAAACAGTTCTAATTCGACTATTCATGACCTAAAACCTGCCTAGTTCATGTAGAAGTAAATGCCAGAGGTCCATTGAACTATTTAAAGATTAATTGCTTTCCTGACATTCAAGTTTTTTTTTCGGAGGAAACCATGATTCAAATTTGATTAGAATTTTCAGGGTTAAAAAAAAAATCACATAACTTTGAAACTGAACCTTTGATAAATAACCCCCTAAAAATCAACTCAAAGGTGTACAACCCCTTTAAAAATGATTTTGATTTACCAACTATAATAAAAAAAACACAATTAGAAACAGCACAAAAGAAGCCTAAACATATTTCAGTATTCAAAACAAAACTTTGAGGTCCTTGGACACCAGTAAGTCCACCTGGAAGAGCCATGATCATTAGATTTCACATATGTGCTTCTCTTTGAAAGAGTTTTGGGTAGATGGTTTTCAACAATACTGTAATATTTTATTTTTTTCAAGGAAATGTCACATTAGTTTGGCTTAGAAAGATGCTTTTTGACAGAACTTTATTTGCAGCTAGAGAAATGAATAAAAATATTATGCATTTCTGTGAAAACATTTTCTTGGCTGTCAATGGTGAACATTAGGCACCTGTTAATAAATGGATGAAATATGAAATGGGACATTTTTGGTTTAATTTCAAACAAAGCATTTCTTCCCCAAGGATTTTACATCCTTCTACCCTTTTGACAAAAGAGAAAGCTGCCAAAAACCATTATTACATATGGGAGGTTCCAAATGTAGTTTTTGGCAAAAATCTGTGGAAAACTCATGGGAATTTAGGAACTTATTGAAAACAAAATATTTGCTGAGGTTGTTGAAATAGTGCAAAGCAATCCAACTTTTCTAACAGTATGTTGTTATGGTGCAGTTTCTATTTCATCAGTAAGCATATCAACTTACAACTCTTTGCTTCAAAAGACAGGTATTTGACCTCAGAATTGTTTGCCTCAGAAAATAATTGCATTCTACTTCAGCCATTTATAAATAGAGCACTAGTTCTTTATTTATTTATTTTGCATTTTAGCATGTATTGTGTTCTGACAAGTGCAAGGAAGTGGAACAATTAGAGATATGTATTTGAAAGCGGTTATGTCCTATTCAAGGTTGGCTAAGGTTGCCAGTACCCAGGGTGTTGTAGTTGTTCCTGATTTGCCAAATACTTACTTTCGTCTAGGTACAGAAGGTAGGCTTGTCAAGGCTGAGGTAGCTTACAAATATTTTTTGAGACTGAATTGCTTTAGAAAATAACTTGTCAAATTGTAGGTGAACTACTGCAAGTGAAAGGTGAATAAAGTGGACAAAAGAACTTTAAAAATGATTATCAATCCCAAAATAAAGTATAACGGTAAATAATAATGTATCATTTAAACATTCAGGTTTGCTGCATTCAGCTCTATCTGCTGGGTAAATATTTTCAGTGTTCCTTAGGCGGTAACCATTTGCCTCTCTAAAGCTCATCACTAATGCAAAAGGGTGATAAAAGCTATTTCATTTCAACAGAGTGAGAAACGATTGTGGTCTCATTTGTGAGAAATTGGCAGCAAAATATTATATCAACAGTGATTCGGGCTTTAGATCAATTGTTTAGAAAAAGCTCTGAACAGTTTTGGAGCTTTATACGCAAATCGACTATATTTATAGCAATAATATTTGATTAATATCGGGATTCTACCCTTAAGTTTAATATAGTTTTGATCATTAGTCGAAATGTAATAAATGAATCATAGATACTCCTGTTAATTCAAATGCCAAGTCGTTTATATTACACAACATTGCACGTTACAAGAGAGTTAAACTTAAAGGAACAGTAGCATAAACAAATGAAAGTGTTTTAAAATATATGCAAGTGTCCTTGAAAAAGGACCAATGGGTCCGAAACATGTCATGTGGTGACACAATAAAAAGCTGAATTGCAGGAAACCTGCGGTCGTGTATGCTTCCCATGCTTCACTATTAATTAAGGTACTACAGTATATACAGATAGTTAGCCCAAACGTCTACAGCAAATAGAGAAATATTCTACAAGATAGTTGAGATAATTACAGAATGTCCATACGTAACCCTGCCCAACAATACAGCACATATTGATCTCTTGCAGTTATACTTGAGGTCAGCTGCATCCAATTAGAGGACCACAACCCGCATGTAGCATTTAGAGCAGGGGTGTCCAACCTTTTGGCTTCCCTGGGCCACTTTGGAAAAAGATAAATTGTCTGTGGCCACTCATGAAACACACAAACACATTTTTTTGTTTGTAAAAGTAAAGAATATACACAGAAAAGAACTACAACATCAGTTGTATAACCAGATGAAGTTATACACTGGAATATGGTACACTTGGATATTAAATAGACATAATATTATATTATTATGATATTTCCACAGGAACCAAGCATTCCAAACATTCATATACATCCTTGGTCGCATGCAGCCCTCCGCCTCAAGTTAGATACCCCTGATTTAGAGCAATGGAACAGATATGGTGGCAGCATTGGTGATGGGTAATACATAAACAAGGCCCAATGCTAATTCAGTACACATACTTGCAGAAACAGTCTGCTATGGCAAGCCTGGGAGTTCTGCATTATCTCTGCTTGCCTAGCCCTCCGCTACAATATAGTGTAAGTTAATTAGGCTATGCATGCGTTATTCATACTCAGGGAATTACATTTTTAAAAAAGGCCTTTTAATGTGTTCGCATTTTATTGCCATTAATGCAATTTAAAAATAAAAGTATAAATGCAATTATTGGCTTTGATGTAAAATTAAACAGCATTTTAATACACTTTGCTGAGGCAAATACAAAAAAAAAATGTACCAAGGCTGAAATACATTAGGCAAGGCTAAATCAAGTTTAATACAAAGCAGGCAGACCTTTATACTCATACTTAGTGAAGTATTAATGACAATTGAGACATCATGTTTTTTAATGAAGCAGCACTGCACCAAATTGTAGCAGAAATAATGAATGTCCAAAAGAGAAAGCAAGCTGCAGGTTTGCTATAAAGGAAAACTGTACCTCATTAATAAATATTACCAACATTTATTTTAGCTTAAATGGCAGTTAAAGTGATTTTAAAGTCAACTGTTCACCCAAAATGAAAACTGGCCAGCTTCAGAGTTGTGCAGACCAAGCAATAGGCAATAATGCTGATGGTTCTTATTTAATTTGATTTAGAGCGAAACATAATCCAAATGTTTGCAGATTTTCAGTTCAGTACAGTTCAGAAAAACTCCAGTCACACACATTAGATTCAGAGCAGAGAAACCCCTCTTATCTCTGATGGTGAGACTCCCACTATCCACTCAGGCCCCCACTAGGTGTACAGCCTCCTCTTTAAAGGGTAACAGACATCTACTCTACCCCACTCCCCCAAAAAATCATACGCAAAGGAAACAAAATTTGTCTGCGAGTAACACAGGAGTTTGGTACCTGACTGAGGAATGAACCAGTATTAAGAAACACAGAATACTGCAGCGCAATGAAATTGATTTTAAAATTGTATAAACATGAAAAAAAAAATTTCCTATGAGTTTTGGTGGAGATGGAAAAGATTTTTTTTGGGTTTATCTCTCAAATAAATTCAAATTTATTTCGAAATCAAGAAAAAATTTCGAGACTCACAGTTCACACACATATTTCACTTAGCACTGATTAAGGCCCTAAACAATGAATCACATCCCAATATATCATCTCTTATCTTCAGATAATCTCCTTCACACTCCCTGCACTCTGCTTCTTACCTTCTCCTCTCATCACTTTATTCTTTCCCCATTACAAGACTTCTTTCTAGTTTCTGTCTGTGGCTGGAATTCCCCATTATGGCCTATCAGGCTCTACCTTCAATTAAAACCTTTAAACACTGAAGTCCCACTCTTTATTTTATTCGCTATGGGTTACCTGTCTCAATACAATAGAGGAATATTTTCAATAATTCTTTCTCACACACAACATCATTTCTCAAATGCTCCTTAGACTTTAATTTCTTTCCAGCAGGGTCCTCCTGTTTCAGTTTACTGTAAAATATAATGGAATTGTAAAGCAATACATAACCCATATAAATAAATGATGGTGACTATAGCTGTATTAATTCACATGACTGGATATTATTTTGAAGTAACATTATGAAACCAACTAACAGTAAAGTTTCACTCACAACATTCTCTCCGCTTTGCATATATCAGGCGCAGGCAGGGTGCTAGACCTTTCCACCCTTGATGGCAGCATGAAGGAAAAAGTCACGCTGAGGACTAGGACCTGCCTAGAACAATGTCTGCTATTTTATAACGATTGCAATGACTGCATCTGAAAATATAGGAAGTGGCATGAATTTAAACCACCTTAAAACAGTAAGGAACTAGCCATAAATTTGTTTTTATGGTTTCCTAAACTGTATGTTTAATTGCAGATTATTAAGTACATTTTCACAGCGAGCAGATCTGTACAATTTTAATGCATGATATATATTGATGTTTTTCTATGCAGGGAGCTGCAATTCTGATATACAACTATGGTTCGGGGTTCTGACCTCCTCCATTATTGCTGTGGGAGAAGTGCCTTTAAAGGAACAGTAACACCAAAAAATGTAAGGGTTTTAAAGTAATGCACTGGTAAAACTGATCTGTTGGCTTCAGAAACACTACTATAGTTCATATAAACAAGATGCTGTAGAGCAATGGTGGAAATTGAAAAACAGCAATATGGCACAGGATAACTAATGGATAACAGACAACACCATTAGACAGAAAGAGCTTATCTGCTATCTGCTGAGTAACTTGAGCTTTTTTTCCTTTGAATGGCTGCCCCCATTGCTACACAGTAGCTTATTTATCCCTTCATCAGTGTGTAACTTCGCCTGGCGTAAGGGTGCGAAGTTGCGCTAGTCTATCTACTTCACCAGCGAATTTTCGCCAGGGACACTGTTAGTAAATTGGTGAAGTTGTGAAATGACGTCCCGCTGGCGGAATTAGCTCTAGCGTTAGAGGCTTCGCGCTTCTGTGAATTTGCCCCATTGACTCCAAAACATTTGATGTATGAAAAAAACTACCTTTTTAAAGGTTTTATTCCTTGATGAAGACCCCCTGTGGGTTGAAATATTTTGTGCTTATTGTTAGCTATATAATTATCTTTTTGATTAACAGCAGTGGTTGGTTGTATGGGTGTGTGCTATCTAAGCCACTATATAAGGAAAATACAACCACTCACTTCAATGAGTTTGACAAACTTTCTCAAATTTTTCCACAGGGCAGTTTTGCTCATAACTAACAGTTAGGCTTTCCAGTTATTTCTGCAAAACAAGAAAATAAAAAAATATATATATTCCAAATGACATATAAACTGACAGAAAACTGACATAGAGTTTATGCCTTATTTAATGACATATATAAATGACAAGATTCTTGCAGTTGTGAGTTTTGATTTCCTCTTAAAAGGCTTAAAACGCTGAAGCAGGGATTTCCTATAAGTGAGAAGGAATTTCATAGAACATCTCTATACGTGAAAATGTCTATATCTTGATAGCTGATAATGTATTATGTAATGCTGCTTGTGTTGTTTTGCGGTAGGCAATTCATCTTGTCCTTATCACTCCATGGTGTGACTTATCACAGTAGATTACAGCATCCTGACCAGCGTGTTAAGAGTGCAAAATTGCTATTTGGAGTTTGCTGCAAAAAAAAAAAAAAACCCATCAATACAGAACTGTCATTCAAAGTTTATACCATACACATATACATCTTTAAAGTAATATGATGTTTAACCAATATTTAAGTGTTACACGCCATGGAGTGGCAAACCAATCTTTGAGTTATCATTGCATTCCACAGAAGAGTAAAAATAAAGATACTTGTGATCCAAAAAGATATTGTGGCTAACAAAAGTATTTATTTTCTGTCAAATGACTGCTTCTGTGTGATAGACGTTGCTTTATTTTATCCCTGTACCCCTAAAATCCTATACCTGTGAGAGCACTTAAATAATAAATTATGTATATTTATTATATACATTCTTATTGCCTGTGCTTTGATGCAAAATTGTGTATTTCAAGATGATTACTTTTGCTATAAAGATGGCCCAATTTTGGAGAACCATCAATTTACCCCGTGGTAAGGTATGTTGGCTCTACAGTATGGTTTTGTAATATAATTCCTAAATCCGTTGAATCATCAGTTAAAAAATGGAAACTATTTAGTTTAATGTTCTGTATACTATACCAAACAAATATTTGCCTCCTTAGTATTTATTGTCTGTTTGTTAATTGTCATTGTGTTGACCACTTGCCCAATGACAATCACATGGGTGAGGCAGAAGCTGCGCGGGGCGTCCATGCCAGACCTGGTTTAGATTAATGATTGAAGAATGTGACAGTGTGGATTTTTCATAATATCACTGCAATGCAACATTTGACTTCATAGTATATAAACCTTTACTCAGAAAACAAATTTGGGTTTTTTCAAAACATAATGGGAATAGTAATTTGGAGATGCATCCCCAAACCTACACAGTGAGCAAAAATAACTCGAGTAGAGACCTGGACTGGTCTCACTTACCTACCCTGTACAAGCATTTTTACGTTTTTTGTCCTACTTCCTTCTCTGTTCCACAGAAAATTTTACATGCCCCTCTCTAAAAGGTTAACAGTTGACTTGAAAAATCAAGGCGGCATCCAGTAAATGCAAGTGGCGATGTTTCAGTGATTAAACAAAAGTAAAATTAAATGAACACTGCCCTTCTAATTATTTTCTTCCTTTTTCATGTGATCTGGCAATTCTACCTAACTACCCACTGCCCAGACAATACCTGCCCCACTCTGAGAGTGCATGCAGATACCTATAGGTATCTGAACAGCTAAAGTTTGTTTTTATGCGCTCAAAGGCTTTAAAGGCACAGTTCAGTGTATAAAAAAATACTACTTCCTGCTTTGCAGCTCTCCTGTTTTCTACTGATTGGTTACCAGGCAGTAACCAATCAGTGACTTGAAGGGGGCCACATGGGTCATAACTGTTTGAATCTAAGCTGAATGCTAAGGATCAATTGCAAACTCACTGAACAATTATGTCCCATGTGGCCCCCCTTCATGTCACTGACTAGAGAGCTGAAAAGCAGTAGTGTTCTGGCTATTATGCTAGACATCCAGTCACTCCAGCCTTTATACATTACATTTTTAGCTAACTAAAGGCCCCATACATGGGCCAATAAAAGCTGCCGACAAACCCTGACCGATATCTGACCGAAAGTTGACCAGGTATTGATTGGCAGGTTAAAAAATCTTGTTGGTTCGCAGTTGCAGCTGTGCATTGATACGGTCCCACGATCCGACCGCCTGGATCTCCTTTATTCTGATCCGATCGTTGAGCCCTAGGGCCCATGATAAGATCAGCTTGATATCGCCCACCTCAATGTGGGCATATTGGGGAGAGAGCCGATCCTTTGCCAAATGAGTGGATCTCCCTGTGTATGGCCACCTTTACTATATTAGAAACATTTTTTATTTTGCACAGCCTATCTATTTATCCAGCTAATTTTACACTGAACAATTCCTTTAAAATTAAAGGGTAATAAAATAAAAGCTTAAAAGTGTGTATATGTTCCATTATCCCTTAGCAACCAGTCAGCAAATAGCTTGTGCTGGTACAGCAAGATTTAAAGATTTTGCACTCCTGGCTAGCTTACCCATCTTCCACTGACCACCTGTTTGAACACTATCTAAGTCCCCCTCTCACCCCTGCAGTCCTCGCTGCTCTTCTTTCTATTCAATCACCTCCACTGGAGACTGTCAAAATCTCCCATTCATTCCCTGGTGGAGGTGCAGCCAGTGAGCTGTATGCAATCCCCAGGTTTTTGCCGCCCTAGGCCCAGGCCTTTGTGGCTTGACCACAAATCAAGACCTGTGTACTGGATACTGGGCATGTGCAAACTTTGCAGTGTTTATTACATTTTCCAGTGTAGTCCATTAATACCTCCCACTTGTCCCTCCTCCATTGTCCTAATCTGAAGACCTGAAAGGTAGGCTGAGTTTTGGGACATTTAGGGACTTAGTTGGAAGTAACTGGAAATTTATTAGGACTGGCCTTAAGAAAATGACTGCTTAAACAGCAAACATACTGCAGAATAACAAAAACAATTTCCCCTGAAATTGAAATCAGACAAAACTATGAGAATGTAGACAGAAGCCTCAAACCTCTCAAGGAGGAAGTAGAGTGGGGAAACGAAAATATGAACAAGTTAAAACATGGGAAAAGAGAAAGAAATGGTGTGCCAGGAAAAGAAGAGGGAGGACATAGAGAAGAGAAAAGGATAGAGATGAAGCCTGTGCCAACCCAATGGCATTGAAGTATTTTTACAGTAATTTGGTTGTGCGTCTTGCCCTTTGCTGGAAACTGCCATCTGCTCTCACTATCTGTGTGACTACATGTACAGTGCAAATAGATAAAAAGAATAAAAATGATCGTCTGTGTCACCAACAGTAACAGCACAAGCTTCATTTCCCCCACTTCTGCTTTCACAACACAATGATTCATACATTTACTCTGAGAAGAGAAGTCTGCAGAGCAGTAAAGAGAATGCTTCCCTGCTGCTGTTGTTCCGGACGTGGCATACAAAATATAGTTGTTACTTTACTGAATTAATGCAAACTTGGGTTAATCAGGCCAACATAACACATACAGCATGGAAACTTAATTTTCAATAAACATACAGATTGTAGAGGTTGAAGCCCACGAGCACAGTTCACTACATCACTGCTCAAAATAATCTTCATCTTAAAAGAAAATCACTATTCCTGTAATAAAACAGTACTTGGGCAGCACCCAGTGGCCACCCTGGATTCAAGCAATTGTTTTCATTTAGTCAAGGTATCCATTATAATCTGCCTGTTTCAACTGACGCCTACAGCAACTTTGTAAAGCATTCGTGAGCACTCTACCTTCATTAAGGCTTGATTCCCTCTATACCAACTGATAAAGTCAATAAACCAATAAGTATGTGCGTCTGGTTTATGTATCTTAAAACATATTCTGTTATCAAACATGTCTAAGTGCTCTTCTACAGAACAGCCATTATTCCAGATAAAAATTCTGCTAGACACCATTTATAAAAATGTAAAATGTGTAATTATTTATAAGTGCAAAACCAGATTCACCTACATGAGCTCTCTTGCCACAGTACTAGTGAGGCATATGTAAAGTAGATTAAAGCAGGAGCCTTCTGCTCCTATGTTTTTGTTGTTTTATTTTGATAAACACTGATATGGACAGCTTTAATAAGTATTAAATGGGAAGAGTCAAGAAGGAAAGAAAAATGTTTAACAAATTGTTACATTTACCAAGGCATTTTCTTGTTTGATTTAATGGTAACTTCATTTAAGGGTCAGTGTGTTTATCTGTTTCAATGCCCCAAGTCATTTGGTGCTATCTGTCTATGGGGCAAATTCACTAAAGCGTGAAGCATTTAATGCTAGTGCTAATTTGCCAGCGTGACATCATTTTGCTACGTCACCGATTTACTAATAGTGTCCCTGGCAAAAATTCGCTAGTGAAGTAGAAAGACTAGCACAACTTCGCTGATTTTGAAAGTTTTGAAGAATCAGATGCTGGTGCCTGCTCCTCCTCTTCTTTGTCTCCTCAGGCAATTCGAACTTTAAAGGCCCAGGAAGTTTTTTCAGGTGAAGATATTCGATATTCATCACATTCTACATCTTCAAAAAACGACTATGGCAAACATTCCAAGTGGAAGAACAGACCACATTACCACTTAAGCGATCTAAGCAGGGAAGAAGAAGAAAACATCAGATTACCGAAATACTCCCTGAGGGAGAGGGGGAAGAAAAGGTTTTGAATAGAACAGAACTCTATCTTATGATGAAATTAGTGTTCTAGCAAAAGGTCTCACTTTTTCACCTGTAAAGAATTTTGATCTATTTAATACAATTACGGACATTAATCGTTTTGTATGGAAAATTTTGTTAAGGAAGCATTTCTATGACGGGGGGAACAGGAGAAAGGGTCTAATGAAATAGCTATACAAGTTGAATTTAAGCAATTTCATTTCTCAACATTTCAAGAATTACAAACAGTTGTAAATCTTGAAGATTTGCAGGTGACAAATGTCTCTGATATTAATAAGGTTGGAGCTAGAATACCTAATGCAAAATTTAAACCAAAATCTACTTTTTATCCGGCCCCTTTAAGGGACCAAATAGTTAATCTTTTTTAAAAAAAAGTGTAGAAACAGAATTAACCATGTTACATGCCCATTTGGAATCCAAAAAGGATCATACATTTAAACACAACTTACGTTATAAAGAAAATCAAGCTTTAAAAAGCCTAAAAAATGACAGTGAAATTGTCATCAGAAATGCGGATAAAGGAGGACAAATTGTTATACTTAATAAAACAGATTATATACAAGATGCTAATAGACAATTATCGGACAGGAACACTTACATCCCTTTAGATACTAACAGTACAGAATAAATACAAAAAAGAATTAGATCATCTTATTTTGGAAGCTTTTGCACAGAATGTCATAGATGAAACATTAGTCTCTTATTTAACAGTAGAACATCCTATAACTGCCATTTTTCATCACCTTCCTAAAATTCATAAATCAATTTGCCCTCCTATAGGTCATCCCATTGTAGCGGGGATAGGGTCACTAGGTGAAAATCTGTGTTCCTATATTGACTACCTTCTTCAGCCTCTTGTATTTTGACTTCCTAGCTATCTGAAAGACAGTAATCATTTGAACTACACTTTGAACAATTTCAGTTGGAAAAAGAATTACAAATGGGCATCTGTTGATGTTATGGCCCTTTACTCATGTATTCCTCACCACCTTGGATTACAGGTAATTGAATATCATTTTACAAGTTTTGGTGCATATGAGTCCAATCTGATCTCATTTATTTTGAGAGTTATTTAATATTGTCTCACTCATAATTTTTTTCTTTTCAATAACAAATATTTCCTACAAAGTTGTGGCACAGCCATGTGGGCTAAACGTTCTCCCTCATATGCCAACCTATTTTTAGGTTGGTGGAAAGATCGCTACATTTTTCATAATTATGAATTTTCCAATTTTATTCAGTACTATGGGAGATACATTGATGATGTTCTTTTGATTTGGTCAGGCACTTTGTAACAGTTTGATCAATTTGTTTCCCATATTAACTGCAACCAACTCATTTTAAAATTTACCAGTGAATTTAACATACAATCTATTAATTTTTTGTATATTCACCTGTATGGTGAAAATGAAACAGTAATCACTACTATATATATATATATATATATATATATATATATATAAAGGAATGTTCTGCAAATACCATATTGGAAGCAACTTCCTGTCATCCCCAACATTTGATTAATGGTATCCCTTACAGTCAATTTTTAAGACTGAGACGCATATGCACCAAAAACATAGATTTTTATAATAAAACTGAGAAATAGACTTCTAGAGTGGGGCTATAGTTAAAAAAAAACTTAGATATGGCCTTTAAAAAAAGCAGCACATACTGATAGAAAAAAATCTGTTTAATAGATATGCAGTAAGGGGTCCCTATACAAATAGTGGCAATACTGTAGATACACATACAAATGCACAAAAACATGAAGAACATAACATAGGAGCTAATCAAAACAAACATTCTACGAGGAGGGACTTTTTGGAGAATATTACCTGTGTCTTAACCTATAGTCCTCAATTTCATAAATTTAAAAATATTGGCCATCTTGGAAACAGATCAAATTGTGAAAACTATTCTAGCTAAAGGGTACAGTTTTGTACCACGAAGGACCCACACACTTGGTAATATATTATTTCCTAGCCTAATAAGGACCAATAACTACTGTCCAACTTGGTTTCATAGTTTTATGTGCAAATATATATTTGTAACCAATAATTTCACTTCAACCACCACAACCAAAAATTATATCAAACATGTCAACTGTAATAAAAAAAATGTTCTATCTTCTTACCTGTGAAACATGAAAAAACAATATGTGGGCCAAACAAGCCAACATTTAAAAGAAAGAATTAGAGAACATATTCTCAATATTAATCAGACACCAGTTGCAAGACATTTTGAAGAATGTAACAACAGGAATTACTAATTTCCTAATATCTAAAAGGCATAGGTATAGATAGAGTAGTTCCCAGTATAAGGGGTGGAAATATCCATTCTGAATTGCTTAAAATAGAAACAAAGTGGATTTAGGACTTAGGCACTAGGCAGCCTTTTGGTCTAAATTTTGACTTTGATGTTTCCTGCTACACATAGTGGTCAGTGTCCTTTGTCCTGTTTCCCTTTTTGTTCACATATTTTACTTATATATGACAATTATATGTGTATAATCTTCCAATTAAGTTAACCTATGATATATGTTAGCCTTGTAAGTGTATTTGAAGGATTTTCTCGAATTTGTATGTTTCCCTTTAAATTACACATTCTTCAATACCGCCCACTGGTCTTCTATTGGCCACTTCTCTTTTAAATAGTGTGATCATAATGTTTAATGTCGTGCCTATGATTAATTGTATTTTGTACACGAAACGCTTCAGGCGAATGATTCTTGAATTTATGAAATAAATGTAAGCTTTTTAACCTTTTACAACCTGACTGTTGCTTCACTATTTCATGGATTCCAGGCTTGTGCCAGCCCCTTTACAAGGCACCCAGTTGCACCGTGTACAGCGGTAAGCTCTTTTATGTAATATACCGAACACACTCTGGTTATACATTTGTAGCGCAACTTCGCACCCTTACACCAGGCATCCAAAAACAATTCTATTGAACTTATTCAGTTGGCATTGACTGAAACTCACAGATGTGTGAAAGAGTAGTCAGTTGTTAATTTTTCAATGTACAGAGTTATGGGATCTCTGCTCTTGACCTGTTTTATTATTATGGAGGGAAATTATTTTTAAATATTTCAATTATGTGGTTAAATGGCAACCTGTTTTATTATTATAGAGGAAAAGGAAATTATTAATTAAACACTTGGGTTATGTAGATAAAATAGTGACCTGTTTTATTATTATAGAGGAAAAGGAAATTCTTTTTTAACAATTTGGATTATGTGGATACAATGGTGCTTTCTGTAGTTAGTAATGCTTTCTGGATAATGGGTTTCTGGATAACAGATTTCATTACTGTATAGCATCCTTTAGATGCACAGATAATCCTGGAAGACATTGGTAAGAGGAGAGGGTATGATTTAGTCACACTGGATGTTGGTGTAGGAAGAATTACACTATGAGTAATAGAGTTCTGATTTTAAAGGCCATTATTCTCAAGAATACATACATAGGCAGCATAGAGGCATTTGATATATAGCAAAGCCACAAGCTTTTTAGAAGGGTGTAAATATGATAAATAAATACAATGTTTGACATCTCTCTTATATATTGGACATTAAAACCTAGCTGTATATATATTTTCCCTTCTACTCCTCACGAATGCAGCTTTTCCACAAAGCCTCTGATCAACCTATCACAAAATAATACTGTGGCTTAAATTGGAGATCATCAAAAAGAATTTTCAAAGGACATCAAAAAGCGCTTTTTCAGTAGCGCTGGCAGACAATAACTCATTATCAAAGTGGTAAAATAAATTAGCAGGGACATATATATACCGTGCCTGTATCATCACACAGATAAAAAAGAAGTGCCACATCAAAACATACTATTGTATTTAATAAAGCCAATGTATTGCTTGATGCTCTCTCTGTCTGAGTATGGCAGGATGAGTCACTCAAAAACAATATAGGTACATTGAATCCAACAGCATATAAGGTATAATTGGCTCATCCAGTCTGCCTTTTGTTTGCCTAAAGGTTATTTCATGCATGTGAGTCTTATGATTCTCAGTTTTATGCTTGGCACAAATATTTCTTCATCATTATTTTTTCAGTAGGTGCAACCTTCTTGCTTCCGAATCATTTCAAATATGAAACCCCGTTTTGACAATACTACGGGGCTGATTTATCAAAGGGTGAAATGAGAGTTTGTGGAGGTTGTTTAAAATAAAGATTTTCTAATTTTTTTACTGAGTTTCCTGGTCTAATCTACGAGTGGTTTCCAGAGTGCCCTACACCTTTATTGCTATTACTGAAATTACAGTTTGCCACAGTATAATTCCACCAGTCTCTATGAATTCCTATGGGATTTTTAGAGCTGTAGTTTTCAAATGGTGACCTCTAACTTTCAGCCACTAACAAATATGCCTCTAAAACTCCCACAGGAATTCATAGAGAGTAAAGGTGAATAGTTGTTTATTTCTAATTTCACATCTATCTGTTCAAACAGTATTAGGACTGCATTTCTTCACTATGCAAGTCTGGATTAACTTTTTCAAAAAACATTACAGACTGAAAAACACTGACGGAGAATCAGACCCTACGCAGTAAGCAATGTATTGGTCCAGGTACAAACCTATGTTGTGGATTTCAGCACCAAAATGTAAAGTGTATTAGCTCTGAAATCTGCCTTGCCTACCTGCACCCAGGCCAATTCAATGGATCTGGGTGCAGGCAAGTTAAGGGTCTGATTCATTCTCAGTCTGTGATTTTCAGCTGGTTGAGAAGCAGCCCCAACACTAACCTTAGCTTTCTTCTTTGCCTGTGCCTGGAGCCATTGTGTTGGGCCTAGTGCCAGCTCACACAGCAGTTTTCAGTGTGGTATTGCTCAAGAATCATCTGCATGTACCTGCACCTGGTCCAGGTGTTGGGGCTACAAGTTGAAATCAAAAGTCCTACAATACAAACAAAGTTCATTCAGCGCTTAAATTGTGAAATCTTCAACTGGTGTAAACAATCGGGTTTAAATAGATTGCTATTCTCAGGTTAATGATACAATGAAGCAGCAGGACATATCAAAAATATCATCTTAGAACACTTGCATTTGATTACAGCAGACCCCATCTTAAACCAGTTGTCTATTGATAAACCCAGGCTGTGCTTTAGGATTTGGGGGTATAGGAGACATGAGGTACCACAACTCCACTTTGGTTTAAAAGGTACCTTCAAATGCCAAAAGAGTAGATGTGGTGCTTGCTCATTTGTTATGCCCAAAAAATATATAAGCAATGAACTTCCTAGAATAGACATTTTTACTAATTGTTCCTTTATTTGTGTTGTATATTTGTATATTTTTGCTCTTCCCTACAGAGATTTGTTTTAAGTTGAGATCAGCCACTATGTAACAATTGACTTAAACCAGGCGTGTCCAACCCGCGGCCCGGAATGGAGCAGCAGTGAGCAGCAGAGAGAATAGGGGAGCTAGGGGGTTAGTGTGGAGCACAATGAGGAGAGTTGGTGCTGCAGCAAACCAGAGGACTGCTGGCCTTATTCTGATGGTTCCTGCTGGCACATGTACAGATCTGGGGCAATTATTATGGCTGGTGACATGCACAGGTACTGGTTTGGGGGCAGTTTTTTATGGCTGCATAGGTATAGGACAATTTTTATGACTGGCACAGGTACATATTTGTGGGAAATTTGTGTGGGTGGCACAGGTACATATTTTGGGGCAATATTTATGGCTGGCACAGGTACAAATTTGTCCCATATTCCAGTGTATAGCTCAATCTTGTTATCCAGCTGGTATTGTAGTTCATTGTTTGTATATTTCCTTTATTTTTAGAAATCAAAAGTGTTATTTATTTCATGTGCGGCCCCAGAAAATTTTTCTTCCTCGAATGTGGCCAAGGGAAGCCAAAAAGTTGGAAACTCCTGTCTTAGACTGTAAATGAAGAGGACAGAGAATGTAATGTCATTACTGACAGGAGGCAGTGTAGACGTTGTTGTAAAGCTAAAGATCAAGTTGTGGTATGACAACTCTTTCACCAGAATGCTCTTCAACTCATGACTTGGTCCAGAGGAGGTAATGCAACTGACATTTGTAGTTAACTTGGACCTGTCACGCACACATAAAAAGCTGTATAATGGAAGTCCTTTGCAAACCAAACATGGAACCCAAATTAGTTTTTTCATAAAAAAATCCATACCTGTAATAAAGGTGTCTAAGTATCTGATATATCAATCATATATTGCCTGGCCCACCCCTCATTGGCTTCTATAGGATCTCAATAACTTTTACCTGGCAAAGTTTTGTGTTAGCGGTTTTCATGGTTTTTACACTTAATAAATCTCGATTTTGTCCAGAGCTGTTTGATAAACATTAGAAAAGAGATTCTTTGAAATTTTGTAATTCGATTACTGTCCCCCATAATTAGGAAACACTAAAGAGTATGCAGTAGTCATTGAGATTCATGAACCAATATTTTTTATTTCAGATATTTTTTTATTGATAAGTAATTATAAAGCAACTTGCTCTTGTAGTTGAGATAAGTTAATTGTTTACACGCATAAGTGACACAAACTACGTACACACACAGTCATTTCTATTCCATGGTTATTGTGAATTGTGGTTGAATAAGTTATTTAAATTACATAATATGCCAGCACAGCTTATTGGCCTATATCACAATTGAATGTTTGCTTAGTTATTACAAAATTTGAATCTTAAAAAATCTTAAAAAGTAAGAAAAAGGATAAAAGAACTTGAATGCTTTGAATTTGTATTATACTAACCATTCTAAATGGGTCTAAAAACTCTGAAAAACTTGAATTCTATTCTAAAGTTTGCTTAGGACAACTCTGGCTGATTTCTATATCAACTTGCAAGCGTTTGGGTGCCAAGGTTTTACATTCAAGTTTTTCAAATTTTTTATTTCTTTCGCTTACTGAAAAAATTGAACATTTGAGTTTTCAAAACCTAAATCAAATTCACGAGTTTTAGTGCAAAAAATAAAATTTCTAATTGGAATGTTAATAAATCAGCCTATTAAGGGCAGATTTATCAAGGGTCGAGATTTAAAGTAATGGGAGTTTTTTTTTTAACTTCCATTACTTTGAAATTCAATTAAAAAAAAAAACAAATGAAATTTAAAAAATAGAATTTTCGAATTGAGATGGAATAGTTCATATTGGAATCAATCAAAATTGATTCAGTAGGTTTTAGATGGTGAATGTTCAAAGTCGAATTTTTAAAGAGACAGTATATGATATATTTTGCAATTAGAATTTTCAAATTTTTTGCAAATTCTAATTTTCGAATTTGGGCTATTCCCTAGTCGAAGTACACAAAAATAGCTTGAAATTTGATTTATTTTTTTTTACTTCGAATTTTCAATTCGACCCTTGATAAATCTGCCCCTTAGTCTTTCAGTGTTAACAACCACAGCCACAACCATGCTAATATAATACACAATTGGATATCTTGTAAAATGTATCCTTATAAATGGTCTTTACTGGTGTCATCATTTATATACAGTGCTACGTTATGGTACTTATGTCACAGTAAAACAGTATAATTTGCAATAATGTAGTGTAATGTAACCATGGTTCGTGCATTTTTAAGTTACATAATATTCTTATATTGTACAAAATTGTGTACATTATTTCCTATAGATTACATATATGTAAGGGCCCCGTCGACTTAAAGGTACAGTACACCAGGGAAATGTGAACCAAGAACTAACTGTCCACACCAGAGCCGGACCGGGAGTAAAAATCAGCCCGGGCACAGAAACAGCACGAGAACTGCCTGGCGCCTCTCACCCTGTCTTCTGGCCAATTAGAGGGATGTTGCCTTTCCCTGTCTGATAGCCAATCGCAGGAGGAGGGTGGGATGTAATGCAGCTCACTGTGTGAAGGAAGAAGCAGAGGCTAGCGCTGTTCTCTCTAACCGTGCCGGCCCATTTCATTAGTGAGCAGGGCGGCCCTTCGGTAAATTGCCAGAGTCTGTATATTATCAGTCCGGGACTGGTATACACCTGTAGGAACCGAAGACCACACCCTGGGCAGATCCCCCCCCCCCCTTTT
>CM044431.1:163591548-163607047 GCA_024363595.1 Xenopus borealis | reverse complement strand
ATATATATATATATATTATATGTAAATATTGGCCTTTTACACATATTGAGCAAAACCTTTGTGATGGTCTGTGTGCTACCTCAGAGATCACCTGACCAGAAATACTATAACTTTATGGGGGTTAATTATTAATGGTCGAATTGTAGAGCTTATGTGGATTTTTTTTAACTCTAATAAACTCAAATGTAATCAGTGATGGGAGCTTATCTATGAAAAAAGTCGAAAGTCTATAATGTTATCAAATAGGAACGTGCCGAAAACACAAAGTCAAATAGAATTTGAATGGAACTCGAATCAAGTTTTCCTCCGAAAAACTTGAATGTCAGGAGGGCTATTAACATCTTCAAATGGTTCAATGGACCTCTGCCATTGACTTCTACATGAACTCGAATGGTTTTAGATGGCAAAGTATTGAATCAGAGCTATTTCCAGGGTTGAGGTTTGATAAATCTCAAATTTGAATTAGAGTTTGTTTTTTTTAACTTGAAAATGTGATCCAAATTAGAATTTACCATACGGAATTTAGCAAATCTGCTGCAAACTATATGGAAGCAAAAGACATAACTCTGTCTGGTTAATCGACTCGTGTCCTAACATGTAAGGTTTGTTTGTGTGCACAGTAAATCCTTGGATCCCAGGGGGCAGCCCTTATTTTTTAAAATGGCAATTTTCTATTTAGGATTACTCAATGGCACATACTACTAAACAAGTATATTATTATGAAAATGTTTTATTTACATGAAGCAGGGTTTTACATATGAGCTATTTTATTATATATTTTTACAAAGACCTACATTGTTTGGGACATACAGTTTTCCCTTAACAGACTACAACATATATGAGAGTCTTAGTATTCTTTATGATTTATTGCTAAAAAAACCTTTAATAACTTTTCCAGAGATTGACAATTATGACAAACCCCTGGAAATTCATTCTATGCAAACAAAACAGCCTTGGGCCAAAACTGTATGTCACTTTGAAGGCTTCAAAATCCTAAATTATGTGTAAGAGTTCTTGAAGAAAAAAAAAACCAGTTAGATGATAAAGTTTTCTAAACATCAGTGCAACAAAATAATTTATATATGAAAGGCAAAGACCTTGGTGAAAACAGCTAGAAAGAAATTGCAATAACATTATTAGATTGTCTGAATGGGTATGTAAAAAGTTGATTATAGCATTTCATTATTGAAATACATGATATGTGTAAGTGAGATGTAGCAAGTGTCTCCTTTTCTTCTGATAATATCAATTTAGTTATTGATTCTTTATATGCAGCATGCAATTGAAAGGCGTCTGGGCATAAAGACAACAATATCTAGATGGCGAATAAAATAGTGTAGACATGTCTAATTAGTGCTGTTTTTGAGCACTTATTTGTAAAGATGTATGCTTCATTATTGCTTTGCTTCCATCTGCATTTCCATATGATAAAGGTGTATTCATTTCATCTTATGCCAGATTGCTACTGTGGGTGGATAAAGTTAGAATTATTTCCTCATGTCATGACTCAAGCTAACAAACTACAGGCTGATATTGTAGGTTATACTGACCAGTCCATGCCGAGTAGGCAGTTTAAATAGCCAAAGCAATAGGTCTCTGACAAATATGTGGTCAGGACCAGCTGGATATGTATTGATTGGCTTGATAATCCCACAAGGTGAGGGCTGTATAGGACTGGGGATACATTTACCTTGTGACAGGTCTGCGTAGGTCCCTAACAGGTCCCTATTGTTAGAATGGGGGACAAATGATGGGTCAATCTATTTTTAGTTGATCTGTCGTGCTGTGCCTTAGTCCTGCATGCAAAGTATAGGCTATATGCAATATCTCCAGTTGCATTCATTGTGAAATATTCTTTAATTTTCATAAACAAATTACATGAAATTATCGAACACAACTGGGGCTGCATGGACGAGCTTCCATACCTAAAGGAGGCTTAAACTTGAGAAAATGGATTTGAGGTTTTTTTTTCAGATTGCTTGCATTGAGCAGGACAATGGATAAAAGTATCTCCTAATAAAGCAACAGTTAAAAGCATCAAAATTATCTTTCATGGAATGTAGAGGCTAAAGGTGGCCATAGACAGAGAGACTCGGTCTGTCGGCAGCTTTTATTAGCCGCGTGTATAGGGGCCTTAAGACAATTATCCCTAAGCTATCCGCTCCATTTATCCCTAAACAATCCGCTCCATTAATCTACTGATCCCATCATCGAGCTCAAAATGAGGTTTTGAATTTCATATAAGCTGATGCTACAGGGCTGATTATCAAATTCTGGTGCTAATTAAGCTCCCATATACCAGTAAACTGAATTGTTTACTAATCAGCCTTGTGTTGTGACATTTATAATCTATACATACAGAATTATTTCCTAAACTCAGGTAACTGACAGCAGCACAGAGTATGTGCAAGGAATCAGCAAAAAAGTATGTGGGCAGTAATGGGGCATCTTAGACAAACAGATTGTCACCGTCTGCACCCAATACCAGAACAAATGCCAAGCACCAGTAGTGCTTTGGCTTCGGGAGGAGCCCTCACCTACTCAGATGACACCTGGACTTAAACGAGAGGTGTAGAGCAGGAGTTCTGGCCAGCAATGGGGCACGACTGTAGTCAGAGTCTATAAAGGCCGAAGGTCATGGTACAGGCGGGATTAGGCAGATTCGTAGTCAGACAGGCCGGGTCGAAGCAGGCAGATAGCTAGGAGTTGTCAGGCAGGCAAAGGGTCAAACTCGGTGATCAATAGATAGGATGAGGCAGAATCGGTAGTCAAACAACAGGCTCGGGTCAGGATACAGAATAATCAGAGTAGTCAAAAGGCCAGGCAGGGTCAAACACAGAGATCAAGAACTACAGAAGCTTTACAGCACAAGGAAAGGCACCAGGAGCGAAATCCTATCACAGGCAATGATAATTTTCCAAAATGCCCCTTGAAATATTTTAAATTGGGCGCCATTGCGCGCTGACATAATGCGTCAGCGCGGCGCGCGCACTATGCCAATGCCGCCAAGAGAAGAGGAGCGGCGCGGCTGTCTTGGTCTGGCACAGAAGGCCAAAGCATAATGTACAACAGTTTTGCCCTACTTCGCTACTTAATATTTAGTTCTTCTTTAAAGGGGAATTCAATCCCTCCCGTGCTAACCCCCAGCAGGCCCCCTCCCTCCTCCCCCCGACCTACCTCTCCCCCGGGTGAATGCCCCTAAGTCTCTACTTACCCCTCCGTGAAGGTCCCCTCCAGCCAGGTTCCCTGGCACCACCTTCTCCAGTGACGTCTTCTTCCTTCCGCCACAGAGTGTCAACGGAAGAAGGAAGAAGACGTCGCTGGAGAACATGGCTGGAGAGGACCTGCACGGAAGGGTAAGTAGCGACTTAGGGTCATTTCCCCCAGGGGAAAGGGCTGAATTCCCCTTTAATGTTCCTACTCACAATAGCTATGAATCAAGGGACCATACTAGAACTTCATATAGCTTAGTCACTATAGTATACTGGTTGGCATAATTCTTTCAACAATTCCAAAAACAATACAAAACATGAAACATGCACACTACAGAGGTCAGACAAACAAACAGGTACAAACAAAGATGAAGCAAAATCATAGTAAGGGAAAAGTTGAAGTTCAGGACAGGTGGCTTGAATCAAGATCAGTAAACTGATCAAAAACTGGATATACACGCAAAGAACAGGCTTGGACAGGAACTGATATCAAGACTACACTGGGTGTAGCAGAGATCACACCAATACAGACACTATGGGAGTAATTTATTATGTACAAGGCAGCGTGCAAAGTGCAAAAAATGGGAGCAGTCTGTCAAGTTTATTGCATTTGAGCATTGCCCTAAACACAGAGGAGCGTCCACAGGCCTCTGCATGCCAGATAAAGCACAGAACCCTGCATTACCCTATCAATACAGTCATTAGATGCTATTTGTTGCAATCTTATAGAGTAAAAATATAGAATACATCTATATACAATCAATTAAACACAGGAGCAATCCTGCCCATTTAGCTGCCTGAGGCGGCCATTGTTTTGCCACCCCCCGCCTCCCCATGGCACTCACCTTCAGCGCCGGACAGGGGTCAAGGGGTACATGTAGCTAGTGCAGTTGCGCTCTCTGCACTAGAAGAGACAAATTTCCGGGTTGAAAACCTGAAATTCGGCTCTTAAAGTTACCGGGAGAGGCCCTGCTGCCTGAGGCGAGTGCCTCAACTCGCCTCATTGGTAGAGCACCCCTGAATAAACATATTGTACCTATTCTACAAAAATCAAGTTACTCCTTATTGTTCTCTCTGCAATTCTTCTCTTTATATGCATCTTTGTCTTGGAGTTGGTTATTTTAAAAGACTGTTATGTCTAATACATTATTTAGGCCAAAGGAACTCAGCTGTCCTGTCAATAAAAATCTGACTCCAGCTCCTGCATGAAGAGAGACAGATTGCTGTGAGTAGTAATGGGATGTTAAGTTTGAAGAATGGAAACAGGCTGCTCATTTTAATTTGTAGAATGGGTTCTTCCAAGTGATTAAGAGATGGCAATTATTTCTCCACTAAAGGAACTTGTTTCTGACATTTTTTTTTATTTCCAGGGATTTATGTCTATGCTGCATTGAATGCCTAGATGCAATTACAACAGTTTTTTGAAAGCTCTCTTGGATTCAAGATTAGTCTCAGGGGTTTTCATTTTCTGAGAACAGTATAAGTAAAAATAAAGTATAATTTACACAGTGTGCCTGTGATTTGTACACTTCAATTGTCCTTACATACAGTGAAACCTCAATTTTACATATCCTGCGATTTACACCATTTTTTGTGGTCCCACCAATTTATAATACATTCAACTGGGTGCTTTTCCTTGATGTTACATAATGTTTTTACATAAAAAGTGTGTCCTGATGATCCCAAAAATGGCTGTTTATCTTCTCTGAATGTTATGATTGGTAAAATAATGGAGGTTTAAAATACTAACCAGAGGCATATTTTGCCATGGTTCTGTGTAAATAGTCAACTCCAATGAGTCTGCACCTCTTTCAGTCCTGGACAAACCACATATTGCTTTAGGTTATGCATGTGACCAGAAGAGAGGTCTTGCACTTGCCTCCCATAGTGTAAAATTTAACCTACAATGCAGTGGCGTAACTACTCCCTGGTGGGCCCCAGCACAGGGTGGGCACCTGGGCCCCCCTGTGGGGTCCTTACCTCTATAATTCAAATGCTGGAGTGTTGAAGGCATGTGTGATGTATAATCTCCTCCTAGATAACTGCCTGCCATAACCATTTTCGTGGCTCCGATGGGCCCCAAGAGGATGGTGCAATTGCACCCCCTGCACCCCTGGTAGTTACGCCACTGCTACAATGCTTAACACTTGTTATTAACACGGTAAATATTGTATTTCAAAGTAAAACTGCCTCCTGTGCTTATATCCTCAGAGCATTAGAAGAATAAGTTGCTTTAAAGGACCAGTAACAGCAAAAACATATTTTTTTTAAATTCGTTAATATGTTATAAAAAAAAACACCAAATCATATTAAATTTGAAATCTGCTAAGTCTTTATTAATAAATAACTTACCGATCCATTGATTGCTCCTCCCTGGCTATGACCTATAAGGAAGGTAGGGAGGAGAAATCGAGCACCGCACGAAGGATCGTCGCCGTTTTTGAAGAGGAACACAAGCGGAGTTTCAGTTTCTTAATAAAGACTTAGCGATTTAAAATGGTGTTGGTGTCTTTTTTTGGTAGAATACTACCAAATTTTAAAAAAAAATTTTTGCAGTTACTGTTCCTTTAACTCATTTCACTGATTTTGGATTTTCCCACATTTTAAATTATTTTTTCATGATCCCCTGAAAAACATCATCAGAGGCGGGTGGGGAGAAGCATATAGATATATCCTATCCTACCGCGAACCTGCCCCCAAACTTGTCATTCAGACATGCAAGTTTGGAAGCAGCAAAACACAAAGTCATTTATAAAATCCAGAAGCACACCAATCTTGACTTAGTGAAATCTGTGATTTATTAAGCCCATGTATATCCAAACAATTGCAACGTTTCGGACCCCCCTGGGCCCTTTATCAAGCCTGAAGTGCTCACTATACCAAATCTCATTAAATAGATAGTTAGTGGGAGTGGAAAAAGTAGGTGTGTTTAGGTGATTGGATAATTGTGTAACAATGTGTTCAAATACATTCAAAACCCACATCAAAGACATAGTATAATATAAATAGTTACAATGTACATAATTTAAAAAGGTGATACATTCCTAGTACTGTCTCCTAAAAGATACAATTTATAATAAACAGTGTTACAAAAATACACTATGTCATTATATATAAGAAACTGTGAATCAAGTGTCCAGTATTAAAAACCTTTAGTGTCCTTTGTTAAATAATGTATTAAAAAACCGAATTCAACATTGTAATTGTGCGGATGCTGCAAACCTCACTCAGGGTGTCCATTGTCAGTCTCGTTGATAACCTTAAATAGAGGAGAAACTCTGTTAGTAAATTGAGAAAAAAACACTTACTAATGGATAGCAGGATAATGTAAAACTATCACCTACGTTTATGTAAAAAGGGCTGGTTTGTAGTCTCTATTGAGCCCACGGGGCCAAATTGTGTCAAGTTTGTGGATCCAAAACATCTCCCTTCATTTTAATTGGAGTAATCTATCTCCACCCCTCCTGGGGTTATCTACTGTGTCAATAATTTGAAATTTCAATTGACTAATCGAGTGTTTAGCTTGATGAAAATGTGCCGGTACTGGTAAAGCCGTGAGGTTTCTATGTATAGTTGATTTATGTTTGGAAAAGCGATCCCTCATATGTTGTGTGGTCTCTCCAATGTAAATAAGACCACAAGGACATTTTAATAGGTAGATTACATAGGAAGACTCACATGTAAAATAATGTTTTATCTCATACTTCTCGCCAGTGTGAGGATGATGAAAAAAATTTCCCCTGATAATCGAGTTACATTGGGTACAGTGTAGGCAAGGAAATGTGCCATATTTAGGATTCTGTAGAAAAAAAATCTCGTAAATTTGTACCTCTTTTGTAGGCCATTACGGGAATTGGTTGAAAAGAGGGTATGTGTGGTGAACAAGTTTGTAAAATATGCCAGTGTTTGCGTATAATATTGGCAACATGACGACTGGCTGTAGTGTATTTGCTCACAAATACCAATCTGTTATCATTACGTAGCTTTGTACCTTTTCCAATTTAATGAGATTTGGTATAGTGAGCACTTCAGGCTTGATAAAGGGCCCAGTGGGGTCCGAAACGTTGCCATTGTTTGGATATACATGGGCTTAATAAATCACAGATTTCACTAAGTCAAGATTGGTGTGCTTCTGGATTTTTCATTACATGGACATTTGACCCTGTGCAAGGGAAGGGCCTTCCAGTTAAAGCACCAAGCACCTACAATTGGTGAGTTATAACCAGGTGGAGCACTCCATTATCGTACAACATTTATAAAGTCCCAGTCATCATTTAGCCCTCTTGTTGACATTTTGCTTTGATACATATAGGATAAAAAAAAACACAAAACAATACTGTCACTTTTTCGTATATTACTGAAATCTATAAGAAGATGTGATTAAATTTATTGTCAAAAAGCTGCAAAAAGCTAGAGATAACTGAAAAGCAACAAGTACTTTCCCAGAGCCTTTTTCTGCCAAGTCAACAACCTAGATGTGTTTTACTAGAAGTTTTCTCTAACATTTATTTATTACATTTTGCAGAAAGAACATTGAAGCAATAAAAAACATCTTGTATTATCACTTCCATCCAGTTCGTTTGTCTACTGCATTACAAACATAATTATATTTTAGGTTTAAATCACATCTTCTTTGCTATCTCATTTGTATCATTCTTATGTCTTTGTTAATAAACTGTAAAGATGAAGATCAATGCTTCAGCAGGAACATTACAAAGAAATCTCAGCACTGTTCTAAAAAACATGCCGTTCCATGTGGTTTGTCACTTTCCTGTCGGTGTGACACTTGGTATTTTGCTACATGAAAATAAATCCAGAAAATGTATTCCTGCTGAGCAATATATGCATCTTAACGGAAAAAGGTCATTGTCAGAAATAAAATATGTCTTCCATTCGCTCCCACATGTAACCAAAATATATAAATTACAGGCATGAAAAGTTCATTATTTGGTAATTGTTTACAGTTTCTAGTAATTAGTCATTAGCAATATTCAGTAGTTTTTTTTAACAGATTGGCTCTGCAGGGGGACAGGCTGTCATCTCTGTACATGCATAATTTTTCTTAGTTGGGTTAAAACAATCTCATTAATACCTATATCTGGGCTGCATATTAAAACAGTAAACATTATATTATTTGCAATTTAAGGTCCACCCTCATAATTTCATGTAGAATTATTCTTTACACCGAAGAATGTCGCACAGTATTATAGTATATCCCTTTATAGACTCTCTCTTCTTCTTATATTTCAATGCAGTTTCAACTTAAAGTCCCTTACTATTTTTTGTACTGCTGGTTCCAACTATCAAAACAATATAGCAAAATACAGCTGTGAAGACAGACAGACATGTGAAGAAGCATGCAAGACATTGTGTCATGAATGGCGCCCTAAATTCAGAATCCAAGCTAAGCTCCCTGGTCTCAGCTCTCAATTCTGCCTATAACCACCGCCTTTCACCTCGGGAGGAGCCTTTGGCTAATTAGATGTCGCCAGGTCTTATTTGAGAGAGGAACAAAGCAAAAGGTTCTGGACGAGCAAAGGGGCATGATCATCTCACCAAGGATACTGGATTGATGAACGTCACCAGACCCCACAGAGTGGAACACCCCGCTGCCCACTAGACCACCAGGGAAAATCCTCACATTACCCCCCTCTAGGAGGGGCCACTGGACCCTCAAGTTTACCAGGAGACCTGGGATGGGACTGTCTCCTAAGGTGGTCAGCCCTGGCATCAGATTTGACCAGCAGACCCGTATAGCTGGTTTTAACATAGAAACATGAAACAGGTTAGATAATATAAACATCTCAGATAACGAAAGACGGACAGAGGTTGGGTTAACAATTTCCACTATTGATATTTGGGCACCTCCCTACAGGGCTTATCAGCTGCTCTTCTTTGAGATGATGTAACTGCCACGACTGACGTACCCCAGAACAAGACTTAGAGCAATGCTCAACAGAAGGGAGTTTTTCTAAGGAAGCAACTGCCACCATTACAGTAGAAGCTAGACATGAATCTTTGCACTTGGAACCCCACAGGATAGCCTCCCCAGTTTCCCAATCAATGTGGGGGTCGTGTATCTGTAGCCAAGTTAACGGGGAGGACTCATCAATAATGTGAAAAGCTCATTTTTCACAATGCTTATTGTTCAGACACATGGACAATGCTTTGGATTTTTGGGTTATCAGACCTGACCCCAGTGGGCTTTTATCAATAGCAGAAATCCTCATAGGAGGTGTAAGGAGAATAAGGGGAATATTATAACTTTCTGCGAAGGCAGCATCTAAGAAATTCCCACCAGAAACTGAACCTTCAGGCCAGGAAAAAAACTACAGGTACTAAGTTATTTGAGGAAATCTCTCTATCCAAATAGAGCTCCCCTTCTCCATTTGGGTTTTGAGGTTTTCCAGGCCTCTTGGGGCAATTTTTAAGGAAAGTTCCCTTATCCCCACAATATATGCATAAACCCAGGGATCGCCTTCAAGCCCTTTCCTCAGGGGACAAGCGTGTTGCCCCCAACTTCATGGGTTCCCCCTGAGTGCTAGGAAACTAGGGAGTTGGTAATACGTCATTACATATAATAGGGAGATCAGTAATCAATTTGGATGGCTAATTTCATAAGGTCTTCCAGTGGATGAAGGAGGGTAATTAACCAGGCTGTCTTTGACAGAGCAAAAATTCCCCACCCGGAATTGACTAAGAAAAGCTGTATCATTCAACCCTGTCTCAACTGACCAGCGGCGGAATTCTGTACAATACAATTAATCTTTTCCCTTGACGGAGTTTATGAATCGTGAAATCGGCAGAGCTAACACGATCCGGGTCATCATATAACATGGACATGGTAACAAAAAATACCTCTAGGGATAGACAAACAGGATAAGATGGGGGTTATCTTAGTGCCCAGACTTGTGGGTCACTTTGTAGTAAGGTCATAATGAACCTTACTTCATCCACACCAGTAGGGAAGTTGTTAGGGAAAAAGCTAGCAGGCTTCTTGAAAAACAAAAAATAAACTCCTATCTCCATTAAATCTGTAAGGGGGATTTAAGGATCATGGGACAAAACTCTATTACCCAGAGTAGCAAACAGGGCAGACCCCTCAAGAACCACAGCAGAGGCTTGCTTAACTGCGTCCAGCCTGTCGGAGAGGGAACGCAGACCCTGTATAATGTAGTCCTGCTTGCCCTCTTGTTCCTCTAGGCATCGGAGGAGGGTTGAGTACAGCAGTTCAGTATTTTGCAGAATGGCGGTAGCATGACTTTCGGCGTCCATTTTCTTCTTTCTCATTGGCCCGTTGTACTTTCACAAACGGCACCCTAAATCCAGAACCCAAGCTAAGCTCCCTCTCACCTAGGGAGGAGCCCTAGGCTAATTGGATGCCGCCAGGTCTTATTTGAGAGAGGAGCAAAGCAAAAGCTTCTGGGTGAGCAAAGGGGCAAGATCCTCTCACCAAGGATACTGGATTGATGAACGCCACCAGACGCCACAGAGTGGAACAGGCAGGCTGGGCCAGCACAAGCAGAGTAGAATCCTCAGACAGGCCTGGATCAGGATTAGGGAGATCAGAATAATCACAAACAGGCAAGGGTCAGAATTGGAGTCAAAGGGCCAGCAAAGGTCAGTAACAGAAGATCAATCAGATCAATCAGGATTAAGCACCTAGAACTCTACTTATAGAACCTAACAACAGGCAATCTCTTGAACACTGAATTCCCCCTTTCATACCTTTTGAATTTTGCACCATTGTGCATGATGTCATCACGTCGGCGCATAAAACCAGAAGTGCGCCAGCGCACGCACCATAGGGGAACCGGGGACAGAAGAGAAAAGAGCAGCGCAGCGGTTGTCCATGCGGCAGGAGTGGAGGTGGACCCCGCTGCCCACTAGACCACCAGGGTGAATCCTCACACTCTGTATATGAAATGGAGTCTTGTATGGAGAATAAGTAGTCTGCTAAATTGTTTTGTACCAGAACTAGTACTGCAGAAAGTTGTGGACAAATTTAAATTAAACATGTTTAATTTATATATAAAAGGAGGTTGCTTACATACTATAGTATAGTATTAGGAAAGATGTGATTTTTGAGTGTACATACCCTTTAATAAAAGTGTGGGGGGTGGCATGAATTTTTATTAGATAAATATAAAGGAGAATCAAAAATAAAGGTAAAGTGTAATTTTAATAGCAATTTTCACATGGGGACTGTTTTTTTTTTCTATCACCAATTGAAAGAAAGAATGCAGGCTATAGTTGATTGTACAGCTGAATTGCTTTTATTAAATGCATATTGATGAAGGACATTCCCCTAACAATAAGGTGAAGGTTAAATGTGGATTTCTATCCAGAATCAGTATGAAAGTATTGCTTTGTTAAAAATTTTAATTTAAATGTAATCAATATCTGTTTATATCCAGACAACCTACATTGTATATTGTATTTATGGTATAATACGACAAATAGACGAGAACTAAACTCTTACGGAGTTATTCCAGTCCTATGTAAAGCCGATAATAAGAGACCTCTCGTTTGCAAATTGTTTTCATAAACTAAGTGAAGCCTGTACAATTTCCTCAGGGCAACAGAAGCCACGGTGATGATTTCAGCAACACGAGCAAAATAATTTAATACATCTTTGAGCCTAGACAAAGGAAAGGCATTTGTAGTTCTTCTCAAAATAAGTTCAAGCACACTTTTTGGTTTTATTCAGTTTTTTTTACAGTATTCATATAAATTACAATATGCTACATGTGAAATTTGACTTCTAACAGAAAAGTGGAGTCTATATATTAGAAATATTTTATCTTGCATTTGTACATTCTCATAAAGTGATTCTGTCATGATTTTTATGGTATAGTTTTTATTCCTAAATTATTCTGTTTACACTGCAAATAATTCACTCTACTATACAAAATGTCATTCCTAATCCAACAATTGCGTTTTTTAGTTGTAATATTGGTGTTTAGGCAGCCATCTCAGGTCATTTTACCTGGTCATGTGCTTTCAGAAAGAGCCAGTGCTGCACTATGAAACTGCTTTCTGATAGGCTATTGTCCTATGTAAAATAACTGAATGGGGTAGCAGTGTGTTTTTACTATTGAGTGCTGTTTTGATATGTACCAGGGAGCTATTGTTCAGTTGATGTGCTGTGGGGGGGGGGGGGGGGGGGGGGGGGGCTGGAGGTTGATATCACTCCAACTTGCAGTGCAGCAGTAAAGTGTGACTGAAGTTTCCCAGAGCACAAGTCACATGACTGGGGCACCTGGGAAACTGCCAATATGTCTAGCCCCATGTCAGATTTCAAAAAGGATTTTTGTGCAGAAGTCTGCTGGACTATTAACTGGGGAGTTTTGAAAAACTTGTTTTCCCATGACAGTATCCCTGGGTTACATAAATATTCCCGTCTGCTATAAGTAGAACATGGGTTACACTAATACTGCCAGTTTACTCAAAGCAGAACATGGGTTACATTAATACCCCCAGACAACTCACAGCAAAACATAGGTTACATCAAAGCTCCCAGTTTACTCACAGCAGAACATGGGTTTCATTAATACCCCCAGGTTACTAAAAACAGAACATGGGTTACATTAATACCCCTAGGTTACTCACAGCAGAACATGGTTTACATGAATGCCCCCAGTTTACTCAAAGCAAAACTTGGGTTTCATTAATACCCCTAGGTTACTCAAAGCAGAACATGGTTTACATTGATATCCCCGTTTACTCACAAAAGAACAAAGGTTATATAAATGCCCCCAGTTTACGCAAAAAAGAACAAGTTTTACATGAATACCTCCAGTTTTCTCACAGCAGAATATGGTTGACAACTTAGCTTGATAAAGAGCTGAGGTTGGTTCGAAATGTTGCTACTGCTGTTGCCCTGCATGTGAAAATTAAGGCCCAGTTTTAGTTAAGGCCCAGTTTTTTTCATTAGACCAAATTTATGCCAATCCTCTTAAAAACCAAACAGGGCTACAGCATTCCCCCTCTTTTTCAGATTGTCTCTGAGCAGCCCATTACAATTGGCAACAAGTTAAAAAAAAAAACAGAATTTAAAACATTTCTCTCAACACTTCTAAGCCAACACTATGACTGAATGGTGTCAGGAGTTGATAAGCTTTTAGGCTATACAATAAATTTTGAAAAATTCTCAGCATTTTCTTTACAGCCCATCTGGGGTCATACGGTAGGTTGCCACAGAGAAATTGTCAAGTTTCTTTGGTAAAAGGCTCAAAAAGTAAAATAAAGTTTGGTTATCATCAGCAGGATAACATGCCATATCAGGTCACAATGTCTAAACACTGAGAGGTTTTTGTGTGTTCAGTTCGGATGTCATATCAGTCTCTCACTCTGCCTCCCTCTCTAAGTCAAACTAAAATACTAGAATTTTAAAGGGATACTGTCATGGGAAAACATGTTTTTTTCAAAATGCATAAGTTCATAGTGTTGATCCAGCAGAATTCTGCGCTGAAATCCATTACTCAAAAGAGCAAACAGATTTTTTTTATATTCAGTTTTTAAATCTGACATGGGGCTAGACATTTTGTCAATTTCCCAGCTGCCCCTGATCATATGCTTGTGCCAGCACTGCTTTCTGGCAGGCTGTTGTTTTACTTCTCAATGTAACTGAATGGAATGCAGTGGTATATGGGTTTTTACTATTGAGTGCTGTTCTTAGATCTACCAGGCAGCTGTTATCTTGTGTTAGGGAGCTGTTATCTGGTTACCTTCCCATTGTTCTGTTGTTAGACTTCTGGGGTGGGGGTGATATCACTCCAACTTGCAGTACAGCAGTAAAAAGTGATTGAAGTTTATTAGAGCACAAGTCACATGACTTGGAGCAGCTGGGAAATTGACAATATGTCTAGCCCCATGTCAGATTTCAAAATGAAATATAAAAAAAACTATTTGCTCTTTTGAGAAATGGATTTTAATACAGAATTCTGCTGGCACAGCACTATTAACTTGTGTGATTTGAAAAGAAGCCTCCAAATTAGTCGGGCAAAGCAAATCAGGTCCAGCAACTCAGTCTGTAGTTCTGCTGTAGGTCGCCTTTAACCATTTAAATAGTGATGGGCGAATTTATTCGCCAGGGGCGAATTCACGGCGAATTCCCGCGATTCGCCGCTGGCGAATAAATTCGCGAAACTGGAAAAAAAATTCACCAAAAAAAATTCGCCGCGCAAAAACGAGTCGCGCGTTGTTTTTGACGCGACGCGCCGAAAGCGACGCGCGCCGAAAATGACGCGACGCGTCGGAAATGACGCGACGCGCGTCAAAAACGACGCGCGACTCGTTTCGCGAAACGGCGAAAAATTCTCGAATTTCTCTGGAAATTCGCAAATTTTTCGGCGAAGCAAAACGCGGCCGTTTCGCCCATCACTACATTTAAACTGAACTAACAATCCATCAAATGTCATCTCCATAAACTCTATACTGATAATATAACCCAGACTATAGATAAAGTAGCTTTGGAAAATCAATTAATGGTATATTATATATAAGCTCAATTTTTGCACTGTTTTCTCGACACATAGGATTGAATTTCAGGGAGTAATGAGCAAGGTGCAAAAAGCATAAGCTCTGTGCTCTTTTTTGTACATTGCACATTTCAACATTTTTTGTAAATTAGCCTAACATCATTCCCAAGGTATTGGTGAAGCAGATGGAACCTAAAATAGTTTTTCTGTGAGACCTATGTTTGTGCATGGTGTATGTTTTGTTAATTTAGAGCTCTCAAAGGAATCGCAAGAATTGCTTGAATAAAATCTAATATTTTGTAGGAGATACCAATATTTAATTTACAGAAAATGTTCATAACTGCAAATGGGCTGCTCATCCTGGTTCCAGAATGGCAAACAATCAGGCATCACCCTACTTGACTTGAAGAAGGGCTGTAGTACTGGGGATTCGACACAGTTTTTCAATATCTCACAACTTTGACTGTCATCTCCTCACTGTGAATGACACTGTTCAACTCCCTGAACAGTTTAGCAACTTAATCCCACTGTTTCTCCTCAGTATTAACACCCTGTGGTAGGATTTACACAAGGTATATTACCCACTTCTGCCAGTAGACTTTCAGTGCAGGATATATGAGCATCTGGGATGATGATCATTAGTCTACTGTGCCCTTCTTAAAAATGGCGTGTTTCCGTCATTTCACATGGTGCTCAGTAAAGCAACATGGCGGGATCCGTGGGGATGTAGGAGGAGACACATGAGTTAAAGTGGACCCGTCACACCAAAAAAATATTCAAAATCATATTTTATCACATTAGTCA
>CM044431.1:163508331-163588622 GCA_024363595.1 Xenopus borealis | reverse complement strand
CCCCCCCCCCCATGATTCTCGTTGTTTACATAATACCCCCGGCTGGTGCACCTGTTTTTAGAAAACTGCATGTGGCCAGGGTATTTCTGTAGAATCTGATCCACCGCGTTCTTCCACTTCCGTCTTTTCTCCAGGAAGGTATATGTGCAGTCTAGTAAAAAAACTGCCTTTTATGCATCCATGTTAATCTTTCACTCTACTGCTTGCCTAGACCAGAACACAAAAAACAAATGAATAAATAAAGGACAGCGTTAAATGGCAACATTGGACTTCTATATAAATAGCCTGGACTGGTGAAGTTTTTAGCCAACAGGAGCACCTGCCCAGGGTATTAGGTAAGTGAATGTAAGAACCAGGGAGGGCCTAACATTTTGGCACCCGCCATGATTATACCCTTATTCTCCTTAAAGGACCAGTAACATCAAAAAATTTAATTGTTTTAAAGTAATAAAATTATAAGGCAGTGTTGCCCTTCACTGGTAAAACTGTTGTATTTGCTTCAGAAACACTACTATTGTTTATACAACTAACCTGCTCTGTAGCCACGGGGGCAGCCATTCAAAGGAGAAAAGGCTCAAGTTGCACAGCAGATAGCAGGGCAACACTACATGATTTTTTCTTTACTTTAAAACGCTTAAATTTTTTGGTGTTACTGTTCCTTTAAATGAACTGAATTTAACCGTTAATCATACTATATACACGTATTACCCTGTTCAAAAGTATACATGTAAACGTATTAGCCTTTCAAGCTTCTTTTTTTAATTCAGTGATTTCTAATTTAGCAGACAGCAAGAAAAAGGCTTGAAATTGCTAACTATCTATTTCCGCAGTAATCACTTTGGAGCTCACTGGTGGAGCTGCGAGTCAGGCAGTAGTCACCTTTCAGTGCAGCAACTAAGCCTGGGAAAATACTCACTCTGAGAGTCTGAGAGTGTTGTCACTACCAAGCTGGAAATCATTCTGATTGCAAAAAAGCTCACAAACTTGTCATATTCCATTTCCCTGAAAGTTCATAAAAACGTGCCAATGTATTCTCTTACAGCCCCTGTGTAATCAGAATGTCTTATCTCTCCATAGCTCTTGCCATCAGCAAATCTAATTTGCTTATGCCAGGTATGGGACCTGTTATCCAGAATGCTCAAATGTTTTCCTGAGGTTCCTGGGGTTTTCCTGGTTAAGAGAGATTTTTTAGTAATTTGGAACTCCATACATAAAGCCGGAGATACAGGCTGTCAATATTTTCAAATCTGATCTGATCGATATCTGGCCAAGATATTGGTTAGTTGGCCTGTTGGAGGGTCCCATACATGGGCCTTCTTTAGTTAGGATGAAGTGCAATATACTGTTTTATTACTACAGAGAGAAGGGAAATCAAATTTAATAATTTCATTTTTTTTTTGTAAAATTGAGTATATTGGAGATGGTATTCACGAAATTTGGAGCTTTCTGGATAACAGGATATTCCTGACATGGCCACCTGTTGCATGAAATGTTCCTATACCTATACAAAGTTTCCTCTTTTAGAAACAAGACAGAACAGACATATTTGTGTGAGAGTGCAGGCAGAGATATGGCAGCAGTGTCTGAATAACTAGTAAAACAGGGAATGTTAAATAGTAGCATGGTCTTGTGGCTTTATTCTCAGCTATGGCAATATGTTTTTTAGACTATGAAGTAATTGTTTTAATAAAATCTTTCTTTTTTTAATGTTTAAAAGCCTTAGAACAAGATCTTCTATGCAAGCACAGAGCTCAGCATTCCTGCAAAGCGCACAATTTTCCTATACCAGGGAGCTAGAGGTGATGCAATCAGTTTTTCTATCGCCTCTTGCAAAAAATTCTGCTCTTTGATTAGTGCCACAGTACTAGTTCACCTCTTTAAAGGCATTGTTCACCTTTGAGTTAAATTTTCGTATGATGTGGAGAGTGATATTGTGAGACAATTTAGCAATTATTTGTGGTTTACGAGTTTTTAGCTTATTTATGTAGTTGCTTGGGTCCAAATTACCCTAGCAAACATGCATTGATTTGAATTATAGACTGGATCATGAATAAGAGAGGGCCTGAATAGAAAGATGGTTGATAAAAAGCGCACGTGTGCAGTGCTGCTCGGCGGAGGTCCTGTAATAGGTGAGGGGGGGTCGGAGGGGGTGAGGGGGGTTGGCGGGGGGCCGTGGACGGCAGTCCCAGTGGGCCCCGGGCCCCCCAGTCCGATCCTGGCATTAACAATACATTTGTAGCCTTACAGAGAATTTATTTTAAGATGAGGTCAGTGACCCCCCATTGGAAAGCTGGAAAGAGTCTGAAGTAGAAGGCAAATAATTAAAAATAAAATAAAAAATAAGTAATGAAGACTAATTGAAGTTGTTTGTAATTGGCCATTCTGTAACTTACTAAAAGTTAACTTAAAGGTGAACCACTCCATTAAGGTTTGATTTGAATTACAATAAACCCAAAAGATACAGTATGTTTTACTTGAAATAATGCTATTGGGCCTGTGTAAAAATGTCATTGATTTGAATAAGATCCGCTTGCATGCAATCATACAGTGTGAAGGTCTGCAAATACCTGCCTTTATGTATTTGGGCCAACCTTGGCTCCACTACATGTACAGTAACTTTTCTGTCAAAAAATACCGGCTTTCCTATATATTTATCTTTTTTCCCTATTAATAACATTAGTATCAACCATAATTTTTACCGGCCAGGCCAGTAAAACACCGGCCAGGTGGCAACCCTACATGTAACTGCCTGCAAGCGGATTCAGATCAATAGAAACGGGGCATGGAGTGGATCTGCTTTTCATCCTGAAGAAAAATAATCAGGCTGAGAGCAGCACAACAAATGCTTTGTTTGACTTGACCTTTTTTTGCTTCTGGTGACCTCTATGATATTCTTTATCTCACTCACCTTATTGAACACAAGTACTAACTTAGAGTCACAATTAAATTCTGGAAAATGAACCTATAGCTGAGTCAGCAGCAGTGGGAAGCTTTGTGTATAAATGTATATAGGAACATAAAAAATATGTACCTTGCTGATTTACAATCTGTAGTTCTGTTATTGATTAACTTTGCTGCAGTTAACTCCTTAGAAGCCATGAACTACAGAATATTTTTTTTTTATTACTATACACAAACACAAGCAGGATCACCACTATGGGATTTTGCCAAACAAATGTTCATCTTTGAAATATTAGTTCATTATGACAAGTAGACAAAGTTTTGGTTCCCTTTGGGTGTATTTTCCGGTTAAATGCAGGATATTCTTTTGCTAAATATAAATATAGTCGCTGTAGCAATAATAAAAATACACCTTTAAAATGACATAGAAAATATTAAAAACAAATATTGTTGCAGGAAAGGAATGTGCAATACACAAATGCAACCACCAGGTGTCATAATGTGTTTACAATACATACTACTTGTATAGTCATAGGGCAATACTTTAGATAGTATTGTTACACAGTTATAACACCTGAATCTTGTGGCACATATACCAGGAGGCTAAGCAAAAAAGTAATTTTACATTTTTTTTATTTCCAAGTGTACAGTAAATCCTAAAGATTATGTAGGACGTTACTTTTATCCTTTTTTTTCACATGGAGACCAAATTACTTTGGAATTTTTGCCTTTAGTATTTATCACTTTATTTAATGCTCGACTTAGTCTACTTTTATAGCTTTCCCCTGTGAGTTGTCACAGGTTGTTAAACTTGCACAGTTACCACATTTAAAAAAACACAAGGTTTAGGTGATTAGCATGTGTACTTTTATGTATTTACTTTTGGAACTTTGCATTCATTTCTTGATACACCTGATATCCTGGGCTTTTTTTCTTTCATTTGGGGGCTTTTTGGGTCTATATTAAGTCTTTCCAAATCCTCATCTGTAACCATGGTGCAAAACTGACTTATTTTTGTTGAAATAAAAGGGAATTTATACTATAAAATGAAATCTAGCAATGCAAGCATTATAAGCACACTAGGTGACTTGATCGGGAGTTACCACAGGGATTAGAGCTAAGGCCTGAGACCAATTGTCAGGGGCTCCTCTTTAGAAAAAAAATGTCGACCCCCGCCAACACCCAACCATAGACTGACCAGGTTCAACGCATTGATTTTTATACCTGCACCTGTCTCACCCATCTCTGGGGTTACATAAGGGCTATACAGCGGTAGAAATAAAAGAGGCAAGGCGTTATCTGTAACATAAAGAGGGCTGACAAGTTGTGATTCCCAAACATGTAGGATGTAAGTGACAACCCACTTGTTTGGGAATCCGTTGGACAAGCCTGCCCAATCCAAGTGTTTCTTGCTGACCTAAACCTCAATACTTTTGTATGTTTAAATGCTATAAAACATTGTATCCCTTTCATTGTATCCTTCTCCTTTACCATTAAAGGAACAGTAACATAAACAAACAAAAGTGTTTTAAAGTGATGAAAATGCAATGTACAGTTGTGTTTGCTCCAGAAACACTACTATAGTTCATATAAACAAGCTGGTGTGCAGCAATGGTGAAAACGGGAAAAAAAGGCTATATGGCACAGGTTAAATTGTGGATAACAGATAACATTATCTTCCGAAGAGCTTATCTGCTATCTGTTGTGTAACCTGAGGCTTTTCTCCTTTGAGAGGCTGCCCCCGTAGCAATTATTATTTTGAATTTGGAAAATACTTCTATTCACTCCCCAAAGCCAAAGGGGGGGTTAAGGACAGTTATCCTTCAACATCTATCCCAAACTACTGGATCCTTGTCCGCCTCCAAGCCTAATGTCACTGCTGCTGCAGCCTTGCAATCCCCTCAACATGTGTGAACTTGGTAACACCATCAGAGCTATTGATTTTTATAATGTAAGCTAATAGGTGTGGTAATATAAACTAATAGTCTTCAAGGCACAAACCAAAGATTGGTTGAAAACTTGTAGCCGTAATGTCTCTGGAGCGAATAGCCTATCTCTTATCAAGCAGGGACTATAAGTCCAATGCAGTTCCACCCAATTACAAACGGAAATTGGGCTCATCTTCAGATAGTTCACCACTTCTGTTTTCTATTTGTAACCTTTGAAGTTTAAAGTTTGATTTTGCACCTTGTTACATCTTTGTTATGTACAGTATTTTTATGTACAGTATTTCTAAAGCAGCTCTGTGAGAATTGCTGGAACTTTATAACTGGACACCGGTAACTACATCAAACACTGCCTAGTGACAGGAAGAACATTAGAAGAAAACGTTAAAAAATAAGTACACTTTTTGTTTGAAAATCAACTAAACAGCTTCCAAAAAACCTTTTTTATTATTATTATTAATAATAATAACATGTATTTCTATAGCACCAACATATTTTGTAGCACTGTAAAGTAAATGTGATTATACAACTAAATCACATGAATTACATACATAGAACATATGGAGTTACATACATCACAACCAATGCTGGTACAAAAGTTGAGGAAGGCCCTGTGAAGAAAGAGTTTACAATCTAAAGGGAAGGGAATGATACACAAGGTGTGGGAGTGGGCAAGATCAGAGTTAAGTGGGTGAGAGATGTGGTACTATATGTGGTATTGCATTGGGTAGTTAAGAGTGAGAGTAGGCTTCTCTAAATAAGTACATTTTAAGAGATTTCTTGAAAGCAGAAAGGTTGGGAGAAAGTCGGGCAGACTGTGGGAGAGAATTCCAGAGGAAGGGTGCAGCCCTTGCAAAGTCTTGAATGTGAGGAGGTTTGCATATGCAAATTAGGGCCAGGGAGGGTAATCACATGACTTTTTGACACAAAACAAGGAAGTAAAAAATGTTTTCCAATTCCCACCCATAATTTGCATATGCAAATTAGGGTTCAGATTCGGTTCAGTATTCAGCCACATCTTTCAGGAAGGATTCGGGGGTTCGGCCGAATCCAAAATAGTGGATTCGGTGCATCCCTAGAATAAAGTAAAGTCTCCAAAAGTCTGATTCTGAGCGGGATTTGCACCAGCGATGCTCAAGTGCACGCAAGTATCTTTGGAGCGCTTTTGTGTCAGTATGCCAAGATTGAGGTGGTTTGGGGTCTAGCATGTTTAGTTTTTACAGGAGCAAGCTAATTATGGGCAGTAGTGAGTGTGCTATAGTAGACAGAGGTAGCCACATTAGGACAAGAGATAGCTGAGATATTAGAGTGAAGAGAGTCAAAGGACGAAGGGAGATACGACACATCCAGAGCTTGCAAGTCACAGTAGGTATGTGTTTGGGGATTAGCAGGGGGTGAGGAGGGAGTTAGTGAGAGTTGAAATGTGAGCACATTGTGATCAGAGAGGGGAAACGGTGATTTAGTAAAATTGGTGGTTGAACAGAGTCTGGTAAATATGAGATCCAGGGCGTTACCATTGGTGCAAGAGGGGGGAGTCTGAGCACAAAGATAGGCCTAGAGAGGATGTTAGCGAAAAGAAGTTTAGAGACGGAAGGGATGTTAATGTTGTTAACAGGTATATTAAAGTCACCTAATATGATTGTTAGATGAAAGTAAGGAAGCCAGGCAGCAAAGTTGTCCAAAAATTGTGCTGTTGATCCAGGTGGTCGATATATAACAGCAATGCAGAGTGAAACAGGAGAAAAGAGCCTAATGCATTGAACCTCAAATGAGGAGAATGATAAAGAACAGGGGGGATAACTGAAAAAGTAAAAGCGGGGAGAGAGAAGCAACCCTACCCAACCCCCAGGTCTGTTTCCAGGCCTGGGACTATGAGTAAGGTGTAGGCCCCCATAGGACAGGGCAGCAGGTGAAACAGTGTCAGTGGGAGAAAGCCAGGGTTCAGTAAGTGCAAGCAGGTTAAAGGAATTGGTAATGAAATGGTTGTGTATAGCGGTGAGTATGCTGCAAACAGATCTGGCATTTCAGAGAGCACAGAAAAGATTAACTGGGTTTTTGGGTATAGGGACAAGAGTTCTGTACTGTTGGAATTTCCCCCGAAGAGAAGGAGCCCATGGCCGTGATATAACTGGGATGGGGTAAGGGCCAGGGTTTGGGGAAATGTCCCCAGCTGCCAGCTGAGTCTGGTGTTTTTTCTAAAATAGAAGCTGAAATTTTTAATAGTGTCAATGACTTACACAAAATCTGCGATGTTGTTCCTAAACACAGATTTGTAGCAAAAAAAAACCATTGTATGTATCTTTGCCTCATTGAGCAGTTGGCTGGTAGGATAATGTCATGCGTGTTTTTGTTTGTTATGCTGTCAGTAGGGTTGCCACCTTTGGTAAAAATTTTTACCGGCAGGTGGGGGGCAGGGTCACAAAGGGGCGGGGAGTGATGTCAAAGGGGGCCGGGCGTGAAGTCAAAGGGGGCGGAGCCACATCCAACGATCAGCTGAAGACTGCGAGAAAGGTAAGTTTTAACTGGAACTAAGGCAGGGTAAGGGCCTTTTTTAAGTGGTATTACAAATTTACCGGCAGCTACATTGCCGGTAAATTTGTAATACCGGCCCCGGCCTTTGCTGGTGTTTTACCGGCTAGGCCGGTAAAATACCGGCTGGGTGGCAACCCTAGCTGTCAGTTCTCCAGGACTCTCTTCAGTGCTACTCTAAGGCATATTGTAGTAAAGAGGGCTATTTGTTCTCCACTTCCCGTTGTAATATACCATGACATGCGTAGTGCTCCTTAGCCCCACCTAGTGGCAGCTATGAGAATAGCAAACAGGGACTTTCCTACTTTGGGGGCTATTCTCAGATCTACCACTAGGTGGGGCTAGGGGGCACCTATAGCAATGCAAAAAATCCTTCAGCACAGGTGTCAGGTAGCTACCATTGTTCTGTTTACTAGCTGTTAATGGGCTGCTGTGGAGAGCATGGAGGGGGTTGATATCATTCGAGCTTGCACTATAGCAGTAAAGAGTGACTGAATTTAAAGGGATCCTGTCATGGGAAAAAAAGGGTTTTTTCAAAACACATCAGTTAAAGGGACAGTAACATCAAATTAAAAAAGAATATATATACATGACTTTCCTGCAATATGCTGATCACTCATGCTGTTTGGGTAGGACATCTGAGAAAAATCAAACCGTCACTGCCCCACAGCATCCAAGGGGTCTCCGCCATCTTCTTCCTTCTTCTCCCCTGCGTCCGCGCTGCTGAGAGTCTCTTCCGGTGCCGACTTGCAGTTTTGTGAGGTCACTTCCGGAAATGACGTCACTTGACAACCGAGCCGGCACTGCGGCTTCAGTTTCTGCAGCAGCCTCTCTCCCCCACCTTCTGACTTTCTCTTCCCGCAGCCTCTCTACCCCACTGTCAACCTTTCTGTCCCCGCAGCTTCAGCCTTTCCAAAATGCAGCCTCTCTTCCCCTACCTTCCGACTTTCTCTTCCTGCGGCTTCTCTCCCCCACTGTCAACCTTTCTGTTCCCGCAGCTTCATCCTTTCCAAAATGCAGCCTCTCTCCCTCCACCTTCCGACTTTCTCTTACCGCAGACTCTCTGCCCCACCGGCAGCCTTTCACTACTGTTGCCAGCAGCCGACCGTTCACCTCTCTGCGCCTGGCTGCTCTGCTCGATACTGGACTTCCGGCTCCTCACTTCCGGTGCTGGGTGGAACAGCGTCAGGGGCCATGATCCATGGTAATGGCGATCAGGTAGTTTTTCATTTTTTTAAAAAAACCATAGGTATTTTGGATTGATGCATTATGGCATTTACATTTATTTTGCCTTACAGAATGAGATTTTTAAATAAAAAAATGTGATGTTACTGTCCCTTTAATAGTGCTGCTCCAGTAGGCATCTGTACTGAAATCCATTTCTCAAAAGAGCAAACAGATTTTTTTATATTCAGTTTTGAAATCTGACACAGGGCTAGCCATGTCAATTTCCCAGCTGCCCCAGTCATGTGACTTGTGCCAGCACTTTAGGAGGGAACTGCTTTCTGACAGGCTGTTGTTTTTCCTTCTCAATGTAACTGAATAGTATGCAGTGGGACATGGGTTTTTACTATTCAGTGCTGTTCTTAGATCTACCAGTCAGCTGTTATCTTGTGTTAGGGAGCTATTATCTGGTTACCTTCCCATTTTTCTGTTGTTAGGCTGCACAGTTTGTAAGTACTTGCAGTACAGCAGTAAAGGGTGAAAGAAGTTTATCAGAGCACAAGTCACATGGCTTGGGGCAGCTGGGAAATTGACAATATGTCTAGCCCCATGTCAGATTTCAAAATTAAATATTAAAAAATCTGTTTGCTCTTTTTGGAACAGCACTATTTGATGCATTTTGGAAAAAAAAAAAATTCCCATATCAATCATAGCACAAGTCACATGACTTGGAAACTTAGAATATGTCTAGCGCCATGCCAAATTTCAAAACTAAATATTAAACAATCTGTTTGCTCTTTTAAAAAATGGGTTCAGTGCTGGAGCAGCACTATCAACTGCTGTGTTTTATTTTATTTATTTATTTTTAAACGTGTTTTTCTGCTACAGTGTCCCTTTAAAGCTAGGCTTGTCTTGTCCTTAAAGTACTGAGTACTGAGTCCTTAAAGTTGAGTACTGCAGCGTTCAACATTCCAGAATGATACTGTCAGATGTATTGTGAGCTGCCATATAGTGGCTACTGGTGGCATACCAGTGACATTCCGTCAGTTTTCAGTGAATGTATCCCTGTGAGTAATACCTGGGAGAGTCCACAACTGTTTGTTTGCAATAGCATAAAAAGTGGCCTAACAAGTAAGTCCCCATTCCCTCCCTCCCCTTAGTATCTGCTATGCCCAGGAAAGTTTTTTATTCATATGACATGGATACTGGATCACAAGGCATTTGTAGTGTTATGAAAATATGTTATTGTCATAACCTAGAATGCATGCATGGAATGATAAACACACTGCACTGCAAGTGTTTAATTTCAAAGTTTCATTTTGCAGAATATTTAATGAAGGCATTGACATTTTAAGGTGCAGGTGCTCTGGGCCGATGGAAAGTGATTAATAAGACTCCTCCCATTGCTTTAATGCACCACTTGGATAATGCTGCCTGAAGACCCTACTTGACACCTGCCTCTGGTTTGGCTTCAGGCTGGTGGAAAATACAATGAGCAATACATAATTGCCTATAAACTCTCTTCCCAGTCTGCCTTCTGGTGTAATCAGAATTTTCCCCCAAAAAAATGTATTCAGAACATTTTCCCAAATTCAGAGGATTTCCTGCAGCCTGGAATTCTATGCAACATGGTGCACACAAACGCACACTAGAAATGTCAATAAATATAAATGCCTTCATGCCAATGTACACTATTGGTCCACAGGCATGAACATCACAATAGACTTCAGTAGATTTATAGATTGTAAGCTCTCCAGTGCAAGGACCTCATTCCAACAGTGTTTTGAAACTCCTGAACTTATCTATTCTGTTTAATTTATAATGATCAGACCCCTATTTGTGGTTACACCTTGTAAAGCACTGCGCAGATTTGTGTTATATAAATAAATACATTACAGATAGATACCAGAAATCAGGCTCTTCTGCAGGAATCCCTGTATTTAGCTGTTTAGGGGCTACTGGGTTAATCCAGTATATGGGGCAAATTTACAAAATTTGTGTGAAGGATTCGAAGTTCGATCGAATTTGATCGAATACCGATCGTACGTTTTTGATATTCGATCAAAAGCCTCGATTGTTCGAATCGTACAAATTTTTTGGAGACTCGAAGGCAAAAGTATGATTTTTTCGTGAAATCGAAAGATCGGTATCCGATCGTACGATTTCATTGAGAAATCGAATAACGAGCAAAAAGATAGCCTAGAACGATTCGATAAGCATTCGATAGTTGAATTCTTATCGAATTTCGAATGGATTCGTAGGATTTTAAGGGAATTTCAGTAAATTTGCCCCTATGTGTCAGGTGGGGAACTGAGGCTTCTAACATTCTCTTTTTCTACTCTTCTAGGTACTGATGCTTCAAATGAATACACTGGAGGTAATCCAGAAGCTGCAACAAAAAAAATGCCTTTCAAACAAAATGTGTCCTTAAGTTTGATGGAACAGAAACTGCACTTCAAACAACTGAAGGGCTACAGTGCATATTTTTTTTAGGGATGCACCGAATATACTATTTTGGATTCGGCCAAACCCCAGACTCCGCAGTGAAAGATTCGGCCGAACCCCAGAATCCGCTGTGAAAGATTCGGCTGAATCCCTAACCGAATCCGACCCCTAACTTGCATATGAGGGGGAGGATAAAAGTTAAATTTTTTTTTACTTCCTTGTTTTGTGATGAAAAGTCACATGATTTTAAGGATTTGGTTCAGCCAGGCATAAGGATTCAGACGAATTTGAATCCTGCTGAAAATGGCTGAATCCGAACCGAATCCTGGATTCGGCGCATCCCTAATTTTTTTGTTGTGTTAGACAGTCTGGTTTCTCCTAGAGGTGTACATTTTTCATTTGCACATTTGTATTTAAAGAATTGTAGCATTACTGGTCAAATGCATATGTTAAAAGCACAAAGTTCTCCCTTTTCAACAAAAAAATAGTTTGTCAGGCATTTGTTCCTTGTTCCTAAGGTTTTTGTTTTTCCTTTCTACACTGATGAAAAAAGGTTACAAATGTATGCAGAAAACATTTTCAACATTTGCCTTTTTGGGTTTTGTTGAAGTGTATATTGTAATATGGTGGTAAAGTATTATTTTGTAGAATTATTACTTTGTTTCAATGTGATTTTTTTTTTATTTTTTGCTGGTTCAGCACATGTGAATTGTCTGTAAAAGTAAAGACAAATTACATACCTGTTTTGTGAAAATTGACTTAAAGGCACTATGAGGATGTCTTATGAGGCCGTTTGTTTATCCCTATGAGGAAAGGGGCATTGCAGCTTATTGCTGGCAGTCAAACTTCCTAAGGTCATCTGATATGCTCATCATTTGTGTGTCTTGTTTGTCAAGTATACAACTGGCAGAATAAACATACTTTTTCCTAAATGACTTTGTTATATCTTTAAACATTATAGCAGTGTTATTTGTGCTTTTTTACTTATTTAATAATACAACAGTACCTTGTACTTGATCCAAACTAAAAAAAATAATCCTTATTGGAAGCAAAACCAGCCTATTGGGTTTCTAGATCCAAATAACAGAATGATCAGCTATCCTGAAAACCCCAGGTCCCATACCTGTAGTGTATTTCATATTTGGCCTACCATGTAGAAGACTTAAAGCAAGGGTTAAATATAAGAATGCTCTTTTCACTTTAAGAACACTTGCAGGTTGATGTATAAAAATATTTACATTAGTTAAGGTGCAGTATACTTAAGGAGATTTCTATTTTGAGCTATAGCTCCATATGTTCTTTGGATTTTATAATGAATGCCTTTGTGTTTATATCCCTGACATACAGTAGAAGCAAGCTAATTGCTGGGAAGCACTTTCTGTAAATTTTATTTACCATGTATGGTTATTATTGAGAACATAATCCAGGCACAGAATTTGGGATAATGCTGCTACGTTATTCTTTGAAGTTACTATGCAGCAGATCATGTCATATTTCAAATCAAAAGAGACAATAATATATAATAACATACTTACTCAGGGGTCACTTATAGCTTAATAGCATATATTCCAAGCAACTTTTCTATTGTCCTTTATTTATTTTTTTTATACAAGTTTTTGAATTCCTTCTGGCTCTTTCCAGCTTTCAAATAGCAGTCACTGACACCATCTAAAATCTAATGCTCTGTAAGGCTATTGCTACACTTTATTATTTTTTATGTTCAGACCCTCTCCTATTCATATTCCAGTCTCTTCAATTCAATTCAAATCAATGCATGGTTGCGGGGGTAATTTGGATCCCAACAACCAGACTGTTGAAACTGCAGAGCTGCTGAATAAATATCTAAATAACTTAAAAACCATAGATAATAAAAAGTGAAAAGTTGTCTCAGAATTTCACGCTCTACCTCAAACTAAAAGTTAAGGTAGGACACATTAAAGCTGCTGGCTGCCTCTCAGGTGGAGCGCTAATAGTCAAGCACATGGTGATTTCACATGAACACACAAATACTGGTGTATGGCTCTATTCAAAGACAAAGTCAATAAATCGATGGTCTAGAGATAAAGAAGCTAAAAAAGTGAATGTAAGAAATAATGATGCTGATGAAATGGTTTCTCACTAAGGTAACCCCCAGTCCAAAGGTTGCCAATCAATTTTTCCAGTGTTCAAAAATCCAAATGGAGTGAGGCCAACTCAAATATTGATAAGTTAGAAGGCTTTATTAGGACATACATATGCCTAAAGCGTTTTGTGCCTGTGTGGGCACTCATAGGCTATAGGTCTCCCCAGGTACAATACTTTTAAAGAGCTATCGACCAATTAAAATACATTACATCACAAAAAGTTTTGGCCAATAAGCGAGAGGATCAATACAAAGTGCAGAACCAATAAGGGCATACTGTATATCACATTGGTTGCATTCTGACAAAAAGAATAGAAATGTATTACACAAAAACACCTCATGTTTTTACATATTTACATACAATATAAAGAAAGAAAACTGATGTAGAAAATTCTGGAAAAATAAGGAAAATCACAAAATTAAACTCTGCGAAGAACACCCTCACATTATAAATAAACATAACAGAAAAATTGTGTGCAACAAAATATATTTTATAAGGAAAAAAAATCAAATAAAAGATAAGAAAATAAAGAGTAAGAAAATAATGAAAAAATATGGAAATGAATATTTGTGTTCCAGAAATTAGTGGAGTATCAGTTTGCCATGTCGTATCCAGACTCTATTCAGCATAGGGTTGCCACCTTTTCTTGAAAAAAAAACGGCCTTCCTATTTATTTATTTTTTTTTCCTATTAATAACATTGGGATCAACCATCAAAAATACCGGCAAGGCCGGTAAAATACCCGCCAGGTGGCAACCCTAACTCAGCAGGGCCTTATATGTTGGACCCATGCTGAACAGCATTATGGGTACCACATGCACCCCAGCTGGATAGATTAAATCTTGGTTATCTACCATTAATGACAGTATAGTTACTTAGTGAACAAACTGACCTTAGAAAAGAAAGGGGAATGTTATAATAATAATCCTGAGATCTAAAAATGGGAATGAAAATACATAACAACTAGAATTTGGTAGCTGGGCAATGGAACTTTTTATTATAAGCAGGGGCGCTCCGCCAATGAGGCGAGTTGAGGCACTCGCCTCCAGGGCCGCCATTAGAAATCACGGGGCCCCGCACAACAAAATTGTCGAGGCCCCCTGGGCTCCGCCCACCCAGGCATCTAAGCCCCGCCCCAATCCCCGCCGAAAGTTAAAAAGACCAAACAGACATCAGCGCTAAAAAAGTAAACCCCCCAGGGTTCACTTATAAGTTAAAAAAAAATTGGTGCAAGCCCCCCCCCCATAAAAGCATTTTTAAAGCATTGGTGCCAGAGCCCCTCATATAAGTTTAAAAAAATTGGGGCCCCAAAAATAATTTTTTAATAAAACATTGGCGACAGGGCCCCCCTTACAAGTTAAAAAAATTGGGGCCCCAAAAATATTTTTTTTAATAAAACATTGGCGACAGGGCCCCCCTTACAAGTTAAAAAAATTGGGGCCCCAAAAATAACCATTTAAAAAAACATTGGTGGCAGGGCCCCCGCTAACAAGTTAAAAAAAAAATTATTGGAGCCCCATAAAATAAAAAATTGGTGACAGGGGCCTATAGATATTAAAAGAAAACATTTGAGGCCAGGGGATTAAAAAAACAAAAAAAAAACCCACATTGGTGTTGGTAGAATTGAACTCATGGCTGCAGGACTTCAGCATACTTGCTTGACTTCAGGTATTTTCTTTAGTGCTGGCTCCTCGTGACTTCGGGTATTTCCGTGACTTCAGGACTTTAAGTGTCGGCTGTCTTCGCGTCTGTTCGGCACTTCCACATCGGGACTTCAGCAATCGGCTCGGCGCTGGTAAGGGGGGCCCGGCTCTTCGGAAAATGCAGCACTGCCGGGCCCCCCTTCAGCCCCGGGCCCGGGACACTTGTCCCCCCAGTCCCCCCCTGATGGCGGCCCTGCTCGCCTCAGGCGGTAGCGCCCCCCTGGTTACCAGGGGTGGCAAAAATGTAGCTCCTGGTAACTTGCACGCTCTGCACTAGCACCGTGAACTACCCCTGTCTGGAGCTCACTTTTGAGCGCCGTGGGGAAGGGGGGGGGCGGCAACTTCAAAGCCGCCTCAGGCGGCACGGAGCCTAGGATCGCCCCTGATTATAAGGCATGTGAGGGCTTCCCAATGGGATTTTAACCTTGGGCATACCAGTGCCTTGAAGTGTTTCTGGCTCACAGTTCTGATACATTGGGGGTCATTTCTAAAGTTTGCTCAGCACATATATATTTGCAAATGTTTCTACTGCTCATGTTTTTTCATGAACGCTGAAATATTGCACTGCCTTGCCCATCAAAGATATTTGCAAAAGAGATTGCTGTTTGACGATAATTTAAACTTGCAAACTGCAAAACCTGTTTTGCATATATTTTTTCTGCCACCAAAGTTCTGCTGTAACTCAAACGCAGATTGTGTGCATATATATGCGATTTGACATTATACCATATTTAAAAAGCTGTTATGGACATTCACAGTGTGCATAAAAACTTTCAATTCTGTCTGCGCATTAAGTACAGCAATCTTATTTTCACTGTGAGAATCAATCTGTGATTCGTGAAGTTTATAAATGAACCCCATTGTTTCTGTAGAAAGGGAATGGCAAAGGAATGACAAAAATTAACACACAAGTAACTTTAATTGATCATTAGTGGTTCATTTTTATGTCAACTGTTAGTATGTTCAAAAATATCATAAGAATATGACAGTTAGTTTTGCACTTGTTAGTTAGACTGACAGAATGGTCAAATATTTGCTAAATTGGCTACACAGGATGTAGATTGGCTATTACCAGGGCCGGTCGTACCAAGTGCAGGGCCCAATTGGAACCATTTTGGCGGGGCCCCGTAGAAGGAACTTTGCTGTCTGTCGCAGGGTCACAGATTTGGGTTTGTGGGTGGGCTGGGCCAATCAGGTTCAGCTGTGGCCTGGGCCAATCTGGATGAGGGGTAGACTGGGCTACTGGGGAATTAAGGGAATAGGAATCAGAGCTCGCACTGGAGCGGGGCCCCCATAAGTGCGGGGCCCAATTGGGCCAAATTGGTCCAATGTGCTTAAGACCGGCACTGGCTATTACACATCCCTTTTTAATTGCTGTTATGTTCGATAATATCCCTCCCTCTCATTAAAGGAATATATGATGTAGTTTGCATTTCTGTAAAAGTATTTGCTGTATGAGTGACATTTTAACATACGGTTTATAATGACTTTTGTGTGCATGAGGAATGTATGGAGGGCAGTGGCTGGCTAGTAGGATATCATAAATCAGAAACATTGCTATGAGATTATGTGCTGTAATTATAACAATGCAGGAATTCCACCAATAACTCTTTGAAGACTATTATCCCATTGATTATATAGACTGGCACAAACCAGACCAACAGAAAAGTGCTGCAATTAAAAAAGTATCCATTTAAAGGGATCCTGCCATGGGGAAAAAACTATTTTTAGAAGTGCATCAGTTAATAGTGCTGTTCCAGAAGAATTCTGCACTGAAATCCATTTCTCAAAAGAGCAAACAGATTTTTTTATATTTCATTTTAAAATCTGACATGGGGCTAGACATTTTCTCAATTTCCCAGTTGCCCCAAGTCATGTGACTTGTGATCTGATAAACTTCAATGACTCTTTACTGCTGTACTGCAAGTTAGAGGGATATCACCCCCTCCCTTACCCCCACCCAGCAGCCTAACAACAGAACAATGGGAAGGTAACCAGATAACAGCTCACTAACACGAGATAACAGCTGCCTGGTAGATCTAAGAACATCACTCAATAGTAAAAACCCATGTCCCACTGCCTACAATTGTTACATTGAGAAGGAAAAAGAACAGCCTGACAGATAGCAGTTCCCTCCTAAGGGCAAGGCCAGACGGGGAGATTCGGGGGAGATCTGTCGCATGGCGACTTCTCGCAGCGACGAATCTCCCCCGAATCTCCCCGAATAGCTAACTAGCGCTGCTCACCCACTCTGCGTAAAGTCGCCTGCGCTTGTTCACACGCAGCGGCACGATTTTAAAAGTCACTCAAAATTGCCTGGCGAGGCAACTTTGAGCGACTTTTAAAATCGAATTGTAATAGAAGCCTATGGGAAGCTCCCCCATAGGCTTCTGAGGCTAAGTCCTTCTCTAATACCATTCGTACAATCAGAGCGATCAATCGTTCGAATCGTACAAATTTTTCGGATGCTCAAATGAAATTTCACGCTTATTTCGTGAAATCGAACGATCAGTCGAATGCTTATCGGATTGGGAATTTGGTCGAACTAATTTCTGGGAATAATAGTAAATTTGCCCCTTAATCATAGGCTAAAGAGTTTTGAAAAAGATCACACTTTAGGTTCAAAATGCTGATTCTTTAATGAGCCATCATAATTGTAAATTGTCAAGCAGGGCTGGAACAGACATACATCTTTAGCAGATTGTATGTAGATTTGTGTGAAAATTTAGGTGACATTTCCCTTTTAAATGCCTTCGATCATAGAATTTATGGCTCGACACTCAGAGGACCATTGTCTTAGATTCTACTTCTCAGTTAGTGTTTACACACACTGTTGCACAGCCACAATATTGTGCTGTGTGTTGTGTTTTGATCCTCTGCTATCAAAACACAGCTACCAAACATAACAGTATGTTGGACGAACAATCCGTTGCAATCTCCCGACCTACAACTAACCATTCAGATTACAATGTTCTGGCCATGAATTGACAAACAGCAATGACGAAAGTTATGTCCGACAAATAGGAATTGTCAAATAGGCAATACATGCAGAGATATTATCGGTAGCCAACCGAAATCTTCTAACCCAAGAGTGCCCATACTTTTCTAATGAGGGGTCTACGTTTAGTGATGCTGTCCCATTAATTGTCAGCATTCTGTTCCATGGAAAATATTACTTAAATATTATATGAATTTATGAACATACAGTATACATATTGCTATGTTTACCAACTATTTATTATGTAACTTTAATAAATATTTAAATAAAAAGAATGAAACAGGAGGGTAATTTAGACAAGCTGTTTATTGACAGTGTCTTGAGATCTACTGATCACCAGCTAACGGTTAGCTGATAGTTCCCGTTCTACATTTTGGACACCCCTGTTTTAACCTCGACTAAACTACAGATTGCAACGGCACAAAAAATGATGGTACTATCTACACATGGTCAGAATTTCGTATAACTTTGCATCTGTGGCCAGCTTTAAGTTTGCGGAAAACAGATCTTTACAAAAAAATAATAAAACTTTGCATTGCATAGCAATTAAAACCAATGGGGCCCAAAGAAGAATCCGCATCACTTTACATTAATAAGCAAGTCTTTAATAATTCCTTCTGTTTAAAGGGCAATTGTTTCCCCCACTAGAGGTGTGGGCTAATAGAGCTTGCACTCCAGTTAAGGTCCCCATAGATGCACAGATCTTTCTCTGCCAAATCGTATATCTTATGATTTTTCGTCTGACATCGGTCTGATGATTGATCGGCCAGGTTAGAAAATCTTTATCGGTCCCCATGCAATCTACCTATGTTTGCAGGGCCAAGCAGGCAGCGACCCTTCAGTTTTGTTGGCAATATCGCCTGGAATGGTCTTTTTAGTTGATGGACATATCAAACATTTAAATGATCGTTTTGAGGCAATCGTGGTTTTACGATAACCATTGGATCTTTTAAAAATCTTTACGTCTATGGCCAGCTTTAGAGGAAAGAATTGTTTTTGGATTCTTTTTTTAAATTGCCCCTGCCAGCGTTATGTTGTCCACAACGATGGAAGCTCCTGGTGTGAGTGGCCATGTTCTGTAGCACACATGAGCTTCTGTGCGTACATCTCCTGGGCTGGCAGCCTAGCTCCGGTGGGGGCATTTTGTTTAAAAACTATTGTACCAGAGTACAGCTCTAATGTGGCCAAAAATACCATATTTTATATACTGCACTTATTCCACCAGCCTAAAGTTTCAGCTTCTCAATAGCAGCAATGATCCAGGACTTTAAACTTGTCACATGGGGTCACCATCTTGGAAAGTGTTTGCGACACTCACATGCTCAGTGGGCTCTGAGCAGCTGTTGAGAAGCTAAGTTAGGGGTTGTTGCAAGTTATCAAGCTGCAAATGAGGTTGGCCAGTCATATACACTGATGCTACAGGCTGATTATTAAATTCTGATGCTAGTTGCACTGGTTTCTGTCTGTGCTGCCAATTATCTGTATTAATTAATAAACAACCTTATATTGTGACATTTCTATTCTATGAGTACTGTATATTGTGAGTGGGTCCCTAAGCTCAGTAAGTGACAGCAGCACAGAGCATGTGAATCAGTGAATCAGCAGAAAAGAAGATGGGGAGCTACTGGGGCATCTTTGGAGACACAGATCTTTACTGCTAAAGGGTTGTGGTTGCCTTGGGCTGGTACAGAAGCCTAAAACATAATGTACAACATTTCTGGCTTACTTCTTTAGTTGAGCTTCACTACTCCAGCTGGGAGGCATTGAAGAATCTTGGCATCCCCATCTTTGAATGGAAACCTCTAGATGTTATTTTGGAATAACAATTTGGGGTTCCAATCAGACCTTTTTGACAGCTTTTGGAGGCATAGTGACTATTAAGTAATTGACTTCTCATTTAATTGTGAGTAGTATGATTAACCCTAATAGGGATGCACCAAATCCACTATTTTGGATTTGGCTAAACCCCTGAATCCTTTGCAAAACATTCGGCTGAATACCGAACCGAATTGGCATAGGCAAATTAGGGTTGGGAAGGGAAAACATTTTTTACTTTATTTTTTTTGTGACATAAAGTCACATGATTTCTCTCCCCACCCCCTAATTTGTATATGCAAATTAAGATTCGGATTCAGTTTGGCTGGGCAGAAGGATTCAGCCGAATCTGAATCCTGCTGAAAATGGCCAAATCCTGGATCCGGTGCATCCCTAAACCCTATACTCCTGTTTAACAACTGAAGGTTTCACAACCTGGTGAAACTATGCATGAGAGCTTTGTGAATATACAATATTGCAAAGTTTCCAAAACATGTTATACTGTATGTTGTGGAACTCCTGATTTTTGGGGGGATATCGTATATGCTGACTAAAAGTATATTAAAGGGGAAATGCATCTTCATTAAACTAATATTTAATACATAGTCTACTAATTAAAGGACTCACATTCTAACTGGTGGGAAGGCATTTTAGGGAGATTAGTTGCCCCGCATTAGTAAAGATTTATTGCAGGTGACTAAATCTCCCTGTCTTCCACCACCCTAAGAGTCCTGCCACTAGTGCTCTGTCATTGTAAGATCAGCCTGTGTAAATCCCATTGCTATTGACTAATAACAGGATCTTGGCATATTGCCCTGCACTTAGTAGTTAAAGCCTCTCCTACGCAGGTTTCATTTCATGGGGGGGGAAGCCATCTGTCCATGTTCTGTACTATATTGAAGAGCACGTAAGTGGCCCATCCCTTCCATCCTTTCCTTAGGGCTGGCATAGGCAGATTGATTATTACATTTGTATCTAGTAATATAATCCCTTTACAAAGGATCTGTATAATGGTGATACAGAATTAAAGCATATGCTTTTATTTCATGTCCATTCGTTGCCTTTCCTTGACCTGCCTTGCATGGCACTCCTGAGGTTGCCTGGTGTTGCTTTATGCAGCTCTAAATAATTGATAAGCCCACAGCATCTGCTTCATTGTCACGTTACACCGCTCACAGTCTCAGCGGGGGATCCTTAAAGGGAAACTGTCATGGGAAAACATGTTTTTTTTTAAAAACACATCAGTTAATAGTGCTGCTCCAGTAGACTTCTGTACTGAAATCCATTTCCAATAGGAACTGCCTGTAAAAAAGTACATAGGTATAAGGCTCTGCCAACTCCCTTCCCTCTCTTAAAGGGATCCTGTCATGGAAAAAAACTTTTTTCAAAATGCATCAGTTAATAGTGCTGCTCCAGAAGTATTCTGCATTGAAATCCATTTCCCAAAAGAGCAAACAGATTTTTTTATATTTCATTTTGAAATCTGACATGGGGCTAGCCATTTTGTCAATTTCCCAGCTGCCCCGGTCATGTGACTTGTGCCAGCACATGAGGAGGGAACTGCTTTCTAGCAGGCTGATGTTTTTCTTTCTCAATGTAACTGAATAGTACGCAGTGGGACATGGGTTTTACTTATGAGTGCTGTTCTTAGATCTACCAGGCAGCTGTTATCTTGTGTTAGGGAGCTGTTATCTGGTTACCTTCCCATTGTTCTTTTGTTAGGCTGCTGGGTGGGGGAAAGGGAGGGGGTGATATCACTCCAACTTGCAGTACAGCAGTAAAGACTGATTGAAGTTTATCAGAGCACAAGTCACATGACTTGGGGCAGCTGGGAAATTGAGAAAATGTCTAGCCCCATGTCAGATTTCAAAATGAAATATAAAAAAATCTGTTTGCTCTTTTGGGAAATGGATTTCAATGCAGAATACTTCTGGAGCAGCACTATTAACTGATGCATTTTGAAAAAAGTTTTTTTCCATGACAGGATCCCTTTAAGAGAGGGAAGGGAGTTGGCAGAGCCTTATACCTATGTACTTTTTTACAGGCAGTTCCTATTGGCAGGAGTCCTTTGCAACAATAGTGTAGATACTCGCCCCTTTTGTTTAACACCTGCATTGATACTTACCTCCATACTACAATCGAGCAATAAAAGACACCATGGGTGACTTGGATCAAAATGGCCACAGCGTTTACATACATTTTTTTGTTGATATTTACAGGTACAACTAGTGATGGGCGAAACGGGCGCGTTTCGCTTCGCCGAAAAATTCGCGAATTTCCAAAGAAATTCGCGAATTTTTCGCCGATTCGCGAAACGAGTCGCGCGTCGTTTCCGACGCGTCGCGTCATTTTCAGCGCGCGTCGCTTTCGGCGCGTCGCGTCAAAAACGACGTGCGACTCGTTTTTGCGCGGCAAATTTTTTTTTGGCGAATTTTTTTGCCAGTTTCGCGAATTTATTCGCCAGCGGCGAATCGCGGGAATTCGCCGCGAATTCGCCCCTGGCGAATAAATTCGCCCATCACTAGGTACAACTTCTGTTAACTCACGAACAGAGAACTTCCTAAATAACAATTTATTCCCCTTTTGGCCCATGTAAAACACTAACCCAAGAGCAATTTGTTAGCCGCCACAAAGACTCAACAAGCACCCCTATCAACCTCTCTCTCATCCCTGCCCCGCCCGAGGGACGCACCAGTACCGATTAGAGTTCCTAAACAGGCTACCATCAAATTGGGCAACACCCTATACCAAGAGAAGGTCCCATTTTACATCCTTTATCAGCACTTTCATTAGTGTTCCCAAGGTCATTGCGTAACAGAAGGATGTCAGGGGCACCTTCTGACCCTACATTCTCTGTGAACTTTAGCAAAAAATAACTCTGCAGATATAACCCCGGAAATCCCACCACTTTATCGCTATTGAGCTCTTGTCAAAACCCAAATGATTGCCATCCTGGCTCACTGCTGGCCAGCTTGCTTGCGTGGTGGACATATGAATGACCCATTATTGCAATGATGACTGGCTGCACACCTGGAACAAAGGACAAAAAACAGCCTGTTAACCATTCACCAGGCTAACTGTTTCTCTCAGACTTAAAGGGATGCTGTCATGGGAAAAAAATTTTTTCAAAATGCATCAGTTAATAGTGCTTCTCCAGCAGAATTCTGCATTGAAATCCTTTTCTCAAAAGAGCAAACCCTTTTTTTTATATTCAGTTTTGAAATCTGACGAGGCTAGACATTTTGTCAATTTCCCAGCTACCCCTCGTCATGAGTCTTGTGCTCTGATAAACGTCAATCACTCTTTACTGCTGTACTGCAAGTTGGAGTGATATAACCCCTCCCCCCCCCCCCCCCCCCGCAGCCTTACAACAGAACAATGGGAAGGTATTGCCAAATGAGCGGATCTCCCTGTATATGGCCACCTTTACCCTGTGCATATCTTTGTCTATGTCAGCATTTATAGAGCTTCCGATTGGGTGGGACAGATGTTGGATAAGCCTGAGTTTGCCAGGCATTTTTGGCACTACCGCCAAGGGAGATATTTGCAGAACTGGTAAGGCTGAATCCTCAAAGGGATCTCCCATTCTCAATGACATAGGATGGCTTGAGCACATTAATGATAGCCACAACCCAACATCATTGTGATCCCACTTAATGGACTGTCACACTGCTTTCCTCTGGTGGAACTGCTCATCATCACGCAGCCAAGCAGTGCTGCCAATCATTTTATATGCTTCAAATATGCTGTCAAGTTAGCAAAAAAAGGCTGAAGTTTTTTCACTTATGACACTTGCCAGTATAAAAAACACCTGTATTCAGTGATGAGGCACTAGCACCTCTTCTCCTCCTTCTTGCAGTCATTCAGTTTTCCCCTATCTAGACAAAACCTCTCTAATGGATAGTGGGATAATTTAACATATTCTCCATTCCATATTTTCTCCCTGGTCTCCAGAGCCCTTAGCAAAGTATAAAATCTGTTCCCTGTTGTCCTAATAATATAGTTAACTATGTAACTATCATATTCTTTCCTTCTCTCTTCTTTGTCCTCTGAAGCAGAATTACTGGCTTCCTTTGCCTTAGGAGTGAACTAGCTTAGCTGAACTAGCTACCTCTTGGGGCCCTTATGCCCCACTTCTGCGGCACCTACCTGCCCTTTGGGTAGCATCCTTACCACCTCTCCGACTCTCATCCCATACTGCGAATGGGTGATTGGTCTTCGGATCAGCTGTGTCACCTCTTGGGCCACCCAACAGCCTGACACTTCCAAACTAAATCCTACATGCCCTCTAGAAAACTCCAATTAGGGTGGTGGCACATGCTGCTATTTGGGGAGATTAATCACACAGCGACAAATCACTTCTTCTTCAGGCGCTAATGTCCTTCCCGCAGGCTAGAATGTAAATCACTGGCAGGATGGCACTCGGATCGCTTCTGCTTTCCAAAGTCACCCCAAAGTTTCTTGTGAGGCCACTTTGGGCGACTTCAGAAAACGGAAAATTCCAAGTGCCATCCCACCAGCCAGTGCTTGAATGGAGTGCAATAATAGAAGGGATGCTCTGTGTGGTGAGCGTAGTGCAGCATGCTAAAACAAGCCCCTCCCACAACCATAGGCCACACCTATTATTATACACACCAATACTTTCTGGTTTCACCCACTTTAAAGCAAAACCATTTTGCTATTTCCATTGTGGTATTTCCTTCTAATGCAGTTTAATACCCTGTATGCATAGATTTACCTAAGTATGTGACCTGTAGGGAACCCAAATGAAAATTGTGCATATGATTCTTCTAGGCTGTCATCTGTGTGTCATAACATAGCACAACCCCATCATATTCTATATTACCCAAGATTATTTCATATACTGTATATCATTCTCTCACTATTCCGTAACCTGCTACTGTTTAATACCTTCATTTTCTATTTTTGCTTCCCCTGTTTTCTTCTCTATCTCATCTTTATGTGTCTCCCAGCAATCTTTTCTCTCCTTTTCTCCCCTATTATTTAACTATATTTTATTTTACCTCTGCATTTTATTTGCATGCAAAAGTAGAGAGGAGTAAAAGGAAAGTTCCGGGATGCAAAACTCTTGCATCCCCTCTAAGGGTGCTATTTCACAAAAATAAAGAAGTGACGGCCCAATTGCAGCACTGCCGCTGGCGTTTTATATTCTAGCTGGTGGGAATGCATTTAGGGGAGATTGGTCGCCTGAAGAAGACATAGTTTGTCGCTGGGCTAGTAATCTCCCCCAGTAGCCTTTCTTAAATGGGAATTCAATCCCTCCGGCGCTAACCTCCTAATGACCCTAAGTGGCTACTTAATCCTCCGTGCAGGTCCCCTCCGCGCAGGTTCCCGGGTGCCATCTTCTTCAGAAATGTCTTCTTCCTTCTTCCATCGGCGCTTGGCGGCACATGTGTAATAGGAAGCATTTGCCTGTTTGTACTACTGAGCATGCGCCAAAAGTTCAGGAAGCTCGCCAATTCAACTTCGTAAACTTTCCACACATGCGCAGTAGTACAAACTGGCAAATGTGTCCTACTACACATGGGCCACCAAGCACTTACGGATCAAGGAACAAGACATTGCTGAAGAAGATGGCGGCCGGGGACCTGCACGGAAGGGTAAGTAGCCACTTAGGGGCATTTGCCTGCGGGGAGAGGTGGGGGGGGAGGATACAGCCCGAGGGACTGAATTCCCCTTTAAGCCCTTGCTGAGCAGACTGAGATGTAGAAGGAAGGAAGCTATGAAGAATATGTACTGCAGCCTTAGCTGACCGGCCACCTGCTTAGATGCTAGTTTGTCCCTAGCACGCAGCTCTGGGATGAAGTTGCTGGGGAACCTTCTCTTGAGCTGCTGCTGCTGCTGGCTTCCACTGGGGCTGCATGTTCTGTGGTTGGGCAGTATGCCGCCCCCTAAAATCCTGCCACCCTAGGCCCGGGAGTGTGTATGCTGTCAGTGACATGCCTGTTCTTTCCTCTCTGGCCGGCTCATGGCTCCCTGCTCCCAAAGGTTTAGCTGTCAAGAGCTGCTGCCTCCCTGCTCTCACGCCACAACAGTTTCTACCTGGCTCTGATACTGCAGAACCCGCCTACCCTCCTCTGCACTGGCTGCTCCCTCCGCCTCCGTGTGAGAGATGGGAGGGGCGGCTACTTCCTGGCAGGTTGCTGGAGAGAAGGAGATTGTCAGCTGTGCCTGGAATCTCCCTCAGGAGCCGCTCAATCCGCACGGCCTGATGCTATGTCTGTGTGAGGAGCACATCTATCGCCTGGCCTGCTCCATTCCACATCTCCATCCGACACATCCATCCACTGAGGTAAATCCTTATGCTGTGTCCGTGCGCTCCTGCTTTTGCTCTTCCCGGAGCTAAATCATTAATGAAAGTATCCTAGATCCGGCTGTTAATCCCTCAGCATCTGCTCACTGCACTGCTTCAGCCTCAGTGACAAGAGAGAGACAAGGCAAAGCTACCATTGCCTTCATAATGTGTGTCTGTGGGCCTCTGTCATTGCTGAACTGCATGAATAAACATTCATTCCATGACTTGTAATAAACACAAGTGACTGGCTGCACTATTCCTTGCGCACATGACTACTGGCTGGGGATGTGCTGTAAGTGCTGGCTGGTTTATTCACCTATTAACGGCTCTCAAGGGCCAGTCTTCAGCACTGCCATGTCTTTCCATGGGGATTCCCACCCTGAAATGACTTTCATGCATACTAAAAAAAAATGTAATTTAACACTGGTGTTTAAATGGCATTGCTATTGAAAGCAGTGTTTGTTTCTCCCTTATTTATCTCTGTGTTTGACTCTTGAAACAATGTAGCAGGTCATGATTCCTTTCTACATTTTACACAGAGTCAGAACCATTAATGCAGACAATATAAACAACCGGGCAAACAGAGCTTTCAACAGCATAAAATGCAATTTCTTTCATTATGCAAAAAAATAAACAAGTCTTATGTTTGTTTAGAAATGTGGATTGACAATCTTGCAGGCAACTATTGAGCTGGCGAGCACCTGCAGAGAATTCCTATAGAAGTGGGTTGGGATGAGTTTTGGCCCCACCTCCTGAATTCCTCGAACCCCAAAGTTCCTAAAATGTTGCAGTGTGCAATGTTGTATAGGTTTAACCAAATAAGTAAGTATAGATAAGTATGCTGTTGTATAGACTAGGCATAGGGTAGCGGTTGTAACATTGTACAGATGCATTTCCATCATAGACACCATTATCTTTGTGTTTCTCGCTTGCAGTCACACATCAGCAAAGTACTTTATACATGGAATAAAGTACCCTTTTTGTAAAATAATAAAATAATATTATAATCACCATGATCGTATCGAGTGTTTTATACAGGTCATGGAACTCAGAGGTAACTTCTAATCATATTTTCCAACAAGGGGCACTTTATTTATTATAATACACTAAGTTTTAGTGAGTCATGTGACGGAAATCACATCACTGCTCACTGTTTATAACTGATGACATCACTACTCACTGTTTATAAGGATATCGTTTAGAAGATATTCATGGCTTTTGTGTATGATAACCTTTATACAGAGCGCTTGATTTGTTGTATAGATTCCTGCAAAGCAAACTGTTGCATCATGATTACAGTGTATCTTGCTACATCAGGAATCACAGGATCGGACAGTCTCAACCGTTTTGCAGATAAAGGTGTTTTGCGGAAAGAGGCACCTTTTTGTCCTGTAGCAAAACTTACCTGGCGGTAAAAGCATTAAAATTGGATTCATACAGGTGACCATAGATATAGAGGTCAGATCTCTCCCCGATATGTCCACATTGAGGTGGGCGATATTAGGCTGATCCGATTGTGGGCCCTAGGGCCCAACGATCAGATCATAATGGAAGATATATGGGCGGTCTGATGGTGGGACGGCATAAACAATCCGCTGTGACTTGCAGCCACATTTCGATCGGGGGAGCCATTTATAAATGTAAGCTGGATTTCTAGTTGGGTTGCCAGCCCTATGCCACCTTCTCGATTGCTGAGCTTACTTGCCCCTTGACAAATATTTATAGGGAATGGTTTTCCTGCACCCATTCTCCCCTCACCCGGGGCATGCCTGGGATACCACAGTGTAATCTTAGCAGTCATTCAGTTAAAGGTGAACTAATCCCTAACAATGAACATGCCTAGAAATTACATATTTCATATACTGAACTTATTGAACCATCCTAAAAATACAGCACCTCTATTAGAGTAATGATCCAGGCCTGCAAAGTTTCCCATGTGGGATTTTGATAGGAGTAACTGCTAAACTTAGGGGTCATCACAAATCATCAATCAGAAAACGAGTGTTGTAATCTGAATTAGTTTCTAATTAGCCTTATTTTGTGACATTTATGTTATATGTATAGGGAATATTGTGGGTTGGTCCCTAAGCTCAGTAAGTGACAGCAGCACAGAGCATGTGAATCAGTGAATCAGCAGAAAAGAAGATGGGGAGCTACTGGGGAATCTCTGGAGACACAGATTTTTACTGCTAAAGGGCTGTGTTTGCATTGGGCTGGTACATAATCCCTAAATATAATGTACAACATTTCTAGCTACTTAAGTTTTTCTTAAAGGGGTTGTTCACCTTCCAACACCTTTTTTCAGTTCAGTTGCTCACCAGAAATAAATATTTTTCCATTTACTTTCAATTTTCTATTTGTGACTCTTTTTCTAAAACTCAAGTGTGTAGTTTAATCTTTCAACTTCTAAGGCTGGGGACAGACAGGGAGATTCGGGGAGATTGTCGCCTGCTATTAGGCTTAGTCCAGACGGGGAGATTCGGGGGCGATCCGTCGCCTGGCGACTTCTCGCCGTGACCGATCGCCCCCGAATCTCCCCGAATAGCTAGGCACCCGCGAGGCTTCAAAGTCGCCAGGCGACGGATCGCCCCCGAATCTCCCCGTCTGGACTTACCCTTAAACGCCAGGCGACAGAATCTCCCCGAATCTCCGTCTGTCAGCAGCCTAAAGCAGCTGTGGGGGAGGGGGTTGCCGACTCTGTAAACTGTTCTTAATTGATACATTAGTTGATATGTTTCTTATCTTTGTCCCTGCTGAGCAGAATCCCTGAGTTTCATTAAAGGCAGCTGTTAGGGCTGTGACACACTAGGCTATTTGGGGAGATTGAGTCACCTGGCGACTAGCCTCGACTTTGCGGCAACCAATCTCCCCAAATGCCTTCCCTCACTCTGCGCTGGCTTAAATGAAAAATCGCCAGCGCTAATCACGCCCGGCGATTCGTTTGTCGCCAGGCGCCTCAATCTCCCCAAATAGCCTAGTGTGTCACAGCCCTTAGAATTGATACAATAGTTACTAAATACTACAGAGAGGCTGCTGAGAAATGTATCAACTTAATGTTGCTAAATTGTAACAGTTTAGAGTCGGCTGCCAGACTCAACAAATGAAAGATGGAAAGTAATTGAAAAAAAATCTTTATTTATAGTAAACAATCTAAACAATTGAACTTAAACAAAGTGTTTTATAAGGCGAACAAGCACTTTAATGGAGGATGGGCATATTTTGGAGCTATAGTTACTAGCGATGCACGGAACCCACTATTTTCAGACAAATTCAAATCCTGTTGAAAAAGGCCAAATCCAGATTGAAATCATGGATTCAGTGCATCCCTAATGGTTATGTCACTGTATGTTTTAGTGCCATAAAGTAACTAGATCTGATGCCCAGTGTTATAGATCACTATTTCTCTATACCTGGGTCATGACACAAACTTGGGGTAAAACAAAACTGTTTGTTTGGGGCATGTTTATTAAAATTGGAGATAAATATCTGGAAAGATTTCTGGAGATGTTGCCCATGGCTACTAATCGACAATTAGATTTTAGGCCATACATGGGCCGATAAAAGCTGCTGACAAACTGGGCCCATTGGGCCCCGATTGGATAAGCCTGATATCGATAACTCAATATTGCCCTTTAATTGGGTTGCAGACACTTTTTTTTTTTAACTATTATTATCCATTGGTGACCAGTGAGAGCTCCTTATTCTGTATCCATATTTATAGAAGACAAGGTGTCCACAGTGAGTTCAGGCTTAAGGGTTCGAGCAGACGGGGAGATTTAATCGCTTGGCGTTTAATCACCTTTTCTGTGATGCACTGAACCTACTGCTCCCTGCTTCCCTTCCCTTGTTTGTATGAAAAAACGCCAGCGCCAATGCACTCACATAGACCCTCCTCCCCCCCACCCTAACTGCCCTCTGGGGAAATGCTCCATACTTTATACTTACCCTTTGGCGCGGATTCATGCAGCAGAGTTCCACGCAGCCATCTTCAACCGCTTCGGGAAGCTGACTGGGAGACCGGCGTATTGGTGCATGCGCAGTTGGAGCATTTAGTCAGTTTGTGGCAACTGCATATGCACTGAAAGGGATGGAAATTGCCGAACTCCCAGTCAGCTTATCAAATAGGTTGAAGATGGCTGCGTGGAGCTCCGCTGCCTGAATCTGTGCTGAGGGGTAAGTATAAAGTATGGGGCATTTCCCCCAGGGGGGGTGGAGGAGGTAGGGGGGGTCTATGTGGGGTTGGGAATGGGTTTTTCTTTTTTTTTTTTAATTCTCCTATAATGTTAATATATGGCCAACTCTATGGCAGCTTCTTCAAACAGTGTTGGAGTAACCGTATTCCTTTAGTTTCAGCTGTCCAGTTACCTAGTATGAGCTACAAGAACCCTGGTGGCATCTCCCCATTTAGCATTTTTTTGCTTAGCATTTTGCCTGGAGATGTTTTGCGTTCCTGCATAGCGAGTTTACTGCTTCTCCCAAAGATAACTCATTGTTATTTGCCTTGTGTAAACACTTGATTTACTAGTTACGACTCTCTTGCCCCAGGCCACTACACTATGTGGTGTACTTGGTAAACGAATGAAGAAAAGATGAAGCAGGAACTGAAACTGCCGACTAAGGGTAAGGACACACTAGGCGATTTGGGGAGATTGAGTCGCCTGGCGTTTTCTGAAGTTTCCTCACAAGGCAATTTCGGGCGATTTCGGAAAATTAAATCGCAAAGTCGAGGCAATTAGTCGCCAGGCGACTCAATCTCCCCAAATCGCCAAGTGTGTCGTTACCCTTAAAGGGGTAAATCACCTTTAAGGTAACTTTTAGTATGTTATAGAATGGCCAACTCTAAGCAACTTTTCAATTTTTTTGTATTGTTTATTTTTTATAGTTATTTGCTTTTTTCTACTGACTCTTTGCAGCTTTCGAATGGGCATTGCTGACCTGTAAGGCTACAAATGTATTGCCATTGCTACTTTTTATTACTCATATTTTTATTCAGCCCCTGTCCTTTCATATTTTCTCTTATTCATATCAATGCATTGTTGAAAGGGGAATTTGCAGCCTAGCAACCAGATTGTTGAATAAAAGACTAAATAACTCAAAAACCTTGAATAATAAAAAATGAAAACCAATTGCAACTTGTCTCAGAATATCACTCTCTACATCATAATAAAAGGAAGCAGCCCCTGTGGCTGCAGGGGGCGCAAGAGGTATAGGGGCCCCATGAGGCCCTAATTCATATACATAAGTTAAATAAATATTGGTAAAAGCAGTCATCCTCTAGACATTTTGGGGGCCTGAAAAAAAATTTGCTGTGGGGCCAATTGATATGTAGTTACGCCACTGATAACTATGACTGACGCTGGCTACACAAAGCTCAAGTATTTCATTCATCCTGTATTATCGGTAGCGCTGCAACTCAAAAACACAAGGGCCAAATTACAGTTGATTCACTGATTGGACCTATATATATATATATATATATATATATATATATATATATATATATATATATATATATATATATATATATATATATATATATATATATATATATATATATATATATATATATATATATATATATACACTGTATATATAATTACATATCTCAGACAGCTGCAGAAACCAGCATATAGGTATAGTTCCTCCAGGCCTGGGTGCTATACATACTAATGTAAATGATCATCCTTTCACTTGGGCTCCACACTCACAGGGCTTTTACCGAAAATAGTATCCATTTATTCAGGAGACTGACTACTTATGTCTGCGGCCAATGCGCCCTTTTTACAGAAAAGCAAAAGAGCTTTATACCTAGCCCTGACAAAACATTAAGTACTAATCTCTTTATGTGCATTAGGTTTGCACAAGGTCTTTTTGGGCTTGATAAATGACAGACAATGCAAGGTCATGTGATTTCAATTGCTGTAATTGCTCATGGAAATTTTGATTTTATGCAACCTTCAAGTAAGCCACATGCTCAACCCTACTGCACTCAAATGTAACCCTTAAGTAACCGTTTCTGGTTCACATGTTTACCAGTGGAAAGGGAAGCACTTAAAGGAGCAGTTCAGTGTACAAATAAAAACAGATAGGCTGTGCTAAATAAAAAAAAATTCTAATATAGTTAGTTAGCCAGAAATGTAATGTATAAACACTGTAGTGACTGAATGTCTAACAGAACAGAACACTACTTCCTGCTTTTCAGCTCTTTAACTCTGAGTTAGTCAGCGACTTAAGGGGGGGGTTACATGGGACATAACTGTTCAGTGAGTTTGCAATTGATCCTCAGCATTCAGCTCAGATTCAAAAGCAACAATTATGACCCATGTGCCTCCCTCAAGTCACTGATTAGTTACTGCCTGGTAACCAATCAGTGGAAACGAAGAGAGCTGCAAAGCAGGAAGTAGTGTTCTGTTCTGTAATATTACACATCCAGATCTGCTTCTAATTGCCGCAGATGTTGGTGGTTGCAGCAGGTACTCAGAGCCATACAGATGTGAGCCGCGCGCACTCATGCGCATATTCACAGCGCATCACGTCGGTACGGCTGGAGGGGGGCCTTGGGGCAGTAGCCCAACCCTGCTCGCTTGCATACAGCGAAAATTTACATGCCACAATGCTGGTGGGAGAGGGCAGAGAGGGGGTTTGCTGGGGAGGGAGGTTTGCAATGACTGGGGTGGGGGGTCCTTGGAGGGTGCGGGGGCCCTGATGTGGCAGCCCTGGTGGGCCCTGACACCCCCAGTCCGACCCTGCTAGCAGATATAAATGAAACACATGCCATGGCATACAGGTTTACTTTTCGTAACCACAATACCCAGATTGTCATCAGACTGTCTGGTGCAACACTACAGATATGATAAAAGATCTGTTTCTGATGGCCAGTCATGTGTTTGCACCCATCCGATTGAATTCTATTTTGTTACCAACCTAAAAAGAGTTTTAATATGTAGACCGGCTGTGTGCATTCTCTAGATGAAAATTCATATATTGATATTTTGCCTTATAGAGAACTACAAAGTGATGACAGATCCATCAAGCTAGAAAACAATCCTTTTGACCCTGAAGAGGAGCAACATTTTGCAAAGTGAAGATGGCGAAACGTCTACCGTCCGCTGCATCTCTCATCCGGTTTTGTCAGAAGCTGAACAGAGTGAAGACACTGGAGGATGACTTAATGGAGACATCCTTGAAAAGATGCCTTTCTACAGTCGACCTTACACTTTTAGGTGTGGGCGGGATGGTTGGTTCTGGTTTATATGTACTGACTGGTACAGTTGCCAAAGAGATAGCTGGTCCAGCTGTCATTATATCCTTCCTTATTGCTGGGTTTGCATCATTGCTAGCTGCTCTTTGCTACGCTGAATTTGGTGCACGTGTGCCAAAAACAGGGTCAGCTTATATGTTTACGTATGTTTCAGTTGGTGAAATCTGGGCCTTTTTAATTGGCTGGAATGTCATCCTGGAGTATATGATCGGTGGGGCTGCAGTAGCACGAGCCTGGAGTGGATACCTGGACTCAATGTTTGACCACAAAATTAAGAACTTTACTGAATCTCATGTTGGCAGTTGGAATGTTCAGTTTCTAGCTCACTATCCTGACTTCTTAGCTGCTGGGATTTTGCTGATTGCCACAGCATTTATTTCTTTTGGAGTCAGAGTATCCTCATGGCTTAACCACATTTTTGCCGCCATTAGTATGGTGATTATCTTATTTATTCTGATATTTGGATTCATTCTCGCAGAACCTAAGAACTGGAGTCCTGAATTTGGAGGTTTCGCCCCTTTTGGTTTCTCTGGCATTATGTCCGGCACTGCTACATGCTTTTATGCCTTTGTTGGATTTGATGTCATAGCTGCATCCAGCGAAGAAGCCAAAAATCCACAAAAAGCAATTCCTATCGCAACAGCAGTCTCTTTAGGACTTGCAACATCAGCCTACTTCTTGGTGTCCACAGTACTGACTTTAATGGTACCCTGGAATACACTTGTACCGGACTCGGCTCTTTCTGATGCATTTTATAGACGGGGCTATTCATGGGCAGGATTTATTGTGGCTGCGGGTTCCATTTGTGGTAAGTATCATAAATGTTCCAATTTAAAGGGTTGTTCACCTTTAAATTAACTTTTAGTATGATGTAGAGAGTGATATTCTGAGACAGTTTGCAATTGGTTTTCATTTTTTATTATTTGAGGTCTGAGTGATCAGCAATCTGGTTGCTAGGGTCCAAATAGGAAAGGCCTAAATAGAACCATGAGTAATAAAAAGTAGCAATAACAATACATTTTTAGACTTACACAGCATTCGTTTTTAGATGGGGTCAGTGACCCTGATTTGGATGCTGGAAAGAGTCCGAAGAAGAAAGCAACTAGGTTCAAAAAAATAACAAATAAATAATTATAGCCAGTTGAAAAGTTGCTTAGAATTAGCCATTCTATAACATACTAACCACCAGGGGCACAAATTATGGGGGAGCAGGGGGTGCAATTGGGCCAGGGCCCGCAACCCCGCAGGGCCCCCCGGCAGATTGCACCCACTGCAGCCATCTGGAGTCAGCTGCAGCACCATAGAAATTATGCACGGACGGGGGTGGGTGGGGGCCGGCTGCATGGCCCGCACCAGGGCCCGCCCCCACCTAGTTCCGTTATTGCTAAGCACCCCTTTAGCAAACCTTATTACTTTTATGTAAGTAGTGTGCTTGAACGAAATGAAGTATATGCCCGATTCTGTAGTTGGAATGAAGTGGCTATGATTTTTAAAGCACCATTTACCCAGGGGTCTTGGATAACTTTACAAAATGATCTACTAATTATGTATTTGACAATGGGATTTACGTGATTTATTTGAGAACACAAAGTGCTGATGATGGCTCTTTAACAACTTTAATTTTCTACTGGGTTGGTAAATGTTAATGGGGTGGTTCACCATCAAGTTTACTTTTAGGACATTATAGAATGGCCAATTCTAAGCAAATTTTCAAAATTCAATTATTTTTTATAGGTTTTCTTTATTTGCCTCTTCACTCTCTTTCCAGCTTTCATGGGGAGTGGGTCACTGACCCATCTAAAAACAAATGCTCTGTAAGGCTACCAATGTATAGTTATTGCTACTTTTTATTATTTATCTTTCTGTTTAGGCCATCTCATATTCATATTCTAGTTTCTTATTCAAATCCATGGGTGGTTGCTAGGATAGTTTGGACCCTATCAACCATATTGCTAACATTTCAGACTGGAAAACTGCTAAATAACGCAAAACCCCACAAATAATAAAAAAATGTAACTAATTACAAATTGTTTCAGGATATCAATCTCTACATTATACTACAAGTTAACTCAAAGGTGAATAACCCCTTTTTAAGCACTTGTTCACCATTAAATTAACTTTTATTATGATGTAGAAAGTGATATTCTGAGATAATTTTTCATTTGTTGTTTTTGAGTTATTTATGTTTGTATTCAGCAGCTCTCTAGTATGCAGTTCTAGCAATGTGGTTACTAGGGCCCAAATTACCCTAGGTGCCATGCATTGATTTGAATAAGAGACTGGAATATTAATTAGAGAGGGGCTGATTTGAAGGACTGTTAAAAAATTGTAATAACAATAAATACAGAGATCAGTGACAACCATTTAAAAGCTGCAAAGAGTTAGAAGAAAAAAGGCAAATAATTAAAAAACTATATAAAAATTGAATAGTTAGTTAGAATTATCTATTCAAAGTCAAAGTTTAGGGGTCCTAAATACAGTTGCTCAAGGGCCCAGTAATTTCTAGATGTGTCAGTGTTTAGCCACAGAAAGCAGTAAATGAGCTTCCCCATCTTAAGTATCAGGGTACAGTTAAGATATTACTGTCACCTTATATGTGTGCCCTGTAAATGGAGCTGCCAGGCTGTCCAACAGTACAATGTAAATGTTTGGATGTGTCTGATATTAAATCATACTAACATTGATTTTTCCTCTGTCCTACAGCAATGAACACTGTCCTCTTGAGTAACCTCTTCTCCCTTCCACGGATAGTATATGCAATGGCAGAAGATGGCTTGTTTTTTCAGTTTTTTTCCAAAGTCAATCCAACCACCAAAGTACCTTTGATTGGCATTATTGTATTTGGGATTTTGATGGCTTTATTAGCCCTTGTCTTTGACTTGGAAGCTCTGGTGCAATTTCTATCAATTGGCACACTTTTGGCCTACACCTTTGTTGCAGCAAGCATAATTGTCCTGAGATTCCAGCAAGACAAGGTAGAATTTTCCCAACCAACGGTGCACGAGGCAAGTCCCATCTGCCACGTTGGTGTTCCTGTTAAAAGTGAAAATCTGGTTGGAGAAGAAATGAAGGAATATGAATCCTTCTCGGACAAGCTTCAGCTGGTGGAAACTGACAAAAAAGACAAACAGCGCAGAGAAACGGGACAGCTGAAAGCTGCTTTTGAACCATATCTCCACTTTTTAAATAACTTTTACCCCGGAGAGGTTGTCACTGTTGCTGTTGTTGCTCTGATGGTCTCCTGCATATGCTTATGCTCTGTTCTGGTATTTGGGAGTGATCAGCTGCACCTTCCTACCTGGGCGTTTTATTTGCTGCTTGTGATTTTTGTGATTGGCTTTTTAATCAGCCTGTGTTTAATATGGGTGCACGAACAGCAGAGGAAAACAACAACATTCCAGGTAATTGTAATATAAGGGACACTCTTCTGGTTCCTGAAATGCATTTTTGAAATTCAAATTTAGATTTTCTGAAATCTGCTGGCCAACCCCCATTTATAGTTTGTAACATGAATAAATTGAAACAACCCACACCCTTTCTAAACACATCTGTATTTCCTAATACATAGAGGAACAGTAAGATCAAAAAATGAAAGTGTTTTAAAGTAATACAAAAATAATGCAGTGTTGCCCTGCTCTGGAAAAACTGCTGTGTTTGCTTCAAAAACACTACTATTGTTTATATAAATTAGCTGCTGTGTAGTAATTGGGGCAGCCATTCAAAGGAGAAAAGGTTCAGGTTATTATGTAGAACATAATGGTGGTATCTGTTATCCATATGGCCTTTTTGCCATTTCTACACAGCAGCTTATTTATATGAACTATAGTAGTGTTTCTAAAGCACTACATCAGTGCAGGGCAACACTACATGATATTTTCATTATTTTAAAACACTTTTTGGTGTTCCTGTTCCTTTAAAAACACCATATATGTAAAAGAGGATGAATGTTGTTTTTCACATCTCTGCATAAAGTCACACACAATAAGAGAAGCGGAGCATTGTAATGCGACAAAAATATCTAATTTTTTTTTGGTACAAAGAGAACAAGGGTGCACAGGGTCAAGACATAAGACCCAAATGCATACAATCTAAATGCCAAAAACTGAGGTAGGACAATCCTGATTTGAGGGCCCTGAAAGATACTGGGCTTACCTGAAACTGGGCAGGATATTGAATGGATCAGGGGAGTGTATGGCTGTAACAAGGGTAGGTATGAAATCTTTGACCCATTCACGTTTGTATTCTTAAGTATGAAGTATACATCATACATGCATATACACAATCATTAGTCCCTGTGTCTAATGCTGCCACTGCATTGGTGGAGGACATGTTATAGGGTAACCAAACTGCGGGGTTATGATTATGAGTGCAATTCCATATTTATATGGCCTTGACTTGCACAGAACAGGATAGTTAACTTTTTAAAAGATGCAAAGGGAATTGCTCTATTCAAATATGCATACAGTCAATATGTACCTCCACCCTGAAATAACTATTTACAATACATTTCATTATACATTACATGACTTTTTAGAGTTTGGATTCAGTTAGGCTGGGCACAGTTCTGGGCTGAGTGCTCGGTGAATACCTTGTTTGAAGTTTGGTCTTTTATTTGGACAATTCAGACACTGATTTTTTTTCTTTTTGTTAAAAACCTTTATTTATAGATTTGCTCTTGTTTTCCTCTGGCACAATCTGATTTCAGCAAAGCTTTAGTTGCTAGGCAGAGACAGTATTGTAAAGATCATTTTTACTGTGAAAACCCCAAATCATGACCCCTAAAGTTCCCATGGTGATACACATACACACAAAACATCTTTCTATGTTGATAGTGAGCTACAGATCCCTGACAAAGTCAAATCTTCCCCATAAGATTCAGCTCAGTAAGGACTTTATGGCTGTTAGTTGGGTCCTGATTTGAAAAATTACAGATTTTCACACCATTCTAAAATGGATACCCACTTCTTTACTTGTGTACTCATCATAGCCATTAATAAGGAGGTCTTGCGTATTGATGTAGAATTTTGATTTTTGAACTTAACATTTACGTGGAAATGCTTTTATTTGAAATGCCCGAGAGTCCGCGAATACCATCATGATCAAACACTTTAAATGCTTCACGCCTGCAAATACACAAAGGGTGGTTTAAATACTGGAATCCTTTTTCCAGTGTTATTGAAACCTACATTGAATCTAGTGCCACATTTGAATCTGCTTATTGTTTTCATTCCCAGGTTCCACTGGTTCCACTTATTCCAGCTTTGAGTATCCTATTAAACATTTATCTTATACTGAAACTGAACTACATGACTTGGATACGGTTCTCTGTCTGGCTTGCACTGGGTAAGTCTATTATTCCTTCCTCTGTATGTAAACATGAAATAGGTAAAGGCATAAGGTCATCCCCAGGAGCTGTAGTGTATAGGTGGTTTTAAAAAATAAACTCTGGAGAACCACAACGATGAAGGATATTTATGTCATTTACACTCAACAGATTGTAGGGACCATTTACTCAACTCCAAGGCACAAGTTCTATCACATTATGTCCATATGTTTTCATAGAACATTCAGTGGCACATAAAGTGAAAGTAGCCTATAGATATTCTTTATAGGTTTGACAGGATCACAAGTAAAGTATCTTCAGCTGCTCTTTCATAGGGCTGTATTTTGCTCTTCGTCATTTTATATTTATATTTTGACCAAATTTATACCTCCCCTTTTTTTGATTTGCATGTGAGAGTAAGGAGCAAATATTACCATGCTACATCTGCAAATGTGTTCTTCTTCTGAATATTTTTTTAAGGTCTCCTGGTTTATTTTGGCTATGGCATCTGGCACAGTAAGGAGAACTTACGAGAACCCAAGGACCACAGCGTCACAGCACGTTATGTAGTCTTTCCCAGTAGCAGCCTGGAGGAAACTGTGCAACAAGTACAACCTAACTCCCAGGATACTATGGGAAGAGCTGTGATTACTGATGAGGAATCTGAAAAGAGGTGATGCTTGAGAATTTTAGGAAAATGCAGAAAGTGGAAACCTCCAGTTCTAACTGTCTTAGTTCACAATAGTTTCTTCAGGTGAGCTGAGCCAACACAACACCACTGTAGTTTGTACAGTATTTGTTAATTATTTTGTTAAAGTAAATGTGTAGCACATGGTGAACCATTACACTGTAAGAGACAGAGCCTTGCTTAACATTGGGTTTACCTTTAATGATGGGAAAGAGGTGTATGAAGGAACGACTCCCACTGCACCAAGTCCTCTTCTGTTTGCAGTATGGCTTGAGATACACTGGGATATCACTGGCACTTTTGTGTCATAACCATAACTATAACTATTCTGTACTTCAGATGTTGGTTGGTCCAATAATAAAGCCAAAAGAGATTTAAATAATGAAAGAGTATTTTGGTGGATGCACAGTTTTTAGCAACTTCTTCTTTCAGTACTATGCTACTGAAAACAGGGCTCTTCTTATTGATGGAAGGGCAAAATATTTAAACTATTTGCAAGAATAGTCACCTTGCTGCTAGTCCGCTATTTGTTGTTGGGAGCTGTAGTGCAACAACGGGTGGAGATTCCCCAGAAACTATTCTTCAGGAAGCAATGATCCCTAAATTGTGCGACTAATCACATCTTTGTTGTCCAGAGTATATAGCATTATTGATAATAAAAAAGGGGCATTGTAATACATACCAAAGATAGAGAAACATTTTATGTATAGGGATATTTAGCAGCTGATACATTGTCCACCACATCTAGCCATTTGTTATTTCCTACACGTGCTACTTACCCCTGAGATTATTGTTACTTTTTTTCAGGAAGGGATGGGTACATTCTACTTATAGGTCATATGAGCACTTATATTTGGTTGCTGTGGGTTACTGCACTAGTCAGGTTTGCTCTGCTTAAGTATATGTGTTCATATGTGCTTATATCTTATAAAATGAGCATATTGTGAGTGCTAAGCAATGATTTTTACACACACACACCCTGCCCATCTGAACTACTGACACTTTGCTATGTTACCTGTCCAAGGTTTAAAGGGATCCTGTCATGGGAAAAAAACATTTTCAAAATGTATCAGTTAATAGTGCTGTTCCAGAAGAATTCTGCATTGAAATCCATTTCTCAAAAGAGCAAACAGATTTTTTTTTATATTTCATTTTGAAATCTGACATGGGGCTAGACATATTGTCAATTTCCCAGCTGCCCCAAGTCATGTGACTTGTGCTCTGATAAACTTCAGTCAGTCTTTACTGCTGTACTGCAAGTTGGAGTGAAATCACCCCCTCCCTTTCCCCCACCCAGCAGCCTAACAAAAGAACAATGGGAAGGTACACCGATAACAGCTCCCTAACACAAGATAACAGCTGCCTGGTACATCTAAGAACAGCACTCCATAGTAAAAACCCATGTCCCACTGCGTACTATTCAGTTACATTGAGAAGGAAAAACAACAGCCTGCCAGAAAGCAGTTCCCTCCTGAAGTGCTGGCACAAGTCACATGACTGGGGCAGCTGGGAAATTGACAAAATGGCTACCCCCATGTCAGATTTCAAAACTGAATATAAAAAAAGTTTGCTCTTTTGAGAAATGGATTTCAGTGCAGAAGTCTATTGAAGCAGCACTATTAACAGATGCATTTAAAAAAAAAAAAACATGTTTTCCCATGACAGTTTCCCTTTAAGCTACTATTCAACACACAACTTGATTCTTCTTTAGGCCCTTAAATTAAAAGAATAAAAACAGGACAAAAAAGGACTCCTATAGGAGTAGGATAGTGTTTGTCCTTCTAAATGCTGTTAATATTTTATTAGTGCTATTGTACAAATTGCTTGCTGGCAAGCTTGTGCACTATTCCAGTCCTGCAGCCAGTTTTTTTTTTAGAACCAGTTCTGCCGGTGTAACAAGCTCTCTGCAACAGAATCGTTTGTTTTTCCATTAGCGTTTAGGAGTTGGAAGTGGGACAATTTATTATGCATTTCAATGGGTGTTTTTCCTTGATTTTACATCAAAATGTTGTCCTCCTGTTCCCAAAAACGGCTCTTTGTCCTCTGTGAATGTTATTATTAGTGAAATTAAGAGGTAGATATACTAAGCAGAGGCATATTTTGCCATGTAAATAGTCAATTCCAATGATGCTGCACCTCATACAGTCTTGCACTTGCCCCCCATAGTGTAATGTATAAGTATTAAAGGAGTGGTTCACCTTTAAAGGAGAAGGAAAGCCACAAAGCCATTCTAGATTAGCTGCAATAGTGCAAGCTAGAATACTAAATTTATTCTGTAGAATGTTTTACCAGACCTGAGTAAAAATCTCTAGAAGCTCTCTGTTTGTTTAGGATAGCAGCTGCAGTATCAACTTGGTGTGACATCACTTCCTGCCTGGGCCTTTCCCAGCTCACTTATAGCTCTGGGCTCAGATTACAGCAGAGAAGGGGGAGAAGCAAACGGAGCATGCTCACGCCCAGGGCAAAGAGGTTTAAGCTGAAAGAAAGAAGTCTGATACAGAAGCCCATATGTACACAATAGAAGGAAAGAAATGCAGTGTTCCTTTTGACAGAGGACTCGGAGCAGCATTACTTTGAGGGTTTACTGCTAAATTTAGGTGGGTCTTAATTATGTGCCTTTTTCTTCTGACTCTTTCCAGCTTTTTAAATGGGCGTCACTGACCCCATCTAAAAAGCAAATACGCTGTAAGGCTACAAATGCATTGTTATTGCTCACTTATATTGCTCCTTAGGATCTTTTCCTATTTATATTCCAGTCTCGTATCAGTGCATGGTTGCTAGGGTCATTTGGACCCTAGCTACCAGATTGTTTAAAATGCAAATTGAACAGCTGCTGAATAAAAAGCCAAATAAGTTAAAAAAAATCACAAATAATAAAAAATGAAAACCAATTGCAAATAGTCTCTGAATATCATTCTGTACATCATACTAAAAGTAAGCTCAAAGGTAAACAACCCCTTTTAATGCTGCAATGCTTAACCCTTGTCATTAACGCATTAAATATTGCATTTCAACGTAAAACAGCCTCCTATGCCTATGTCCTTTAAGTACTTGAAGAATAAGTTGCTTTAATACATACCCCTGATTTTACATTATTTCTTCCTGGTCCCCTGAAAATTCTAAAATGGGGTTATGTACTGTATTTTCCTAGTGCTACATATCCTTGGTGCAGGTTTAGGTCCTCTGTTATCTGTAGATTCATGTGATTAATATCGGCTTGGGAGGCAAATATACCTATAAACGCTTTAGTTTGCTATCGGAGGCCTTTTTATATTTACCACTTAAATGTTTGGGTTTCTTATGGAACAAGAAGCAGCAAAGCCATATCTAGGCCTGATTAAAAATGATCTATTTTCTTAGGTTGTTGTTTATTTCAGAACGGGATTATGATTGAGTTCTGATGTTGCCTCTCTTGTAAAACTGCATCACTGGCACTTTTAAGCCACTCCAAGGGCAGCAGGTACCTTTCTATACAACGATTACATTGAAACCATCAACCCCCCCCCATATAAAGTGTTTAAAGGAGTGGTTCGTTCCAAGCAACTTTTTACTTGACCTTCTTATTTATTCTTTATAGGTTTTGAATTATTTGCCTTCTTCTGCTGACTCTTTCCAGCTACAAATCTATTGCTACTGCTACTTTTTATTACTCGTCTTTCTATTTAGGCCTCTCCTATTCATATCCCAGTCTGTTATTCAAATCAGTGCATAGTTGCTAGGGGAATTATAAACCTAACTACCAGATTGTTGAAGTTGCAAACTGGAGAGCTGCTGAATGAAAACCTAAGTAACTCAAAAAAACCACAACTAATAAAAGAAAATGAAAACCAATTGCAAAGTATCTCCGACTTTCACTCTCTGCATCATACAAAAAATGAATTTAAAGGTGAACCACCCGTAGAAATGCTAGTCTGTACGCTACACTCGCAATTTAGGTCTGAATCCCTATGGGTGGCAGTCGTACTGTAAAGCCGTTAGAAGTGATTCCTCGTGTAGCCATTTGATCATTTCAATGTGATTTATAGTGTTTTATTGTTAAACCCTTTGTTCATTTCGAAGACTAAGAATCTCGTTCTGTTCTCACTGAACTCTAATGAAAGTCAGTAGTTACTGTATATTGATGTATTTCTTGTGTTAGACATTATGCAAAGTAATATATGTATATATATATATATGTATATATATATTTGTATATGCGCCATGTGATCTATCAATGCTTTATTCACACTGCCATTCAGCTTGCCATCTGTAATGTACCAATTGTTGTCCATGATTCAGAAGTGGAATTCTGTGCCTGGAAATGGAAGCAGGTTAAGGTGATGCTACTGAAGGCACCTTGTCTTATCAGAGAAGAGGTGCTGAATTAGGTTCCACTCCGTGTTGTGACCTCTCATTCATTAGGACAGAAGTTCTAAAGGGCGTACTTCTTTTCCCATCACGCAGTGACTACAGGCATTCCACATACCAAACGTATATCTAGTGTTTTCTCAGTAGATTGCTTTCTAAAACTTGACATTGGATGAGAAAATTCAGTTATGGTTCCAAAAAGCGAATGTTTCTTCAGGATGGATCTAAATGATTTCTCCATGGCATGAAGGAAGTAGGACATGGTCCTGGCTACTACCTGGAATACATGTGTGTGTTCTTTTTGAGTGCCTTAGAAGGTAAATAAGAGAGCATATTTTATTTCTGTACAGTTTTACTTGTTTCAAATATCTGACACAACAATAAAAGCTGAAAATAGTTGATGCACATACGTCCAGACCTGTATCTATAGGGTTGTAATGGCTCAAGTCAGACAGAGCTTTCCGATATCTGTGCTATTTTGTTATAGTGACTTTTATGTGAAAATAAATAACATTTTGGCTTCAAAATACTTATTTTGTGTCTTGCAGTCAGTGTGTGGGGTGTTTTCGCAAATGTAAAATCATTCGCTGGTGAATATTACGCGCTTGTTATCGCTAAGCAAAGGTTTAAGCTTCACACCTGCTCTGGAGTTTAATTAATTATTTTGCCACAAAATACACTTTGTGATAGCGAGATTTTATTACAGACAAATACAAGAGGTCCTCTGCACTCAACCCATTATCAATATATTTAAGACATTGAGACATTCTGTGCATACAGCTACTAAAAAATGCCTTACCCTTTAAACAACAGGGATTGTTTGTCCATATATTGCAATATATTTAAGCTGGCCAACTACGTCAAAGTCATCCCATATCTGGCCAGTCCTACACTCAATTTTCATCTGATTCATTAAGAATTCTATTGCTTCATTATACATTATAAGCTGGCCATAGACACAACGATCCGATCGGCACGAATCCTCTATTCGTACGATTTTCGGATCGTGTGTGGAGTGTTCCGACATTTGTCGTGCCATGCCGATTGGTCGTTTGGTCGATCGGCCAGGTTAGAAAATTTCTGTCGGCTGGCGATCATATCTTTGCGTCTATTGCAGATCGTACGATTTTCAGTGGAAGACAGTCACTAGGTTTTTAATCGTACAACTTTTGTACGATCCCTGTCAGAGGCAGAACGTCGGCTGATGCTTTTGCTACTTTATTTGATCTGAAGGTTAGTGGCAGGTCGGGAGATGGGGAAGTCCGATCGTTCGATGATTCGAACGATAGGATCTTTTCGTCTATGGCCAGCTTTACAAAGGGACTAAGTTTTACCTGCAACTTACTTGCTGCTTTCAAAGTAAAACTCCCAATCATGGATGCCCTTTTATTAGACACCAGTGGGATCACCTGACTATAGCTGGAAGGGTGGGGGCTACAACAAGGAGCTGGTCACTGCTCCTATATGAACTATAACAAACAAACAAACTTTCAAAGTAAAACTCCCAATCATGGTTGCCCTTTTATTAGACACCAGTGGGATCACCTGACTATAACTGGAAGGGTGGGGGCTACAACAAGGAGCTGGTCACTGCTCCTATATGAACTATAACAAACAAGGGAAAATTGTGCTCACCACTAATTTTTAAAAAATTTTAAAAACATTAGGTGGGGGTGCAATGAGGCTGTGACCACAAAATACATATAGACAAATACAAGAGGTCCTCTGCACTCATTATCAATATATTTAAGACATTGAGACATCTTGTGCATACAGCTACTAAAAAATGCCTTACCCTTTAAACAACAGGGATTGTTTGTCCATATATTGCAATATATTTAAGCTGGCCAACTACGTCAAAGTCATCCCATATCTGGCCAGTCCTACTCTCAAATTGCAAATTTTATTACATGCACTGCTTATGTCCGCTAAGGACATTTGTTCACAAACTTTTCAAGGAAGTTGTTGAGGTCACAGATTGGTCAAAAAGGACTCAATGACAATGACAATCCTGGTCTCTAAAGTTCGCAAAGGTGTTTGTGAGTGTTTTTTGTGCTAACGAAACATATTGCATTCCTCCATTAGTGCCCAGATGTTTGTTTTCCACTTCAAAAATTGCCACTTAAGTTGCTTTCTAAAGCTTGTCAAACAGGTAACCAAGTTGTGAGTTGAATAGGAATGATACAATATACAGAACAATCCGATTCCATAGGATGTCTGTCCAGTTCAACCAGTGGGGTTTCTACAGCCTTTGCAATCAATGTGTGACTGTGTCCCAACCCAATCAATCATTAAGGCCAATATTGTATTCAGATATATAACCAATGGGCTGCCAACTCCCCATGTGTGTATGGCCACCTAACATCAATGGCCAGTGAGACAATTTTTTTCACCCAACCTAACCCAGTTAAACAGAAAAAGAAATAACCTGGAGAAGATACTGACATGCTTTTTTGAAATCAGGAACCTTGTAAGTTGCCAATCCCACCAGATAGTGGAGACGCACTATAAGCACCTTGTTTTCCTTAATTATAATTTTATTTTGGAGATAGCCCTCTGTTAAACTCATTATAGCGCTTTAGAACACATATGAAAAAATCTGTACCTAGACATTCTATGGTTCAAGACACACACAAATTTGTGTTGCAACATCCTGGTGACTGCACTGAATATTACTGATGGCTTCTGTTTTTTTCATAGCCTGTGGCACTGATATATCATTTTACCATGATTTGGTCATCTTGTTGGGGTATGTATATTTTTGATCAGGGTCATTTGGGTAGTTTGTGTAGTGATTATGATTTAAAAAGAGTAAACACAGTTGTTTGACAATAAATGGCTTCAGCCAACCACTAACCATGAGTGAAAGATAAGTTTTTGTGTTATCATTCATATTCTCTGAAAAATGGTTAAGAAATTGTACATTCTGACAGGGTATGTAAACTTATGAGCACAACTGTATGTAGAAATGATGTGTAAACACTCTGATTTGCCAGAAATAAATATAAATTTATTTTTTTCTACACAATCACAACTCAAACTGGGGAGGTGGCTCTCTATTGCCACAAAATGCGTTCGGCCCAATATATATATATATATATGTTTTTAACATAGAAGAAATAAAATGATTGATTTTATGAGACTCTCTGTTTTGACTATTCAGTCTTATGCATCTCAACAGTTTCCCTATTCAGTCCTGTGAATCCCTGTGCTGTTATACTTATATATACTTGTATGATGGCCCTTCTCTCTGTACAACTATGGGAAGCACTTCCTTCTAATTCAATCATGGAGACACCCCCCACTGTTTAAATCTCTAAACCACTCCCTTGGATCATTAGGCCCTGCCCATGTTGAATTAGAAAACAACAACATGCCCTGGGGTTGGTTGAGGATTGTCAACCCCCCTTCCAGCAGCAGCCTTAAAAAAAACACTGTAATGGAATAAATGATAGACACAATCAATGGTCTATGCATAGATTTTGGTATAAACTTGCCCACTAAAAGCAAAGTTTTAATACACGCTCACTGTCTTCAACCCTCAAACACAATGCCCCTCGGTGTTATTTATGTTCTTCATTAAAAAGATCAGAAGGTACCGCCCTGTGCAACTTGTCCCTAGGCTTCGTTTGCTTATGAGTCCAGCCAGGATGGAAGAAAACAGCACCTACAGAACATGTTGTTCTTTATTGTCTTCAACAAAGTAGCGCTTTTCTTGCATCTCCTTTCACTTAAGGTTGTCGTGGTAACTTGTTCTAAGCCGAGTCTTTCTAACAGACTTAAAGGGGAACTATTGTGAAAATTTTAAATTTAATAGAAGCTTCATCATGCTGGAATAAGAAACCTTCTAAATACAATCGATGAAATATTCTGCATCGTTTGTGAAATAGTCAAGTTTCTCTTCACTATTCCCTCTCTCAGCATCTGTTTCTCTTTATTCTCTCTTCGTGCAGGAGTTGGGTGTCAGATAGTCATTGACAGTTAGATCCAATATATCTTAAAGTATCTAAATACTTCTTTCCTAGCAGGTGAATTAGAGTTCACTCAAATCACTGATTCCAGTACAAACAAAATCTAACAAAATAACTGCCTTTTGCACAAATCCTGCATGTAGAGGGACAGGGTTTCTTGTGACTTGAATTGAGTGAGCTGTAATACATCTTCTAGGCAAAATGAGCCCCCCTATTAGATATAATGGATCTAACTGCCAATGAATATCTGACACCAACTGCTGCAAGAAGACAGAATAAAAAGAGAGAGGGATAGTGAAGATAAACGTGATTATTTCAGAACCCATGTAGAATATTTAACGGATTATATTTAGAAGGTTTCTTATTTTAGCATGCTGAAGCTTATGTTAAATTGACATTTTTGCGATAGTTCCCCTTTAATATGCATTGGCGTTTCTGATTGATTAAACTGAACAAACCAGAAACCAAGGTGAGACATTTTAAAGCACTTGCCTGTAGTACAGTATTATTGATGTTCTACAGTGGTATATACCAAAGGGAGTTCAACTGCACCTGCCCCCACCAGAGACATTGTCTCCCAAAGACAGTGGAAAGCAGTTGCAAGTTTGCTCGATGGCGTCCGTAGGAGGGAAAGAAGGTTAGGAGGCACGTGGCAGTGGTGGGAAGTCTCACCTGGGCCGCTGTAGTTATGCAACTGATGTTCTCCGGGTATTGGTTGTAAGAAAATGGATAACTATCCTCATAAAAGTTGCTCTGGAACAAGCTTTAAGAAATGCATCTGGATCTTTAGTAACCTGATGCCCTACATAAAGATAACATAAAAAGAACTAGAAGAATGCAGGACAGCTGTAGACTCTATGCCCCATTAAGGGTGAAATTCTTATGGAAGAAAAAACCGGCAAGCACTCCAGGTCCGCAAGTGAGGTTAAAACGCCATATTTATTTCAACAGGTTAAAATCAAAGCACCTGATGCGTTTCGGATCCACGATACGTAGTCATAGGTGAGGACTTACAACAATTCAGTAACATATTTAAAGTCTAAAACCGGACATTTGAGCCAAGTTCACAGTCTGGGGGTTGGGACCCTACTATAGGATTTAATAGCGTGAACTACATAGTCCCGATAAATTTCAGCTATACCCCCCCGTTTTTGACTGATCATTTATATATAGGCTGATTTGAGCAATACATATGTTTCCTTTTTGAAATTCTTATGGCACTGGGAGCTAATTTCTATCTCTTCTCTTTACAGGGTTCTGATTAACAGTGTGGCACGCCACACTACTGATATTGGCACTTTGCTAATCTTTTCTTTTTATCATCAGCAAAGGTCTCTTCCAGGGAGTACAAGAGACATTTATCTGACTTATATTGGTGCTTCCCAAACTGTGGGGCTGCCTTCCCTTGGGTGGCTTGGGAGAGGGTGCTGAGGCGAAATACATCTAGGGTGAGAAATTGAAGAAATGCTCTCCTAGATATACATGAAAGCCCATCATGCAGGTCAGTTAGGAGGACATGATTTAAGGTCGACTTTTAGTTGGTTATGCATAGGTGAATACTCAACCAAGCTTTTCAACCAACTAGGGATGCACCGAATCCACTATTTTGGATTCGGACGAACCCCCGAATCCTTCCCGAAAGATTTGGCCGGAATACCGAACCGAATCCGAACCCTAATTTGCATATGCAAATTATGGGTGGGAAGGGGAAAACATTTTTTACTTCCTTGTTTTGTGCCAAATTTATGCAAATTAGGATTCGGTTCGGCCAGGCAGAAGGATTCGGCCGAATCCGAATCCTGCTGATAAAGGCCGAATCCCGAACTGAATCCTGGATTCGGTGCATCCCTACAACCAACTGACCCCTAGATTTATAAATGCTTTAATCCTCCACATCCATATTTCCTATATAGTCTAAGCATGTGATTATAACCCCCATTTTGAAAGAAAATAGATTTATTTATATTTTTTCTCCAAGCCGCCTACATTTTTAAATCCTCTATGAAAACCTATCCCCATAGTGAAGCAAATCAGACTCCCTGTCTTGTGTCAAGCAGCATTGTACTTACCATGGTGCCCTATCCTTCACCAACACCTCCTTAGAGACTTTACACTTTTCTTTACTACCTGCACCAACTCACTTCCTTCTTCTTTAAACAATCTTCTAAAGGAACTTTTCTTTATTCCATGATAGTATATAAAATTATAAAACACTCTGTTCAGTCCACCAAGAATTAAGTAGGCTTTCCAAGATGAGAAGCAGTTTAGAGTCACCATGGAACTGATTAGCCCATTCAGCAGGACCTTCTAAATAGATACATTGTTTGGGAGAGTTAACGAAAATAATGTACTTAGGTAGAGAACAATAGAAACCAGAGTTGCTTATGGTATGAATAAATAATGATATATTCCAAGACAAAGAAGTGAAATTATGACTCGTGACAATCAGGATTCGTTAGCTGAGGGTTTTAGGAGCCTACATATTTGCTTGTAATCCCAGAAAGCAGTAATGCCCACAGATGAAAACAAAGCTCAATACTTTTAAAGGGCAAGTTCACTTTTAAGCTAATTTATAGATAAACCTGATCTTAGCAACTTTTTCACTGGTCATCAGTGTTTTTTAATTTTCTTTTCTGCCTCTTTTAAGCTGGCACTTTGCCTGGATGTTGATGTTACCAACTCCATCAGCCAAGCAACATTTCATTTGTAAGGATTCAACTATACTTTTATGTTGTTTATCATTTATTTTATGTGTAAAGGCCCTCTTGTACTCATTGTCATGCTCATTCTGACTTGCAAACTGGAGAGCTGAAGAACAACAAGTTAAAAAGAATTCAAAATCTGTTACTTACTAACAAATGGACAGTTATTGTAGTTAATAAAAAGATGGTCCTTCCTTTTATTCTATAACAGCTTCTATTCCTCTGGGAAGTCTTTCCACTAGATATTGGTGGGATTTGCTTCCATTCAGCCATAAGAACATGAGTAAATTTGGGCACTGATTTAGGGCATCATGCCTAACTAACACTAGGGTTCTAGTGCATCCCTCAAGTGTTCAGCTGGGTCTAGCTGAGTGCTTGGTGTAGACCAGTAAGATTTATCTTTAAAGGCCCTTTTTACTCATCATTCATTCTGACTTCCAAACTGGAGAGCTGAAGAACAGTAAGTTGGAAGGAATTCAAAATTGTACGAATCGAATGTTCGAAGTGTTCGATTGTACGATTGAAATTCAGCAAAAGACTTCGAAAAAAGCCTATGGGGGCTTCCCATAGGCTTCTATTGCAATTTGGTAGGTTCAATCTGGCGAAGTAGGCAGTCGAATAAAAATTTAAAGGGCAGGTTCTTCGACTGTCGAATAGTCGAGCGCTCGAATATATACTTATTCGATCTATTCGATGCGCCCGAATATTCTATATTCGATGGTCGAAAATACTTAATTTGCATATTCGAATAGTCGGACGATCGAATTGAAACTATTCGCGTGAATATTCTAATCCTTCACACGAATTTAGTAAATCTGCCCCTAAGTGTATACAATTATGCTCTGCACTGGTAAACCTAGGGTGTTTTCTTCAGTAACACTACCGTAGTATATGCAAACAAGCTGCTGTGTAGCCATGGGGGCAGCCATTCAAGCACAGGACACACAGTAGATAACAGATAAGCTATGTAGAATCCCATTGTTTATTACAGAGCTTATCTGTTATCTGATTTGTAACCCGTGCCTTTTCTCCTTTTTCAGCTTTGAATGGCTGCCCCCATGGCTACACAGCATCTTATTTATATGAACTAAAGTATAGTTTCTGAAGCAAGCACACCAGTTATACCAGTGGGGCAACAGTACATTATTTATTCATTACTTAAAAACACTTTCTTTTTATTTATGTTCCTTTAAACAGTTTGGAACACACCCATTGACCACAGCCCCTGGACAAAACATGGATTCAAGCCACAAGGTCTTTTGACAATAGTTTACACCTGGTAGGTTTTATATAAAATTGGGCCAACAAGTATACTACTGTGCCATATCAAACAGTGCTATATTCTGCACTACCTTCAACAATAGTAATACAGCTCCAGTATGACACAACTAATAATGCCATAACTGGAGGCATTCCATCTTACTATATAAAAAAAAAAATTCTTTTAATTCATAAATATTCATTTGTAGAAGAACTAATAACAAGCAAAACAAATAGCAATCATACAGATCATGAGGCATTTAATAATTCAGAGATTAGCATGGTGTACACATTGATATTCAGAAAGAATTTGAAGTTTGTTTTTATTTTTGAGAGTTTTAATCTTTAAGTGGCCAGAGGTGGGGTGGGGAGGTAATGATTGTAAGGGTACATTTTGGAGTGTGCCTATTTGCTCTTGGTTAGTCAGTCCAAGAAGCCTATTGAAGGTTTTAGAGTGAAGTTTTTTGCTGTCTTACATATTTTTTAAACTATTTATGAACAACTGAAAAACAAAAACAAATCTGAATAAGAGTATAACCTTTTTGGCTGTGGATAGGTGGGAGAGTGGACTTGAGGACACAGTACTAAAGCTTAATACACTGGGAAGTACATTTCCAACTGTAAAATGTGAGCAGCAAATGTATAATGTCTGCTTATAGCCTGTTGCAGATGCAGAAAAAAACTCCACAAAAAATACACATATACTTTTTTTATACTCTTGTGTAGCATTCTGTTGTATGAATAAATAAAAACCTATACATTTAAAACATGTTTGTTTGCATGAAGCATGCCCAGTGCACTACCTTGTAGCTGCAACCCAGGAAACAAATCAATTTCCAAATTTAAATATCGAGTGCCAAAACACACCAATATCTTTCAAGCAGGAGTCCCAATAACGTTTACATTGTCCATGTCTGCATCATACTATACTGTACATATTTACCCAAAAATGTATTATACAACCACAATTCATGCCTCCTGGGCAGACTTAACCTGGTAATGTTAGCAAGTTTGGAAACATGTATCTGAGAATCTGATGATTTCAAAGGAAACACAAGGTAGGTCTTTGTATTCTTCTCTAGTTTCCGGTCAAGGAGATAGTCCTCTCTGAAAGACACTATAAAAAAAAGATCTGCTAAAATGCTCAGGAATTCTGCAACATTGGCAAAACTAGAGCGATTTAGTAACGGTAATGATATGCAATGATCAAAAATCATATAAGACACATTATTTAATAACCTAGATTTTAATCTCACAATGCAGGGCCCTGTGACCTCATGCCTTAATTTATGTTTGTCCTGAGCTATGTCCTACCCATTGTGTTCTACTAAATTCATTGCACAGTGAGTGTTGCTGAATATATTGGTGCTTTCATAAACAATAATAATATGTAAGCCTTTATCATGTATGGTAAAATCTACAATGCTGTCATAAAAGTATCATTGTACTGACACCTTAAAAATCTATGGTTCCGGGTTCTGATTTGTTATCTAATGCATCTTGTGTTTACTGGGATCATGTGACTAGACACCTTGACAACTTGCATTTGTAGTGCATCTGCCTATCCCCCTGCAGGAACAACCAAGGAGGAGAACACCATTTATATATAAACTGTACATTCATAATTTATAAACCAAACAACCCCCCTCTTCCCATATTTAGTTTCGTTGGCAGCAGTTACCTGAAATCAATCATGTTGCTTTTGTCCTTGTCGAGAAAGTCAATGAGCTGCTGTAGGTCATCCTGTGGCAAAACAATTCCAGCATCCTGTGATGTAAAGGAACAGGAAATGCAATAAGATCCATCCATTATCCAGAAAGCTTAGAATTATAGAATGGTTATTTCCCATTTTCATGAAATTATTCAAAGTTTTCAATCCAGAAAGCTCAGAATTACGGAATGATTGTCTACCAAAGACTCCATTTTATTTAAATAATTCAACATTTTAACATATCCTCATTTTCTCTGTAATTATAAAACAGAAGTTATACATTATTTTAAGTAGGCTTAAAGCAGAGAGATCAAAAGTATGCAGTGCCCGATTTGCCAGCAGGGTGTCCCTAGGCCACATGGACTTGGTGCCAGGCTCGGACTGGCAATCTGTGGGTTCTGGCAGAGGGGCTGCTATGAGGTGCCATAAAAAGTCAGTATTTAGTGGGCTGGTGGGGGCTTTTTGGGCCTCTGTGTAGGCTGATTGGGCCTCTGAAATGCCAGGGCCTATTTTAATTCTCAGTCCAGTCCTGCTTGGTGCCTGGCCACGCAGTCCTAGTGGCATTACCACTTGCAGGAGCGAATGCCAATAAGTGCCAAACCACTGAGGAGCACCAGGGAGCAGTGCATCCCCAGTGCTCCCCACAGAGCGACTGGGCAGCATGCTGTCCTAGGCCCAGGCCATGTGGCCTAGCCCTAAAAGTATGGAAAGATTCCTTATCTGGAAAACCCCAGCTCTCAATCTCATTGCCTTAAAAGTGGACCCATCACCCAGACACAAAAATCTGTATAATAAAAGTCCTTTTCAAATTAAACATGAAATCCAATTTCAAATTTTTATTAAAGCATTCATAGCTGTTTTAAGCTCATTTAAAAATGTCAGCTGTCAATCAAATTTTGTCTGCCACTCCTCTATGCCTTAGTCATAGAGGCGGGGCAGATAATTACTTTCACTTTCCATTCAGCACTTCCTAGATGTCACTGCTCCCCGCACATTCCCCCAGTTCTCTTAACCATTTAATTGTGTAGCAAGGACATGGGGATAGACATCGGGTCCCCCATTCTGGTGCACAAACAAGATTCTGAGATGATGCAAGGCTTGTCTTAATAACAGTGTCCACAAAATGGCTCCTGACTGCTTGCTATAATTATGAATTCCCAGATTGAAGAAAACAAGATTAAAATTATTTATATAGTGTAATTAATGTTCATTTTGCTTGACTAATGTGATAAAATATGATTTTTAATATTTTTTTGGGGTGACGGGTCCACTTTAAGTCTACTAAAAATAAATTAAACATTGATTAAATCCAGTAGGTTTGTTTTGCCTCAATTGCAGATTAATTATATCTTTGTTGGGATCAAGTGCTAGGTACTGTTTTATTATTACAGAGAAAAAGGAAATCATTTTTATAAAGTTGAATTATTTGATTGAAATGGAGTCTATGGGAGGTGGAGTTCCAGTAATTTCTGAACTTTTTGGAGAACAGGTTTCCAGATAACGGATTCCACATCTGTACAAGCATCTACGCATAATCTCTATGGACATAACATAAGGCAGGCAAATGGGGTTCTCTCATTTGGATTCTCAGTCACTGATATTTAGCTTGATAAATTAGCCCCTCAGGGGTGTAACAGTGATGCAGGGATGTAACACTATGCAGATTTTAGAGACCCTAAAATGATTTTGCCCAGGGGTGAGGGGAGTAGCTACAGAAGAAGCAGACACTTCTGCTGCAGGGGCATCATGGAGGTATAAAGGCCTAATTAATATACAGTTTCAATCAATATTGGGAAAACTGGTCAGCCCCTAGACATTTTGGGGGATTGAAAAATAATGTGATGTGGTGCCCAGTAATATCTGGTTATGCCACTGCTTAGCCTTTGTATCTCACCACCACAATTTCCATCTACACTTTGTGTAGGAGCCACAACACTCCCTACTGAAACTTATTGGATGCTAAAATAATCATTAGTATTATTACTAGACTAGAAGAAGATTCCCCAAATAAGTTGGGTGTTTCTGAGCCAGCGTCTAACTACCGCAATACACAAGTTCAATGTTTCAGGAGCACTATAGGAGTGGGCAAGTCACAGCCCTGTGTCTATAACCATAACAAGCAATAGATTCATAACATACAGTTATATGATTCTGAAACTCTTCATAGGTCATGGGTGAACTCTTCTCTTCTTCCAGCACTTTTGATAACTCGTCCATCTGAAGGTTGTGTTCCTTAATATACTGAATAACCTTTTTCATTGGGTCAACCTGAATAGATTAAAGAGATGAAGAGCTTAAGAACTGGTTTGTATTTGATAAAAAGGAAATGAGGTCAGCAACACTGTAAACGGCAGACAACATTAGTAGATAAACTGTACGGACTCTGAAAACGCTCTTTCACTTTGTGTAGCTGATATATTCCTGAGGATATCGTAATGGTAGTTGCTTTGGACTAGCCATTCAGAGATAGGAGATGCAAGTGGGATTAAAACATTGGGATCGGATAGCCTGCCCGGAACGTATCACACACAGTAATGTGGCCAAAGAGAAACAAAGAAATTCAAAAGGTTGTAAATGAAAGGGCAGTGGAAATCTAGTATCAAAATTAGATAAATATGTGATGCTGGCATTGAAAACAGGAATGAAAGTGAGCATTTTTGCTGTGTTATTTTTATATTTTATAGTATTAATCATTAGGATCTTTTACTGCTCATTATCTTTTTTTTTCTAGGTAAGTGAGTGAGACCATCATTTCCATTTCCTCCTAACAGAACACAAATGAGAGTGTTTAAAAACCTGTAGTTGGTTAACTGGCAGTACTACTTTAAACCCTGCAGGGGAGAAAACACGATGAAAAGCAGCCTTTCACTGCCTGCATATTCCATTAAACTTCAGGTCACCAGCACTGTAGATGTGTGTAAGGGATTTCTAAAGGGCAAGGTGCTAAGTCTTTCAGGCAAAAGACAATACAGGCCCACAGGGGGGACTATGTAATGACTGAATAAGGTGAAACAGGTGCAGATCTGGACGGACGAGAACAAAACTAGGCAGTAGAGGACAGTAGCAAAGAACAGGACATACTGGTTATAACAAGGGTCCCAAACTGTTTTTACCTGTAAGCCACATTCACATGTAAAAAAAGGTGAAAAAGTGCAACACAAGAATTCAGAATGTTCTTGGGGGTGTCAAATATAAGCTGTGATTGGCTATTGGTAGCACCTACATTATGTGGACTGGCAGGCAGCCAACAGGTGACTCTGTTTTGCAGTACACCTCGTTTTTATACAACTAAAACGTGCCTCCAAACAATGGCAATGGTTAAGAATAAGAACCTGCTTTCAGGCCACTGGGAGCAACATCCAAGGAGTTGGTAACAGGTTGCTTGCAAACCACTGATGGTGGATCACTGGGTTACAGGATACTAGAATCATAATGAAAAGGCAGGACACTGACTAGGATACTCAGACAATGCAAGGATTCAAAGACTTTGCAAGGAAAGTAGTAGGAGGGCTCAGCTGATGATGCTCCTGGGATTTGATACACACATCTAGGAAGCCAGATAAGCCTGAATTCACCAGGATTCTCTTAGCTGCCTTCCTGGTCCATTCATTCCATAGGCAAAGGCAGAAGCCAGTAGGTCCCTGGTTCAAGTAGCAGCTAAATCTCTAACTCTAAGATAGAGCTCATAAACTATAGCCATAAGAAAACACCTACTGTAATATAGTTTAATACCTTAAAAATATAAAATGTAAATAAACTACAACAGTGTTTAGATGCCCTTTATGATGGACAAATTAATGATGGGTGTTCACCCTTACATCCATCCCCTGGGATCAGAAGAATAAATGTAAGAAATGTCATAAATCCTCTATATATTAGTATCTGTGTCTATTATTGTGTATTAAATCTACTACTACTTCTACTAAATCTGTGTATTTAATATAAGCTTGTAAACTGTTTCAACAAATCAAGGCCGGTCTGTGGGAATAATGAAATGTGAAGGTAAACATGTTTTAAATACAAAGAATAAAGTACAGTAGGCTAAGCATTGATTTAGCTGAAATGCAAGGTGAATGTACATTTACAACTGACGTAAGTAAACATGAGCGTGTACAATAGAACATGGATTAAGGAAAAAAGGAATGTGTAAAATGAAACTTTGAGCCACTCATGTGTATTGTGTATTCATTTGTTATGAAAAGAAAAGCATGAAAATGTGAAGAAAACTATCGTAATAATATACCCTGTGACTTTCTCACCATTTAAGAATGGGGTATTAGTTGAAAAAATGTCATTTGACAAATTATAACAAACATAAAAATATATAGTGTGGTTTACCCTTAACCTGTTCTCACCAACTCAGAGCTTTGGAAGAGCTTCTCTATCCCATCTGTATATTATTGGGATAATGCCATCTGGGCCTGGTCAACTTTGAAAACAAAGGAGGCCACTGACATAACGCAATATTGTGTAACTTCCATATAAATCTACATTAATTCTTATGCAACTTATGTAACTAATGTAAAAACGTATGTGACCTGCAGATGAACTTATATAACTTACATAGAGAGCAATGACAACCCAGAGCAGCTTGAATAGGGCAGCCAAGCTGTGTAAGGTTTAAACTTAACTCTGCTAGCCACTATTTAATTTCTTTAGGAACAAGAAATATTCAGACAGTATCCCCTGCACCTTATATAGTTCCCCACGGCAGTCGCAGGGTCTGTTTCCTAAATAAATCCCTGCATTTCAGTAAACGGATTAGTAAGTTTATATCATAGTAGATGTGGTACATGCATCCATCAAGCTTACAAGGATAAATGGGAAAACATCTTTATTTAAAAATGCATCAGTTAATAGTGCTGCGCCAGTAGACTTCTGCACTGAAATCCAATTCTCAAAAGAGCAAACAGATTTTTTTTATATTTCATTTTGAAATCTAACATGGGGCTAGACATATTGTCAGTTTCCCAGCTGCCCCCAGTCATGTGACTTGTGCCTGCATTTTAGGATGGAACTACTTTCTGTCAGGCTGTTATTTCACCTTCTAAAAGGGATACTGTCATGGGTGAACACATTTTTTTCAGAACACATCAGTTAATAGTGCTACTACAGTAGACTTCTGCACTGAAATCCATTTCTCAAAAGAGCATCTACCAGGCAGCTGTTATCTTGTGTTATGGAGCTGATATTTGGTAACCTTTCTGTTGGAAGGCTGTTGGGAAAGGGAGGGGGTGATATCACTCCAACTTGCAGTACATCAGTAAAGAGTGATTGAAGCTTATCAAAGCACAAGTCACATGACTTGAGCCTAGGGTTGCCACCTGGCCGGTATTTTTGATGGTTGAGCCCAATGTTATTAATAGGAAAAAAAGATAAATATATAGGAAGGCCAGTATTTTTTTAAAGAAAAGGTGGCAACCCTACTTGAGGCAGCTGGGAAATTGACAATATGTCCAGCCCCATGTTAGATTTCAAAATGAAAAATAAAAAAAAAAAACTGTTTGCTCTTTTGAGAAATAGATTTCAGTGCCGAATGCTGCAGGAACAGCACTTTTAAATCAGTTAAAGCATTTTGAAAAAACATTTTTTCCCATGACAATATCCCTTTAATGTAACTGTAATATTAATGTAACTTTAACTGTAACTCAATGACTGTTTCCAGCAGTCAATGCCATGAGTCCAAACCCCAAGACACACACCAAATTTGATCCCTATTTTGACTTTGTTGTCGTTACCTTTTATGCAATACAGTATAACACTATTATTAAAATAAATTAATGTCATATTTCACATGTAGCGTTATGTATAATGTTCATGCCTGTGTTTTGCAAATTGATTTTGATACTTTGTGTAATATAATAATAGGTACTCTACTCTAGTGACTCTATAAACCCAAAAGCAAACATCTGATTGGAAGCTATAGGTAGCAAGAATGTGTGCCAGCGATTCCAGCACTACATACAGCATATCTTGTAAAAATGTTTCTTTTTGTTCTTGTATACCTTGCATAACTTAAACTATGCTGTAAGTCAAATATATGATTCGAGGTTTTTGTACTTTTATACTATATTTGAATCCATCCTTACCTTTGGTACCTGCTTTTTGAACATGTCAGGACTTCCCCCATGCTTTACAGACAGATTGGGTAGAGCTGCTTTCATGGCATTGTACAAGTCATCAAATTCTTTGTTCACTAAAATATCCTACATGAATATTGAACAAGAAACAATTAGGTTGCACGTGCATATAAACATGAATCACCGCAAATGTTACCATGTGTTTATATGTAGACAACAATCATTTTGTGATATAAATGATATTTTAAAAGTACATGTGATTATGTAAACTAAATAATGTATGCATTTCTAAAGTCTCAACTACCTTGAGAAAGGAACTTGATAAAGCGAGAGCTTACATCCTCTATTTATTTAGTTTATAGTGGGCATATTAAAGGGGTGGTTCGCCTTCAAGTTAACTTTTAGTATATTGTAAAAGGGCCAATTCTAAGAAACTTTTCAATTGGTCTTCAGTATTTATTTTTCATAGTTTTTTAATGATTGGCAATTTTCTTCTGTTTCTTTGCAGCTTTCAAATGGGGGTCACTGACACCATCTAAAAACAAATGCTCCGTAAGGCTACAAAGATATTGTTACTGCCACTTTTTATTACTTATCATTCTATTCAGTCCATCTCCTATTCATATCCCAGTCTCTTATTCAAATCAATGCAGGGTTGCTACGGTAATTTGTACCCTAGAAACCAATTTGCTGACACTGCAAACCAGAGAGCTGCTGAATAAAAAGCTAAATCACTATAAAACCACAACCAATAAAAAATGAAAACCAATTGCAAATTGTCTCAGAATATCACTCTCTACATTATACTAAAAGTTAACTCAAAGGTGAACAACCCCTTTAATTCATACAACCATTACAACTGAGACAATTTCATGGACAGGTAAAGCTTTTGAATAGCTATCATGTACCTTATGCATAGGATTTACTACACCAGCTCAGAGGTACAGCAACCATGAGACAGTGAAGGTCTATGTCTCTAAGTTTGTCCTTAATAAACACATAGCTTTATGTTGTGTAGGATTATGGGAAGAACTACACAGCCCATTTTGCCTCGATTTTGCCGGATCCGATGCTGGGTGACATAACGCCCGTGTCAAGTCAGATGCAACAGAAATCAGGTAAGTAATACAAAGTTGGATGGTGTCAGTGTTGATCGGACACGACATGACTGTCGGATGCAGACGCAACTTGCAGCATTTGCATCCGTCAGGGGTGTCGCATTGGATGCACGCTGCAACAGCTTCCAACTTTTGCATTACGTACCTTGTTTCCTGTTGCATCCGACTTGACGCAGGCGTTTTGTCGCCCAGCGTCGAATCCAGCAGAATCACAGCAAAATCGCCCATGTAGTTCTATCCTATCAGAGTAGACCAGATATGATAGCGGTCATAATTCCACTCGAAAAGCATTTTGCAACAAAATTATAATGTAGGATTTTTCATGTATTTTCTTTAGAAAAATGTTTAAAAACAAAATGGGTATTGGGTCTGAATGCTTTTGAAGGCAACTGGGTATGAATTTATGAATTTTTTGATTTAAACATATTTTCTTATTTCAAAGATGTCTAACATACTTTAAACAAGGAATTAAACAATACAGTCATACAAAGTATGGGACCTGTTATCCAGAATATTCGGGACCTGGGGTTTTCCGGATAATGGGTCTTTCCATAATTTGGATCTTCCAACCTTAAGTCTACTAGAAAATTATGGAAACGGTAAATAAACCCAATAGGATTGTTTTGCTTCCAATAAAGATTAATGATATCTAAATATGGATAAAGTACAATGTACTGTTTTATTATTAGAGGAAAATTTATCATTTTTAGCATTTTTTTTAATAATATTGGACTATATATTGGAATATATGGGAGACTGCCTTTCTGTAATTCAGAGCTTTCTGGCTAAGGGGTTTCCAGATAATGGATCCCATAGCTGTACCTATATTGTTTTGACTTACAGAGAAATCCAGTGACTCCACGGCAGACTCTGAGTTGGCCTGGATTGCCTTAAGAATACCAAAGCAACCTTCACTCTGCATTGGATTCCTAGACATCTGCAAAATAGATTTTAATGCAAATTGCAAATAAATATTCTTAGTAGGTCATTATAATGTTTTTGGATGACTGTGATAAACAATGCACAATATAGTAGTCATTGATCAATATCAATTGTATAAATAGACTCATAAGTCACTGTGATACATCATAAATCATTTAGATGTGGATATCACACCCCTCCCTTGCCCAGCAGCCTAACAAAATAACAATGGGATAGACAGCAGCTCCCTAACAGTGGCAACAGCTCCCTGGTAGTTCTTAGAACAACACTCAATAGTAAAAGCCAAGTCTCACAGAGACTGATTCAGTTACATTAAGTAGGAGAAATAACAACCTGCCACAAAGTAGTTCCGTCCTAACGTGCAGGCACAGGTCACATGACTAGGGGCAGGTAGGAAACTGACAATATGTCTAGCCCTATGTCAGATTTCAAACCTGAATATAAAAAAAATGATTCATCTAATATAAGTAATTCTAAAACAAATGGACTTGCTGAGTAATCATTGAGCAACTTCTGCAGTTCAACTGACTGGCATGGGAAATTCTCAGCATATGAACTCTTCCACTAATCCAATCACAATGGCACATTGTAACTTCAAATAGGTGACATCTGAATGTGATTCTGTGTAGTTAATGTGATAAGATTATCAATGTGTCATACAACTCCTAGACACAGGTGTGAGAGTTGCATGAATGGATGTGTGAAGTCTTCTGAAGCTGCTGGGTTTCTTTACAGAACATATTATCTCAGTGGACAATAACATCAAGTTCACAAGGGATGATGTCCACTAGAACGAGCTTGCCTGAGACACTGAGACAAAAACTGGTACACCCAAAGGATCCAACACCAAAAGAAAAACAAAGAAATGTGGTATACGGAGTCCAGTGTAATGAGGAGTGCACAGATCTATACACTGGGGAGACAAAAAAAATGCTCACCAAGCAAATGGCTCAGCATAGGAGGGTGAACTCTACAGGGCAAGACTCGGCTGTCTTTCAACACCTAAAAGACAAGTGACACTCATTTGAAGATAGCAAGGTACATATCTGGGATAAAGAAGGCCGATTTGAATGAGTAGTGAAAGAAGAGATTCATGTCAAGGTGGAGAAACCATCCCTGAATAGAGGGGGGGGGGGGCTTTGACACCACTTGTCTGCTACATACAATGCTCTTCTCACATTTGTACATCAGTGGTTTCAGACGACTTCACACATCTATTCATGCAACTCTCACAAGTAACACCTGTAACAAATAACAATATAAGTCAATTGGTACGGAACGCATATTAGGACATCGTTGCGTAAAATCGCAGTCCTATATGCGCTCTCGTACGGCTGGGGAATGCGGCGTCCAAGCTTTTAATACTCACCCTTCCAGCGAATCTTCAGTAGGGGATGGGTCTTCGCTCCTCAGTCTTCTGATGTCAGGCCTCCCTCCTCGCTTCTCAGCCCTCCCACCTCAGCAGTCAGCCAATAAAAAATCAGCCCTCCTTCCTCAGCCCTCCCTCTTCGCTACTCAGCCCTCCCACCTCAATCGTCAGCTAATCAAAATCAGCCCTCTCTCATCAGCCCTCCCTCCTCGCTACTCAGCCCTCCCACCTCAATAGTCAGCGGTTCCATATTTGCCTCCATTCTTCACAGCCAATCGCGTCTTAGCAGTTTTTAGTGGGCCAATCACGTCAAAGCGAGGGCTGATGAGAGGCTGATTTTGATTAGTTGAGGATTGAGGTGGGAGGGCTGAGTAGCGAGGAGGGAGGGCTGATGAGAGAGGGTTGATTTTGATTAGCTGACGATTGAGGTGGGAGGGCTGAGTAGCGAAAAGGGAGGGCTGAGGAAGGAGGGCTGATTTTTTTATTGGCTGACTGCTGAGGTGGGAGGGCTGAGAAGCGAGGAGGGAGGCCTGACATCGGAAGACTGAGGAGCGAAGACCCATCCCCTACTGAAGATTCGCTGGAAGGGTGAGTATTAAAAGCTTGGACGCCGCATTCCCCAGCCGTACGAGAGCGCATATAGGACTGCGATTTTACGCAACGATGTCCTAATATGCGTTCCGTAAATTGGAATTGACTTATATACTGACCTACAGTATATAGAAGGCTCAGCTTGAAAAAACTATGGTGTCTGCCATTGCAAAGGGTGACAATGTATCTAGAGAAGCATAACTGGTAAGCAAGTAGAAAACACTTACTTTCAGTATCCTCAAAGTCTTGTTTGCCTTAAGACACGTGGCAACATTTGTGGCGCCTTGTATAGAAATTCGATTGTTGCTTTAGAAAAGAATGGAACAGACAGATCTGCTGTAAATATACTTGAGAATACATACAAGCACTATTAGGAAGAGGAGACAAAACAAAACAGGGAGAGAAAATGAACAAAGGAGCGTGGTTTGTATACCCTTTTACTGCTATGACATTGAGATTGGGACCCCTATCCTGCATTCGAAGTCTACAAGTAAAACCTTGGCACACCGTTTTATTGCTGCCTGGGCAGGATTTACAGTTCTCTCTAGCCGTTAACAGGGATTCATTATCTCTTACAAGGTCATTTTCAGAACTTATGACAAAACGTAGAAGTTATGCTTTTAGTTACTAAAGGCACAGTAAAGTTGTACATCAAATGCACTATATTTATGCAATATATATATTCATAAAAACAATATGATTATGGAAAATCCTTAACACTATTAGTCAGGGTTGCCACCAGGGGAGCACAATCAGGGCCGGCTGTGCACCATTTTTCGAAAGACCAGGGCCCCCCTTGACAGCACAGAAGCCATGCTGCCTCTCTCAAAGTCCCGACCGCCAAAAAGCCAAAGTCCTGAAGCTGCGAAAAGACCCAAAGTCACGATAATAGACGAAGTTGAAGTCCTGAAGCAGCAAAAAGACCCCAAGTCATGAAAATAGATGAAGTTGAAGGCGCGAAAATAGACAAAGTTGAAGTCCTGAAGCCACCTTTTGTAAAAAATTTTACCGGCTGGTGGGAGGGCAGAACAAAAGGGGGGCGGGTTGTGATGTCAAAAAGGGGGCGGATTTATGCACAGCACCGCAAAAGGGGGTGGAACAACACGCAGATGGACAGGAACCTGAAAAAAAAGGAAAGCGCTGAGAGAAGTGACCCTTTTCTTAAGGGTATTACAAATTACCGGTAACTTCATTTGTAATACCGGCCCTGGCCTTGGTAGGTGTTTTACTGACTAGGCCAGTAAAATACCGGGCCGGGTGGCAACCCGAGTGGCAAGTGTTTATCGCTAGACCTCTCCTCTTCTCAGCAGAAACAGGAAGTGGCTTATTTCTAACAAGTTGGAAAGTGAAAGTTGTTTAATTTTTCTACTTTAGTGCAATAATTGAATTTAATCCATAAATATTTTTTTCCAATAAAGAATAGGCAAAACTTATTTTCAGCATAATTTATTTTTATTGAGTTCATATACCAAAATGGGGTTGGAATCAATGTGCCTTATGCTCTTAAAGAGGATGGGGGCTGTGAATATGCAAGATGGCATAGCCGCCAACTAAGATGAAAAGTATAACATGAAGGATGAATGTCTAATAATTTAAGAAAAACCTCTGCGTTTACCTTATATTTAGGTCTTCAAGCACATTGTTAACCTTTAGAGCTTCTGCTAGGGCTGCAGCCCCATCATTGCCAAATCCGTTGTATGAGAGATCAATCACTCTCAGAAATATGTTAGCCTAGAAACAAATAAAAGGCTTTACACTTGTTATTTGTGATAATTATAATAATAAAACATTTAAGGCAATGCCTTTTTTTACATAAACAGTGAATTCAGTTTGTTGTATGTATCTATGTTGTACTGTTAGGGAGTTCAAGGCAAATTGAAGGAAAATACATGCAAGAACTTGTTCAAGGCAAGAAAATTCATTCTAAATTTAGTTTGTTGCATTGTTAGAAAGTTCAGTGCTAGACACGTCATAACACAATACCCTACAGAATTTTTATGGCAACAACATTAGGGGCCAGATTTACTAAAGGGCAAAGTGACTAACGCTAGTGAAAATGTGCCAATGTGAAGGGGCATGCACCCCTTCAATAGCTAGCGTTGCTTCGCACTCTAACGCCAGACGAATATTCGTTCTGGTGAATGAACGTAACTCCGCCAAGTCACTAAGATGCAGGTTTTGCTGAACATTACCTCTTGTGCCACACTTGCCTTAGCCACCTCAGACCAGGCGAAATGCAATAGGGTAGATAGGAGTTCGTCAAAAAATAGTTATCTATGAAAAAACCCAGATGTAAAAAATCTTGAATGAATGCTTGAACTTGAATACTCGAATTGATCGAGTTATCGGTGAATAAAAGTTTCATTTGCTCGAAATGATCAAGTTGTCACTTAACCCCCTGAAAATCATAAAGGCTAAAAACATCTTCAAATGGTTCAAGGCACCTGCTATTGACTTCTACACAACCTAGACAGGTTTTAGCTGGAGTATTTTCAGATTCAAGCTTTTTGCAACTTTGGGCCATAATACATCTCAAATAATTCAAGTTTCTTTTTTATTCCCAAAACTTTGAGTTTTTACTAAAATATATATCCCCATAGCTATTCAAGACCTATCAATAAACTCATATATTGAAAAATTATGTACAAATACCTTTACTAAACCAACTATAGATCCCAACAGCCTAGGATATTATGCTTGTCCAAGAAATTTTCCATGCCAATCTTAAAGGGGTTGTTTGAGTTAACTTTTAGTATGATGTGGGAAGCAATATTCTGAGACAATTTGCAATTGGTTTTCATTTTTTATTATTTGTGGTTTAAGAGTTATTTAGCTTTTTATGCAACAGCTCTCTGGTTTGCAGTGTCGGCAGTCTGGTGGCTAGGGTCCAAGTGACCCTAGCAACCATGCATTGATTTGAATGAGAATATGGAATATGAATAAGGGAGGGTCGGATCAGAAAGATGAGTAATAAAAAGCAATAACAATAAATGTGTAGCTTTAGAGAGGATTGATTTTACAGGGTGTCAGTGACCCCCTTTTGAAAGCTAGAAAAAGTCAGGAGAAGAAGGCAAATCATTCATAAACTATAAAAAATAAATAATGAAGACCAATTGAAAAGTTGTTAGAATTGGCCATTCTATAACATACTAAAAGCCATCACAACAGCACCCATCAGTGCATTCCACCAACTTGCTGTCCTCACTGTGAAGAACCACCTACATTACTTCAAATGAAAGCTCACTTCCTCAAAGGGGTCCCCTCTGGTTCTTTGTACTTTTATATGTAAAAAAAAGACCCCCTACGTTCCTATCATGTCCAAGAATCAGGGCCGGAACTAGGGGTAGGAGGATGAGGCACATGCCTAGGGCATATTGGTGGGGGTGCCAGGCATGTACCTCTTCCATCACTTACCCCAGTCCTGACCCTTGTCCTCTCATTGCCAGCTCTGCTTGTAGCAACCCCCATTCGTGCAAGAGTGCATGGGGGGGGGGGCAAGGTGGCCGGCTGGGTTGTCTAAGGTGTCCACCCAGCTTGGTCCAGCCCTGCCTCTAATGCATGCGTCCAGTAAATCCATCAACCCTGTCTCTCTAAAACAAAACATACATACAAAATACTTTAGAATGCAGATTAGAAATGCATTAGGATATACAGTCAACAGCTGCCTTGAAACAAAACCAGTCTGTAGGCTTGAGCTACAATGTTACACTGCTACAATGTTTGCCAATAACAACCAATCAGCAATTAGTTATGAGTTACAAGAAGTTGTAAAATGAAAGCAACTACCTGATCGACTGCTACTGGCAGGTGCATTTGAGCACTTTAACACCGGTTTACTCTTCTCTAATTTTAATTTCTTCTTACCCCTATGCCTCTAGCTATAGCGGCAGATCCCTTTCCACGAAAGTTGTTCCAGCTGAGATTAAGCTCCAGCATTCCTGTGTTTTCTGCAACTGCAGTGCCAAGAGTCTCACCTTGAGCAAAACGAAAGAATAAATCCTTACTCAGATCTCATTTAACTTATGGTGGTGTTGCATGGCCTCAATATGCAGTACAATCAGCTTTTAAAACCAAACTGCATTTGATTTTTTTTATTCTTCTGAAATACAGACAGATATGGGCCTGTTCTATATATTAAGGCTACATGAAATAAATCAGTGGAAGTGCATTTCTCTGTATTTTTGTTGACATATTGTGCAGTAAGCAACCATACCTGAACCATCTCCAAACATATTATGGCTAAGGTCCATGGACTCCACCTTTTGGTTGCTCATGAAGGCTTCCGAAATATATTGAGCAGCTTCATCTGAAAATTCATTTCCTGAAAGGTTCAGTTTTTGCAAGGTTGTATTCTCAGCGAGCATAAGTGATAGGGCTTTTGCACCTTTCGTGCCAAGTTTGTTATCAGACAAGTGAATCTCTACAGAGAAAACAACACTGATTGAGTTTGCAAAATAGAATATCAAATATTTACCATTTGAAATCTGATAATCTCTGTGTGTATCAATTCATATAGCCATGACACTAAATCTAAATAATGTAACGTTTATGGAATTTACGTTTTATGGCAGTTTACAGCTACAAAAGCATCATCAGTATCTTAAACATGGATAATCATCTTAGACAGCATAAATTGGATCTCGGTCTGTCCATCTTCTGTGCAAGACAGGCAAACCGAAATAAGACAAGTGTTGCTTCGGCTATCAAACTGATTGATGGAAACATAGGATATTTAAAAGTGACAAAGTATGTATAAGGCTAAATATAAGCTCATGGATCTTGTTAAAGGAACAGTAACACCAGAAAAACTTTAAGTGTTTTACAGTAATAAACATATAATACACAAAAGCCGTGAATATCTTGTAAAGTATATCCTTATAAACGGTGAGTTCTGATGTCATCAGTTATAAACAATGAGTTCTGATGTCATTTCAGTCACATGACTCACTCAAACTTGTGTATTATAATAAATAAAGTACCCCCAGTTGCCTTCTGCCTCGTGTTTTTATATGGTCATGAAACTCCTTGGTATCTTATAATATCCTTATATTTTACAAGAGGGGGTACTTTATTCACTATATAATATACTGTTAGCATGCACTGTTAAAAGTTGTGTGTTTGCTTCAGAAACACCACCATACTTTAAATAAACAACTTGCTATGTATGCATGGGGGCAGCCATTCAAGCTGGAAAAAAGAAGAAAAACCACAGGTTACATAACAGACGCCCTGTCCTATAAAATGGTGTTTGTCTGTTATCTGCTGTGTAACCTGTGCCTTTTTTCAATTTTTCCAGCAGCTCGCTCCCATGGCTACACAGCAGCTTGTTTAGATAAAGTATAATAGTCTTTCTGAAGCAAAAGTTATTTTGTTTTATTTTTTAACAGACCAGTTTTACCAGTGCAGAGCAATAGCACATTATATTTTAATTACTTTGATACACTTTGATACCTTAAATTTTTTTTTTTCACATGCCAAAATGAAAGTGCAGGAAAAAAGGTCTAATTTTACTGAACCAGTAAGTAGGTTCAGTAAAATTAGAATCTTAAGGAATCTGCGGACTAAGGACCGTTCGCCAGAGCGAAGTCACCTGGTGATAGGGTGTGAACATACACTAGTGAAGGCCTTGTTCCCTAGTGAATTGTCCTCTACGCCTGTTAATGAATTGGTGATGACCCTGCGGATGGGATATCTGGCAAATTGTCGCTAGCGTCGGCCATGTCACCCTTTTGTGAATCTGCCCCCCCAGTGTCTGCATGTCAGAAGTAATCTGTGTCAGTCCTCATGGAAAGAAAATTGACTGAGATTTCAGTTGTTTAGGTTAACCTTTGAAATTACGCATTGCATCTGGCTGAAGGCGACTGACAGAAAGGGCTCTTAATATGATGCTATCTAGGTTCCATATAAGAAACTAGTGTTTATTGAAATGGTGGTGTATATCAGGCAGCCTACTAAGACGGTCTCAGCACACACACGTTCTGAAATATTTCATATAGAAAGCAATTTCAAATAACTGTAATAACATGGTTATCAAACCTGAAATATAGCAATTTTCTTTCAGCATCTCTGCAATTGCGGCAGCACCTTCGCCTCCAAGCCAGTTATCACTGAGATCTAACGTTATAATCCTGGTATTGGTGACCAGTGTAACAGCCAGTGCTTTAGTAGCCTTAAAAACAAATGGGTTAACAATAAAGAAAGAGACATTTGCAAATATTAAAAAATAACTAAATATTTACTTAAATGCATTTAAGTAAATCAAGCTGCAGTAGAATTACACGTCAAATGGGGTACTACTGGGGTTGTTCCTCGGCACCTGAAGCAGTTAAAGCTTCCTTACCCTGCTTAACATTCTCTGTAATGGATGTAGTTACACTAAATGCAAACTTGTTATGCATGGATAACAAACATGTTCAGGAGAGTTGCACCGAATCTTCTGGGTGCAAGATAGAATTTAATTTCTTTGAGTATCAAGGTAACTTTGATGTTCTGGGTGACCAGGAAATGCTTCATACTTGAGAAAGCGAAATATGAGCTGCTTGATTGCAGCATTTTATGAGCATCATGTAATGTTGATTTCATTTAATAAAAAAAAAGTCGAGTGATTGTAAGAATGATATAAGACAGAGATATTAAAGGAATATTAAAGGAAAACTATAGCCCCAAAATGAATACTTGAGCAACAAATGCAATTAAGTGGCATATTAAAGAATCTTACCAAACTGGAATATATATTTAAATAAATATTGCCATTTTACATCTCTTGCCTTGAACCAACATTTCATGATGGTCTGTGTGCTGCCTCAGAGATCACCTGACCAGAAATATTTCAACTCTTACTGTAACAGGAAGAAGTGTGGAAGCAAAAGACACAACTCTGTCTGTTAATTGGCTCATGTGACCTAACTTTATAGTTTGTTTGGTATGTTTGTGTGCACCGTTGAATCCTACGATCCCAAGAGGCTGTCCTTATTTTTTAAAATGACTATTTTCTATTTAGGATTACCCAATGGCACATTCTATTAAAAAGTATATTATTTTAAAAATGTTTTTTTTTTACATAGAGACCTACATTGTCTGGGGGGGGGGTATCGTTTTCCTTTAAATATGTTCCCACAAAACTACAATTTATTAGCAACAAAGATAGTACTGACAAATTGAACTTATCAAACTGTTGAGAATGCTTCTGGATTCCCCAGTACGATAGTAAGCACATTTGCTGTGTACTGATAGTTTCAATCAGCAAACAACATTTTCAGTCACGTATCCGTGTGGTGATGTTGATTTTATAGTCATTATGCTCTTATTCCAACCAGTACATGTATACCTGTGGACCAAGTCCATGGTGTCTCATCACAAGCTCTGAATCTTGCAGGTGACGTAAAAAATAAGAAACTGGTATAACTCCATAGAACTGACATGCTGACAAGTATTTGGCCTTTCCAGTGGGATCATATTGTTCCTTTAGATCTATGATCAAAAAAGAAGCAGCCAGTTACGAATAAAGGTACAGGCATGGAATCAGTTATCCAGAAACCCATTATCCAGAAAGCTCCAGATTAAGGAAAGGCCATCTTCCCATAAACTCAATTTTGACATATTATTCCAGATTTGTAAAAGATTTCCTTTTTCTCTGTAATAATAATACAGTACCTTGTACTTGATACAAACTAAGATAGAATCAATCCCTACTGGAAGCAAAACCAGCCTATTGAATTTATTTAAAGTGGACCCGTCACCCCAAAAAATATATTCAAAATCATATTTTATCACATTAGTCAAGCAAAATGAACATTAATTACACTATATAAATTATATGAATGATGTTTTCTTCAGTCTGGGAATTCATGATTCTAGCAAGCAGGCAGGAGCCATTTTGTGGACACTGTTATTAAGGCAAGCCTTGCATCATCTCAGAATCTTGTTTGTGCACCAGAATGGGGGACCCGATGACTATCCCCATGTCCTGGCTACACAATCAAACGGTTAAGAGAACTGGGGGGGATGTGTGGGGAGCAGTGACATCTAGGAATTGCTGAATGCAAGTGAAAGGAATTACAGTATCTGCCCCACCTCTATGCCTAAGGCATAGAGGAGTGGCAGACAATATTTGATTGACAGCTTAGATTTTTAAATAAGCTTAAAACAGCTATGAATGCTTTAATAAAAATTTTAAATTGGATTTCATGTTTAATTTGAAAAAGACTTTTATTATACAGATTTTTGTGTCTGGGTGACGGGTCCACTTTAATGGTTACATCATATTCTAGTAGACTTAAGGTATAAAGATCCAAATTAGAAAAAAGATCTGTCATCCAAAAAAACCCATGTCCCGAGCATATAACAGGCCCCATACCTGTACACTCAAGATTGCTTAGAATTGCATTTCCCTTCATTATACAATAAATCAACAGCTTTTGGGTGTGGGAGGTTCCTTTTAAGGTTAAATTTCATTACTAAAGAACCAGCAATTTCACAAAGAATTGTTAACATGAATGTAGACTTTTTTTGTTTTAGAAAAAGACCAAAATAAGGTAGCTATAAAGAATTTTGAATATCTAACCAACCTTCTACATCTAACTCTGTGTCCCAGTTTTCCTCTTTTTCTTCTGCTTCATCAGTATTATTTTTAGTATCTTTATCTGGAACCTTTTCCTCTGATGCTTCTAGTTCATAAAATTCAGCTGCATTCTGATGTTCGTCACTGTCATGCTCAGGTCTTAATTTAGCCGATCGTGGTACAATCTGTAGAGAAATAAAGTGGAAAATTGACCCACAGAAATCTGTTACCTGATATTTTACATAGCTTGACAAAATCCAAGGTAGTTTTCTATATTCTCATTACTGGAAGCATTACCTGCAACTTGGCACAGCTGCATCTACAGTTATAAAATGTGTATACAGGTATGGGATCTGTTATCCAGAAAGTTCTGAATTACAGAAAGTCCTCTCCCATAGACTGAATTTTATCCATATAATCCAAATTTGTAAAAATAAAATTCTTTTTCTCTGTAATAATAAAACAGTACCCTTTTCTTGATCCAAATTAGGATATAATTAATTCTTATTTAAATAAGTTTTTTTTAATGTTTACATAATTTTCTAGTAGACTTAAGGCATCAATATTCAAATTACAGAAAGATCCGTTATACAGAACACACCAGGTCCCGAGAATTTTAAATAACATGTCTCATACCTGTATTCCTGAATCATTACATTTTCCTTATTTAACCTCAGAAACAATGTACTCTGCTGCCCTCATCAGGTTATTTTTTAGAAACCTAACTGCTGCTAGCAATAGTTTTTACACATTGTAACATTGGCATATCATGTTCCCCCCAGCCCACCTTTGGAGAGCTGCAGCATTCAGGGATTTGGGCTGCTGGGCCTATAAGATGTGCTGATAAATGCAAAGATATGACAATGAGGTTTAAAAATGTATATACCGTTACCTATAATGGAGCTTTGTAATAAATCAGAATAGAATAACACAGGTTCTCATTTAACAGTTATCCCTATAACCAAAAAATAAAATTTGCAGTATTATGGTCCTGTAAAATACTGTCCTGTATATACAGGCTAGTCTATATACATATACATACATACATGTATTGGTTTGCAATTTTTGTAGTCATAACTGATATCTGGATTGAAAATACGGTTATTGTTTTTAAATGAATGAGGTCATTTATTACCCTGAGTAAATTAAAATGACCCTTTCTCTTAAATAAGAAACAGTGCAAGAGACCCTGCAGTTAGGGTTGCCACCTTTTCTTGAAAAAAAATACCACCCTTCCTATATATTTATCTTTTTTTTCCTATTAATAACATTGGGATCAACCACTAACAATACCGGCCAGGCCGGTAAAGTACCAGCCAGGTGGCAACCCTACCTGCAGTGTTAGAAGTTGCCATACATTTGTTGTACATTTGTTTACAATGAAAAAAATGCATGGACATGTGTATAAAAATGTCTCTAACAATATGCATTCATTAGATCCACATACCACATGCTTGTGTTTTTACTTTAACAGAAGCAGCCTTTGGCTAACACAAAACAACATAAAAGAAAGAAAATATAACATAGATCCACATACCACACCACTCAGTAGCAACATTTTCTTGACAGTCATAGGAATTGACACATACCAAAGTAATTGCACCATGAAGTTTTAATACCCCTTCGCATCTTTAAACCATGAGCCACGTTCAAATGTAAAAATAGTTGGTGAGCAACACAAACATGGAAAGGGGATGCTAAATAAGGGGCTTATTTTGATGCAACTAAATTAATTAAACAATAAGCACCTGCTTTGAGGCCATGAAGAGCAGCTTCTGAGGGGTTGACGAGTGACATGTTACTCACAAGCCACTGGTTGCTGGAATTATGAAACCAGAAGACTTCATAGCTATAATGGGATGCCTAATGAATACAGGATCCTTATCAGTTCACCAGAATTTTGCTTTACTTACTACTTGGCAATTGTGATGCAGTAGAACATTGGACCACAAATGTGCTGCTGTCGATCGGATTGCTGAATAAAATGTCCAACTGATGGATTACCACTGGAATGAAACTGTATTGATCTGCATAATTACACACACACACATACACAGCTATCAGCTGCCTATAAAGAAAAGATTCAAGTGACTTACTTTATTTTCCACTCCTCCCCTGCTCAGACGAGCCAGAGGTCTGCTAGGAGGCCTGCTAGGGATCCCACCTAGACATGGCTGCATGTGTTCTTCCTCTTCTGCGTCCTTGGCCTCTTCCACAGAAGGCAACATTGAGCCAATATCCTTGGTAAACCTCTTGCCTAGCAACATGTTAAAGTATCCACAGCAAGATGTTCTACTACGGTTTAGCAATTGTCATTGATATATAACATCTACAAATGCCAGCTCTTTTTTACGTTTAAACTGTTAAAAGTCTAGGACAGCACTATAAAGAACTGAATCAAAGCAAAGGAAACATTGAGTCTCTATACTGATTAGTTGTGTGTATGCAACCAAGCCTGCTAACCATAATATGTGAATGACATTGCAAGATGCCAGTGAAAAATCTCTTCTGATTTATTCAACCAATCATTAGGCAGATAGGCTGGGCAGCTAAGCAAGCGAGTTAGGTAAAATTCCTAGCTTGTTGTATGGTAGTCATAGAGATGATGTGTAAAGCTCAGCTTGTCATTCTTGTTTCAGTGATTCAGTAGCAAAACATTCCACTAGCACTGCTGGGCAACCATTACTGTACAGCTATTAAACAGTGGCTACTCTGGCTCATTACTTTAATACTTAAAACTATCAGATATTAATATGTAGCTGAAGGAATATTTGTAGGGTCTGAAAAGTGCACTTTTTTCATTACATTTCTTCCCACTGCTAAAATGTCTCTTTTTATTTTGAGCTGTGAAGCTACTAAAATATAAAACCCCCATATCGGGAAACCCAATATCCAGAAAGCTCCAAATTACAGAGCCACCCCCATAGAGTGCAGTTAAAGTAAATATTTCTCTTTTTTTGTTGTCATAATTAAAAAGTGCCTTGTATTTGAGGGTGACGCACGTATGTACAAATCTGTGGCAAAAGGATCCCATTGCGTTTATATGCATCCATACTGCAAGTTCCAATACAAAATCCCTTTTGTGGAAAACCAAAGTCTCAAGCATTTTTGATAATAGACCCCATACCTGTAATAAAGTCTAAAGAAATGAAAAATGGTTTGCAGTTTGATAAAATGATGAATTATGTGTGTATATGTATAATGTTCAAAGGTTTGCTTTTTTTAATATACAAAAATTTTTACTTTATTTACTTAAGAGGTGGTTCACCTAGTATGATATAGAATGGGCAATTCTATGAAACTTTTCTATTAGTCTTTATCATTTATTTTTTAGAGTTTTTTTTTTTAATAATTTGCCTTTTTCTTCAGACTCTTTCAGCTTCCAAAATGGGGGGAGAGGGGTCACGGACTCCATCTAAGAAACAGATGCTCTGTAAGGCTTTTATTACTAATCTTTCTTTTCAGGCCCTCTCCTATTCATATTCCAGTCTCTTATGCAAATCACTGCATGTTACTAAGGTAATTTGGGCCCTAGCAACCAGATCGGTGAAATTGTAAACTGCAGAGCTGCTGACTAAAAAGCTAAATAATGCAAAAACCACAAAAAAAAAAACATTGGCTCATTTTTTACAGCTCACTAATGCAATTAAAGTTAATTTAATGCCGAACAAATCCTTTAAGAATGCAGGTGCAAAGATGACACTACAGTAAAATTTTTGCCATAGTAGACTTTTTATCTTGCATTTATGGAACATTCATGGTGCACTAGCAGCACTTATGAACAAAAGACAAGGCTAGAAAACCTTGCATGAGTGTTCAGCGTGTTGAATACTTAATTGTTTGTTAGTGCAGGTATGGGACCTGTTATCCAGAATGCTCAGGACCAGGGGCTTTCCGAATAATGGATTTTTGGATCTTCATACCTACTAGAAAATCGTGTACACATAATATAAACCCAATAGACTGGTTTTGTTTCCTATAAGGATTATTATATCTTAGTTTGGATCAAGTACAAGTACAAAAGGAAATCATTTTTTTTTCTTTTTATTATAATGGAGTCTATGGGAGCCTATCCATAATTCGGAGTTCTGGATAATTGGTTTTCGAATAATGGATCCCATTCCTGTATATGTTCCTCTTAACTCATTTATTATGCATGTTAGTATATACAGATTTCTGTGGATAACTTTTTTTGCATATCCAAACTCAATATCCAAAAAGCTCCAAATTACATGTTTTGCATAAAGTTTATTTTAAAGGGATGGTTCACCTTTCATATAACGTGTTATAGAATGGGTAATTCTAAGCAACTTTTCAGTTGGTTTTCATTATTTCTTTTTTTTATAGTTTATGAATTATTTGAGTTATTCCTCAGACTCTTTCCAGCTTTTAAATGGGGATCAGTGAGCCCATATAATATAAAATACTCTGTAATGCTACACATTAATTGTTATTGCTACTTTTTAGTACTCTGCTTTCTATTCGGGCCTCTCTATTTATATTCCAGTCTCTTATTCAAATCAATGCATGGTTGCTAGGGTATGTTGGACCCTAGCAACTGGACTGGTGAAATTGCAAACTGGAGAGCTGCTGAATAAAAAGCTAAATAGAAAAAATTAAAAATAAATTGCAAATTGTCTCAGAATGTCACTCTCTATATCATACTCCCAGGCTTTGCACTATTGGACATTGATACTGCCCTCCCCTTGTAATTCACTGGTTGCTTGTGCACTTGTAATCAGTCACATAAATTTAAAGGCCATTGGTCAATTTCTCCTAAGGAAACTACAATTGATGAATTTCTCCCTTGCATTGGCTGCTATCTTATGCGCATTACTTGAGTCTACGGTTGCCACCTGGCCGGTATTTTCCCGGCCTGGCCGGTAAAAATGTTCCAAGATTGCAATGTTAAGTATAGGGAAAAAACCATAAAAACATAGGAAGGCCGGTATTTTTCTCTAGAAAAGGTGGCAACCGTACTTGAGTCTCACATAGGTATAAAGACCCAGCATATCCCAAATCCAACACATTTTTACTATGCAAATCACCATATACATTAAGCACATCTTTATATGTATTTGGCCCCATTTGAAAGTCTCTGTCCCCAAACATAAACATCCCAGCCTTGTGACAAACTAGCACACAGCCATGCACATAGGAGCTTCACCTGGCTGCTATTTTATCCAGTAAAAGTGATGCATGTTGTCAATGTTATAAAAAGGGCAGAAATATAAACATATGAAGGCCAGTATTTTTTCCAACTTTACAATTTCAGCCATTTGGTTGCTAGTGTCCAAATTCCCCTAGCAACCATGCATAGATTTGAATAAGAGACTGGAATATCAATAGAACAGCACTTGAATAGAAAGACGAGTGATAAGGTGGAAATAACAATAAATGTGTAGCCTTACACAGCATCTGTTTTTAGATGGAAAGCTGAAAAGAGTCAGAAGACGGAGGCATAGAAGTAAAATAGTATAAAGAAATGCAAACCAATTGAAAAGTTGCTTAGAATTAACCATTTTGTAAACATACTAAATGTCAGCTTAAAAGCAAACCACCCCTTTAAAACTTTTGACATTTAACCTTTCACTGCCAGTCAGTTTGGTACTTTTATCACCAGATTTTCAATTTAGAGGCCTTTCTTGGGGGAAACTCAGGAAAAGTATAAAACATTGTCAGGACAATCTAAGCAAATTAAAGTAACCAGCTTTTGCAAAATGTTTTGAACACCAGGAGTCTACCAGGATGCCCAATATGCATAGATATACAAAAGTATGTGGTTATGTATGGCCCCCAAATTAAAATAGTGCATATACCAAAGTACCAAAACTCAATGCTATGCTAAAACACATAAGGAACAATACAGGGATAAAATTGTGTAATGAGGGGTGAAAATAGTCTTCCCATAGTCCATATAAATTATAAAAGATGACAAAATCAAAAATATCCAATTTAATTTACTTGTGTATCATTATTAAAAATGTTAACAGCGCCTCCAGTGCTTTTTATTACAGTTATGGGATCCATTATCCAGAAAGCAGTTATCTAACCCTGAGTTAGTCAGCGACTTGAAGGATTAGGAGTCAGTATACTCACTAGCCAGTTTTACATGTATGATTATTGTAGCGCCCTTGGAAAATAGGATGAACAGTACAGTTGCTCTCTGTGGTTGTCCATGCCTTTTTGTGTTGCTGAACTCACTGGTGCAATGCTGTTTTTTAAGAATGTAATAAACCATAGACCTATTACCTGCTTGACTGTGAATGGCCATCATTTGTCAGGCAATAGTCCCTTTAAATTTGACTCTTTGAAAAGAAGGGGACTGTAATTCCTTAAACCATTCCCTTATCTAGATACCCCAAGTTAAAGGGGATATTCACGTCTGTTTACGTTGCAAAAACAGATGCGACGGAAAACAAGGTAAGGTAATAGGAAGTCGGATGCTGTCGCAGGGTTGATCCGAAATATGAAAATGCTGCAAGCTGCGTCTTCATCCGACAGTTGTGTCGCATCAGAACAACAATGCGACAACATCTGACTTTTCTATCACTTACCCTTACCCTGTTTTCCGTCAAATGCGTTTTTTGCGCACAACATAGCATCCGCCGAAAACAGGTGTGAATGGTCTGTTTAGTTCTGCCCTTAAATTAACTTTTGGAATGATGTAAAGAGTGATATTCTGAGACAATTTGCAACCATTTTTTTTTTATTTATACAGCTTTTTATTCAGCCGATCTCCAGTTTGCAATTTCATAAATCTGGTTGCTGGGGTTCAAACTACCCTAGCAACTATGCACTGATTGAATAAGAGACTGGGATATGAACAGGAGAGGCCTGAATAGAAAGCCGAGTAATAAAATGCCTTAGATGGGGTTGTTCACATTTCGGGGCAGATTTACTAAATTCACCCAAAAAATATTAAATATGTTTTTCCTCGATATTCGGTTAGCATTCGATTTTCGAATGCTAATCGAATAGTTTGAGGCTACCCTTTTCTTCGATATTCGACGATCAAATAACGATCGTTCGATCATTCGAACGAATTATTCGATCATTCAAATAATTCGTACAATTCGAACGATCGGAGACTTCGATCGTACGAATCCTATTCGATCAGGACTTAGCCCCAGAAGCCTATGGGACGGATCCCATAGGCTTCTATTACAATTCGTAAAGTTCAATCTGGCGAAGTAGGCAGTCGAATAATTTTAAAATTTTAAATCCTTCGATGATCGAAAATTTGATCGTTCGCTATTCGACGATCGAATAAGCCTAATTTGCATATTCGACCAAACGAATAAATCCTACAATCGTTATTCGAACGAATTCGATTGAACTTCGATCTATTCAGGTGAATTTAGTAAATCGGCCCCTTAAAGTAACTTTTAGTATGATGTAGAGAGTGAAACAATTTACAGTTGGTTTTAATTTTTTATTATTTATAATAAAATATAGCTCTTTATTCAGCAGCTCTCCAGTTTGCAATTTCAACAACGTGGTTGCTAGGGTCCATATTACCCTAGCAACCATCCACTGATTTGAAGAAGAGACTGGAATATGAATAGGAGAGGGACTAGATAGAAAGAGGAGTAATAAAAAGTAGCAATAAATATAAATGTGTAGCGTTACAGAGCATTTGTATTTTTTAGATGGGGTAAGTGAACCTCATTTAAAAGCTGGAAAGAGTCAGAAGAAAAAGGCAAATATTTCAAAAACTATATAAAAAAAAAAAATAATGAAAGTCAATTGAAAAGTTGCATAGGATTAGCCATTCTTTAACATGCTAAAACAGGGGTCCCCAACCTTTTTTGCTCGTGAGCCACATTTAAAAAAAGAGTTGGAGAGCAACACAAGCATGAAAAAGTCCATGTGGATGTCAAATAAGAGCTCTGATTGGCTTTTTAGTAACCCCTATATGGACTGGCAGCCTACAGGAGAGAATGTTTGGCAGGACATCTGTTTATGCAACCAAAACTTGCCTCTGAGCCATTAATTAAAAAATAAGCACCTGCTTTGAGGCCACTGAGAGCAACATCCAAGGGGTTGGAGAGCAACAGGTTAGCTAAAAGTTAGTTTAAGGGTGAACCACCCCTTAAAGAGTCAGAAGAAAAAGGCATATAATTAAAAAAAAAAAAAAAACTATAAAAAATAAATAATGAAAACCAAATGAAGAGTTGCTTGGAATTAGCCATTCTATAACATACTAAAAGATAACTTAAAGGTAAACCACTCCTTTAAAGCTGGCTGTATGCACTGTAAGACACTGGCTACACATATGCAATGCTTCTCTGCTGTCTGAATAGGATACAGATATCTTTTAGGATTCAGACAGTACTTTAACTATAAGATATAATATTTATTTTTCTTTTACGAACACATATTTCCTTGGTGTGTTTGTTCAGATAAAGGGATTTATTACTTACCG
>CM044431.1:163487002-163508321 GCA_024363595.1 Xenopus borealis | reverse complement strand
TGTGTCCCCCAGGACGTATGAGAAATTCAGCTTTATGGAATCTGTCTGACCTTTTCAGTACCAGCCAATTGGACTTGCAAGCCCTCCAAGCAGAGCCGGGCCAGGCTAGCCAGGCGCCCTAGGCAACCTGGCTGGTAGTGCGCGCATGAGAAAAAGCCTTGTGTGTGAAAGCGAAATAACTGTGCATAGGCACGCTTGTTTTTTTTGCAATTACTATGTAGACCCTATATTTGTGTTTGATTTAGGTGGCACGGCTATAGATACACAGCAATCACAAGGAGCCCTATTTTTACCACTTGGTCATGGTAAGTGCTGGGTACAATATGCTACATCAAAATATATACCTTGTAAAATAATAATACACTGTGTGGCATCAACATGATAGGCACCCCACAAAGTATTGAATGACTATTTCCCGGCACATGTATGTGCAGTGAAGTGTAATCTTCACTATTGTGCACATATGTGTGCATATGCATTCATATAATAACTAGCTGACTGCATCATGATAATGAGCCACCTAATACAGGTGTGGAAAGCGGTTTGGGGAAAAAGTTTAAATGATAACTTCTACATTACAAAAACAACTTGCCGAGTTTCTTACTAATCATATATTGGCAGACTGAAATATTCTCATGTTAAAACAAGAGCTGGAATTCAAATAATGTAAAAAAAAGCCCAGTCCACTGATAAAACCAACTTTACTTTTTCACTCAGATAGATATGACTGCTATCATACAGAGCTAAGCATTTGGTATTTCCTCATTAGAAGTGAGACATCTTTGTCAGAATGGCAGCAGTAAATACATAAAGAAATTGCTTTCTGGTTGTAGCCCAGTAAAGAAATGTCCTTTTAATAAATTAATATTGTGGTTGGCAGTGCTTTCACACAGGGAAAACCTTACTGGCAGTGCAAATGCTTTGTTTAGTATAATGATAACTTAATGGGGCTGTGCCACATTTGAACGGCTCTTAAGATAGTATTTTCTTCTTTACTTGGTCTTGTATATTTGAGAAGTATTTCATTTTTGCTAGAAGTATTTTAGCTTTTTGGAGATCACCTGAAAAATATAAAAACTGTTAAAATGAGATCGAAATCAAGAGTATTTGTAATAATAATTGGTCAACGCAAACAAATAAAAACAATGTATTATACTATATGTACAGTAAATATATTGTTATACAACAAAAGCTATGCTTATCCCAAATAAGAGCATACATTTTGAATAAAGATCATTTGAAAATAACAGTGTGGCAGAGGTGCTGGCTATTTACGGAGACTCGAGAAGAACCATGACCATGTTTGGAACTTTGAGTAATGTCAAAAGAGGAACTGTAAAAGGTTGATCTTTTAGATGAAATGTTTTTACCAAAATAGTTCTACTGCTTCAAATAGACAAGGCTTGTTGTGGCAGAAATCCCCACCTTTATTTATGGTTTGTTTACACTGTTCGTCCCTTGGTATGACTTTCATTTTGTGTCAAAAGTAAAATGCAAACGATGGGACTTATGCTAACTTTTCTGAGAGTAAACACTTAGGGGCCCATCTATTAATCAAAGGATGGATTTTAGTGGTTTTAAATGTTTTTGAAACTACGAATAAACTCATCAAACTAGGAATGTCAAGAGATTTATTAAAAGATTAACACAAAAAAAGTATGAATACAAAAACCTCTAAAAAGGTGCGTTTTTCAGGACAATTCCGAACAACAACAAAAAAAATACAATAAATTAAATACAATAAATCAATTCAACCAAAAGGATCAGGGCAGCTCCCATTCCTTTATATAGGACCGCAACAACTTTTACCTGGCAAAGTGATGGATTAGAGGTTTTTAGGGTTTTCACTCCAATGTCACCCAGACACAAAAATCTGTATACAAGTCCTTTTCAAATTAAACAATTTTTATTAAACTATTCATAGCTGTTTTAAGCTCATTTAAAAATCTCAGCTGTCAATCAAATATTGTCTGCCACTCCTCTATGCCTTAGGCATAGAGGTGGGGCAGATAAATACTTTCACTTTCCATTCAGCACTTCCTAGATGTCACTGCTCCCCACACATTCCCCAGTTCTCTTAACCATTTAATTGTATAGCCAGGACATGGGGATAGACATCGGGTCCCCCATTCTGGTGCACAAACAAGATTCTGAGATGATACAAGACTTGCCTTAATAACAGTGTCCACAAAATGGCTCCTGCCTGCTTGCTATAATTATGAATTCCCAGACTGAAGGAAGCAAGATTAAAATAATTTTTATAGTGTAATTAATGTTAATTTTGCTTGACTAATGTGATAAAATATGTTTTGAATATTTTTTTGGGGTGATGGGTCCACTTTAATGAGAACACCACAAATGTTAGAGATTTGAGGGGAAAAAAAAAAGAAAAATTCTATGGTTAGAATTTAGCAAACATTATGAAGAATAGCTCTGGTATCGTTTTTTCTGCAGTTACACACGATACCTGCAAGGGTTAAACAGAAAATATATACCTTGCTGAAAAGCTTTCCTCAAATCCTGTGTCAATGAAGCCAACTGTCCTGTTAAAAACATAATTTTGGTTGTTAGCATTACTTTTTTATGACTCAAACAGTATGCATATCTTGTATACAATACAATAATGACCATGTATGTATATATACATAGTCTACTGGGTTTTGAAGCAATGCGTTTAAGGTTAAAGGAGAAGGAAAGGCTAAAATTAAGTAAGCTTTATTATAAAGGTCTATATAAATACACCAGTAAACCCTCAAAGTTATGCTGCTGTGAGTCCTCTGTCAAAAGAAACAGCACATCTCTTTCCTTCTACTGTGTACACATAGGCTTCTGTATCAGACTTCCTGTTTTCAGCATAAACCTCCAGGGCTATGGCTTGAGCATCCTCGTTTTGCTCCTCTCTCCCTCTCCCCTTCCCTTCTCCCCTCCCTGCTGTAATGTGAGCCCAGAGTTATGAGTGAAAAGGGAGAGACTCAGGCAGGATGTGCTGTCACACCAAGCTAATATGGCAGCTGTTATCCTAAACAAACAAAGATAGTGTCTAGAGCAGTTTATGGTAAAGCATTCTGCAGAATAAATAAAGTGTTATAGCTTGCACTATTGTGGCCAATATATCAGCAATAAACTACTTCTGTAGCTTTTCTTGTCATTTAAAGGGAGAAGTTAAGTTACCTTGGTTTCAATTATTTATTTTTTATAGTTTTAAAATTATTTGCCTTCTTCGGATTCTTTCCAACTTTCAAATGGGGGTCACTGACACCATCTAAAAACAAATGCTCTGTAAGGCTACAAATTTATTGTTATTGCTACTTTTTATTACTTATCAGTTTATATAGGTCCTCCCCTATCCATATTCCATTCAACTAGATTGGTAGCAACTAGATTTGTGAATTACTAAACAACTCAAAAACCACAAATAATAGAAAATGGAAACAAATCACAAATTGCCTCAGAATGTCACGTCATACTAAAAGTTAACTCAAAGATAAACAACCCATTTAAGTTCCAGTTAATGCTCAGGATAAATGAGCTTTGGGGAGAACACAAAATACGCTTTACAAACACGGAATGTAAAACCTGTGCCGTGGGGATGAGCTGTAGCTAGAGCAAATTCAATCTGTTGCTAAGCTCCGATCGCTTATCCTAGATATTTACATTTTCCCCATAAGATAAATGTGAAGTAGTTTTAAATTTTAGCTGCGAAAATAATAATTGATAGCTTAATATATGGTGTCTCCATACACACAGGCAGCAAAGAGATGCTGCAGAACACCACAGCCTCTTCACAGTTTTAGTGGGCATAAACTGGTTTGGATTATTTCTTTATTCGGATAAACACATAGGAACTCTGAATGCAGAAAATGGATTTTATTTTGTGCAAATACAGTGGTGTGAAAAACTATTTGCCCCCTTCCTGATTTCTTATTCTTTTGCATGTCTGTCACACAAAATGTTTCTGATCATCAAACACATTTAACTATTAGTCAAAGATAACACAAGTAAACACAAAATGCAGTTTTTAAATGAGGGTTTTTATTAATTATTTAGGGAGAAAAAAAATCCAAACCTGTGTGAAAAAGTAATTGCCCCCTGAACCTAATAACTGGTTGGGCCACCCTTTGCAGCAATAACTGCAATCAAGCATTTGCGATAACTTGCAACGAGTCTTTTACAGCCTCTGGAGGAATTTTGGCCCACTCATCTTTGCAGAATTGTTGTAATTCAGCTTTATTTGAGGGTTTTCTAGCATGAACCGCCTTTTTAAGGTCATGCCACAACATCTCAATAGGATTCAGGTCAGGACTTTGACTAGGCCACTCCATTTTGTTTTTCTTCAGCCATTCAGAGGTGGATTTGCTGGTGTGTTTTGGGTCATTGTCCTGCTGCAGCACCCAAGATCGCTTCAGCTTGAGTTGACGAACAGATGGCCGGACATTCTCCTTCAGGATTTTTGGTAGACCGTAGAATTCATGGTTCCATCTATCACAGCAAGCCTTCCAGGTCCTGAAGCAGCAAAACAACCCCAGACCATCACACTACCACCACCATATTTTACTGTTGGTATGATGTTCTTTTTCTGAAATGCTGAGTTACTTTTTTTACGCCAGATGTAATGGGACACGCACCTTCCAAAAAGTTAAACTTTTGTCTCGTCGGTCCACAAGGTATTTTCCCAAAAGTCTTGGCAATCATTGAGATGTTTTTTAGCATAATTGAGACGAGCCTTAATGTTCTTTTTGTTTTTTTCCTCCCTTAATAATGTAAACCTTCATTTAAAAACTGCATTTTGTGTTCAATTATGTTGTTATCTTTGACTAATAGTTAACGGTTTTTGATGAGCAGAAACATTTAAGTGTGACAAACATGCAAAAGAATAAGAAATCAGGAAGGGGGCAAATCGTTTTTCACACCACTGTACAAGTTTTTCCTGGATTGCAGTGAGTGTATTTTTCAGTGTAGATTGAAGTGTAGTTTTCTGTTACCACAAAAAGTAGGGGGCATTTTTACCAACATTGGAGATAAAGATCTCCAGGAGATGTTGCCCATAGCAACCGATCAGATCTTTGCTTTTGTTTTCTAACTTGTAGGTGACTGTTTAGATCTACTTGCTGGCTGGTTGCCATGGGCAACATCTCCTGGAGATATTTATCTTCAATGTTAGTAAACATGGCTTTTATTATTACTACCAGGAGAGCTCTTGATATCTACAGAAACATGATTTGCCTTCACAGTTAAACCATGTGTTAGGGTGATGTAATCTGCTTGTCTGACATAACAGACGCCATAATGGAAAAAATAGCTTGGGCCCTTGCAAAACACACACAAAGTTAAATACCCATACAACATTTAACTAGGAACTGTATAAGTAAATATATATTTTTTACCTCATTAAATGCCAGAGGGGAGTAAGGATGTTGTATTAACTCCCTCTTCTAGCGAAAATGTTAAAAATGGAATGTAGCAAAATAATTTTGTCTTGGGGTATCAAATTTTAATTGAAAATTGGTCAAGAAAGTTATGTGCCTTGTTTTAATTATTACTTTTATTGAAAGAGGATATTTTTGGAATTAGGAGGATGGGCTGACAGCATAGGGGCCCCTTTTATGCCTGAAACCAGTGAATTAAGGGGCTGTTCCCCTCTAAATTAATTTTATAGTGATAGTCAATTGCAATTGGTTATAATTTTATATCATTTGTGGGTTTTGCGTTATTTTGCTTTTATTCAGTTACTCTCCGATTTCAGCAAGCTGCTTGCTAGGGTCCAAATTATCCTAAAAAACCATGCACTGGCTTGAATAAGAGACTGGAATATGAATAGGAGAAGGCCTGAATGAGAAGAGGAGCAACAAAAAGAAGCAAATGCAAAACATTTGTAGTCTTACAATGACCCCAATTTGAAAGCTGGAATGAGTCTGAAGGTGGATAAATAAAAAAACTATGAACAAGAAATAATGAAGACCAGTTGAAAAGTTGCTAGAAACTGGCCATTCTATAAGATACTTATTTACCTTGAAGGTGATCCACCCCTTTAAGCCAAATAAGTCTTTACCTTGTACAACGTCTCCAACTTCTTCAATGTCAGCCTTGGTATCTGCATCATTTAGCTGTTCATTGAGCTCTAATATATCAAAGAGAAATTGTGTATCCACTTCATTGTCCGCTCCTTCCTTTAATGTTATGCCATTCAGACTAAGCTTCAGGAAAAGAAATGAGACCAGTTAGCCTTCAGCAATATACAGATACCACTATGATGTAAAGCAAGTTAAACACTAAAGGAGATGCACACAAGATTAGATATTGTCATTTATTAAAGCAAAGTCACTGTACTGCTTCAAAGTGAAGCTGAGACATGAATTAACCTGGGCATACAATCACAATCCCATTAGGTAGCTAAAGCAGCTACAGTTGGAAACATTCCTGACCATTTTAGTGAGCAAGAAGTACAGGCTCATTGTGTGAAGCTATCTCAACCAGCAATGCAAGACGGGAGATGGACTTGTTTGAATTCTACCCTGTAAAAAAAAAAAACCCAATACCCCCCACACCACCCCCCAGCTTAACTGCCCCCTAGGGAAATGCCCCATACTTTATACCTACCCCTCAGCGCACATTCAGGCAGTGAAGCTCCATGCAGCCATCCTCAACTGCTTCAGTAAGCGGACTGGGAATTTTGGCGCACGCGCAGTTTTCGCAAACTGCCAAAAATTCTCCCAACTGCGCATGCGCCACCACGCCAAACTCCCAGTCAGCTTACCGAAGAGGTTGAAGAAGGCTGCGTGGAACTCTGCTGCGTGAATCTGTGCCAAGGGGTAAATATAAAGTATGGGGCACTTCCCCAGGGGGGCAGTTAGGCTGGGGGCAGGAGGGAGAGGGGTCCACTTGGGGTGGGGGTTACATTTTTTTTTTTACAGGGTTGATTTCTCCTTTAAAGGGAAGGTGCCCCCCGCCCCCAATTAAAATCAAAATTGCTCTTCTGGGCACATTCTGGGTCATTATTTATCATCTTAGTGTTTTATGCAGTCTTTAAAGGGATCCGGTCATGGCAAAATCAGTTAATAGTGCTGTTCCAGAAGAATTCTGCACTGAAATCCATTTCTCAAAAGAGTAGACAGATTTTTTTAGATTTCATTTTGAAATCTGACATGGGGCTAGACATTGTCAATTTCCCAGCTGCCCCAAGTCATGTGACTTGTGCTCTGATAAACTTCAATCACTCTTTACTGCTGTACTGCAATTTGAAGTGATATCACCCCTCCCTTTCCCCCAAACCAGCAGCCTAACATCGGATTACCTTCCCATTGTTCTGTTAACAGCTCCCTAACACAAGATAATAGCTCCCTGGTAGATCTAAGAACAGCACTCAATAGCAAAACCCATTCCCCACGGAGTTCAATTCAGTAAGGGCTGGGGCAGACAGGGAGATTCGGGGAGATTGTCGCCAGCGATTAATCGCCAGGCGTCAGAATCTCCTCGAATCTCCCTGCCCCAAGCCTTACATTGAGAAGGAAAAACAACAGTCTACCAGAAAGCAGTTCCCTCCTAAAGTGCTGGCACAAGTCACATGACCAGGGGCAGCTGGGAAATTGACAAAATGGCTAACCCCATGTCAGATTTCAAAACTGAATATAAAAAAATCAATTTGCTCTTTTGAGAAATGGATTTCAATGCAGAATTCTACTGGAGCAGCACTATTAACTGATGCATTTAATAAAAAATGTTTTTTCCCATGACAGTTTCCCTTTAACTTTCCGTTTACTTAGCATTTATTGTGGACTACTTGGTACATAGCCACAACAAGCAGTGGTCATATATTAAATGCTTAACTATGGAAACAAATGCACACATATAAAAATTTACCAAATATACTCCTCGCTTTAAAGGTGTCAAAAGGGTATTGTAAGCTTTGTTAACCACTGTTGACTGCTTTTCTGATATTTTTCGTTCACTCTAAAAAAAAAAAATATATATATATATTGATATGTAAACATTTCATGTAGAATTTTTTAAATTATTTTGTAATTGAATACATTTGAATTAAACATTATGATGTGTGTAAAGCAATCATAAAACAGGTGCAACCCCTGAGTTTGACTGACAGTGGCACTTATGTTTACTAGAACTTTCTGGATAATAACTTTTCAGATAACATATCCAATACAGTGTTCCCATATTCATTTAAAGGGAATGCCAACTTTTCAGTAACATATACTGAACAACTCCCTATATTAAGAATAAGTATTTTGATAAAACAAACTTATTAATAAAAATAGCTGATTCCCATTTGAAATGTAAAAAGTAGCCAGTGCTTATTGGAGGGTTCAGTGCAGTCCTTCACAGGCTCCAGTTGTGAGCAGAACAAGCAGCAACTTGTCATGGCTCATTTAAATGAGGAAAGAAGGGTCAGGAGCATTTGGCAATGCCCTGGCATCTTTTTGTTGCATGCTACTGATCTCTGCAATTAAGTAATGGAAGCAGGGGTTGGTGACCTCCCTTCTTCAATAAGATTGGTAAGATATCAGGTAAGGTGTAGTAAGACATAAGTTAAGTGTGGATATCTTTTTAAAATGTAAACAAACAATTTCTGTCAACAAATGTTGACAAAATGTGGTTTGAAGAGATACAGGAAGCAAATTGTTTACCTCTGACTTCTGGCTAAAGAAATCTGGATGAAGCAAACGCTGAAGATTACGGTATTTTCTTTGTAGTTCCCGAGTGTTGACATTAAATGATTTTTCACTGTAAAGCCAAATAAAACACAAGGCATAAATAAGTCCCATAAACAAATGATTGATGACATTTGGGGGAATGTTGCTCTTTGAAATATAGTACTGCATGAATACTGTCAACTCCAACTTACACCTTTGTACTAAGAAAAGTATAGCCTTTCCCTGGAAGGTACACATTTTCCTTACATCAAGGCAATTTGTTTCTGAGCCTCAGACAGGTGACAAGGATAGTGTTACATAATAATCAACTGCAAACACCAGTGGTAACGGACGCAAAAGTACGATCATCATTTGAAAAGTAGTCACCCACGTGGTTTGGGTGACTGCACCGTGGTGCATTGTTGTAGTGTATCCAGTCTGATGTCCCTCTATTTAAAAAAAAAAAAACGCCCTTGGAGTTTCTAAAGAAATCTTACAATATCTAATATATATGTAAATATATATTGGCACGTCCCAGTAAAGGTAGAGTTTCTTTGTTCTTTAGGATTTGCTCAACTAACCTCCTGCATAGATATAAATTATATTTAGTAGATTTACAGCGGGCAACTAATCACCAAGTGTGCCATCACCCTTAAATAGAAAGGGGTTCCACTCATGAAACTGAATCTGCTTCTAGAAATAAGTAGTAGTTACTGAGCTGTGGTTTAATGGTACAGTATGATGAGCTGCTGTAAGGCTGCTTAGTGAAGAGAGGGGTTTGTTTGTTCAAAAGTAGATAGGGAGCCCTGTTTATAAAATAAGGAGAAAGGATGTTCAGTGAAAAATCTAATTAGTGCTTTATAATGGCAAAAAAGGAAATATGCATATTTTTTATTTTAAATGTTGGCAGTCCCATTTATTGTGCTCATTTTCAGCAAAAGTATTATTATTTATATGACAGGTGGGATCTACCATTTCTCAGGGATGCTTTATTCACATTATAGTAAATAGAAGGTCTGATGGGGATCCCTCTGTCTTGGTGGGACCTGGACAAATGGCCATGTCCCCACTTATTACATACCAGGTACAAGATTACAAGGGTTGTTCACCTTTGGGGCAGAGACACGCGTGGAGATTCAGGGAGATTAGTCGCCCCATGACACGTCTCCTCTTCTTCAGGGACTAATCTCCCCAAACTGCCTTCCCGCTGGCTAGAATCTAAATCACCAGTGGGATGGCACTTGGAGCGATTAGTTTTCCGAAGTTTCCTTGTCAGTGCAGAGACACGTGGAGACTCGGGGAGATTTAGACACTTGGCGATCTGCCTTCCCGCCGACTAGAATCTAAATCGCCCTGGGATAGCACTCGGAGTGCTTCGTTTTATGAAGTTGCCTCACAAGGATTTATATTCTAGCTGGCGGGAAGGCAGTTCAGGGAGATTAGTTGCCCTAAGAAGAGGTTATTTGTAGGCGGACGGCTAATCTCCCCGATTCTCTCTGCCCTTAAATAAACTTTCAGTATGATGTAGACAGTGGTATTGTTATATATGTTTTAACTAGGGATGCACCGAATCCAGGATTCAGCCTTTTTAAGGATTCGGATTTGGCCAAATCCTTCTGCCTGACCGAACCAAATGGCCAGGGAGGGAAATCACGCAACTTTTTGGCACAAAACAAGTAAAAAAATGTTTTCCCCTTCCCACCCATAATTTGCATATGCAAATTAGGGTTTGGATTCGGTACGGTATTCAGACTGATCTTTTGGGAAGGATTCGGCCGAATGTAAAATAGTGGATTGTGCATCCCTAGTTTTAACCAGTCTTTAGATTTAACCAGTTATTTTTATTTTTGTTCAACAGCTCTCCAGTATACAATTTCAGTAGTTACCTGGCTGTTAGGGTCTTATTTACTCTAGCAACCCAGCAGTATTTTCAATTAGAGACAGAAAGATGAATAGGAGCGGGCGCCAATAGAAAGATAAGTCATTAAAAATAACATTGTAGCCACACAGAGCAATAGTTTCTTGACCGATTTGGTCAGGGACCCCAATCTAAAAACAGGAAGAAAAAAAAAAAAAAAAAGTATAAAAAATAATGAAGACCAATTGCAAAGTTGCCAGGAATGTGATATTCTTTATCTATAACATACAGACTATTTCTGTATCCCTCCACACTAGAGGATTAGATCAGATAACCCCCTTTTCCATTATTTTCATACAAATTGTCATGGTTGAGGACTGAGGAAAACCGGGAGACGGAATCCATTATTTCCCATTAACAATGTGCCTTCTATATAACACATGCAAGAAGAATATGGACTCACCAATCCAGAACTTGGAAGAAGTCCTTGCTCTCGTCAGGTGGCTGCAGAGTGGTACAAGCCGGACAGAACAAGTCAGCCCTGCTCAGTTGAGCCTGACAGCTCCAGCACAGGCGGCTCTGGGAAGTCGCACAGAAAGTCCTTATAAAATGAGTGGAGCTCTGCCTCTGCCGCAAGGTACCATGGGACATTACACTTTTCATACAGGGCAATCGGGGCGGCCAGGAGAAGACCCGAATCTCTGGACGCTTCCGGCTCCACCAATGCTGAACAAACATTCGTATCCACTGACTGGAATTTAATACCGCCCTGGTCGGCTCCATTGCCAAAGCTGGAGGGTCTGACTGTAAAACAAAGTCAGAGCCGGAAATGGTAATGACACAAGGACAAGCTACTTCCACCTTTCAGTCCAGTCATAGCCCAGCGCGGCGTGCGACGTAATTCTCAGCCTTGACCGTGTCTTCGCCGCTTCTCATCCCGTTGTCCTATTGGGCGCTTTCGCTTCCTGGAATGACACCAGTTCCTCGTCCGTGTGATTGCGTTCTGATCCCTGATTGGCTGTAGCGTTTAACTGTACATGGCGGCAAAAAGAGGAAACTGCACTTTCTCCCTGTGATTTTACTTGGAATTAAGGTGAGGGCCTGATGGTTATGATCGGCAGAGAGCAGGAGGCTTAGGATCACTTGTCTGTATTGTAAAGTGTTATTAGCGCTAATAAATCGCTTCAGGTAGAGTTGGGGCGTGCGCCACAGGTGCTGCCGGCGAAACGCTCGCACAATTACCTGCACTGCAGCTAAACACAACGTTTCCAGGTTTGTGATCAAGTTTGTCAGGGGCAAGCGGTTTATAGATTCCTCTTCTGATTGTTAACAGACTATCACATCGGTGGCACTATTTCTGGGCATTGATAACAAGCAGATTGGGTGCTGCCGAGTAATTAGGTAATCCTTTGTAGTTTTTACAAATACCTACAGGGGCCTTCCATGCTATTGTTTATCTTCTAGAACACATGACAGATCAAAGAACTAAAGGTATCTTTTCTGTTCTCCACAATCCTATTATTACTCATCAAAAGAAGCAGCATGGGTGTTTAAAGGGCAACTAAAGTCTAAAATAGAATAAGGCTAGAAATACTGTATTTTGTATACTAAATATAAACATGAACTTACTGCACCAGAAGCCTAATGAGACAAATGATTTATGCTTTCACAGTTGGACGCAGGGGGCTGTCATCTTGTAACTTTGTAAGACATCTTTGCAAGACTACGCACATGCTCGATGTGATCTGGCCTTCATTTGGTAGGTAAAGCTTAGGGATTGTCATAAAGGATCAAAACAGCACAAGTCAAATAATATCTGCGATAGAAGCTGACATAGAAAGACTGATTAATAATAAGAATATACAGACAGCACTGGGCTGAATCAGCCCCTACCCTCAAATCAGCACTCTGTTACCCAATCTTATCAAGGCCAGGAAAGGAAGGTGGGGGAAGGCAGGTAAACAAAGTATGATTGTTTACCTGCAGAGCAGTTGGAGACTGTCTGAAGTTTCCTATCCGCAGCTGTTTTAGTAAGTAAAATGAAGGGGGAATTTCACTGCATACAGTCAGGTTTATTATAAAAACAGTAGACCTATTCTAATTAAGGTATATAGGAGATAGATTTCTTTTTCATTTTTTTTATTTATTTATTTATTTTTTTTGCCTTTACATCCCCTTTGAAAGGTAGAGCAGGCTAACGCATGTTAAACAGAAGAGTTATGATTTTCATGTAAACAAATGGCAACAAATCAAATGGTTTGCGCACATGATTTAAATGTAATGCAATAGAAAGCCGGCCATATACAGGGCTGCCATCAGGGGTGAGACAATTGTCCCAGGCCAGGTAGGTTCTGATGAAATCAATGGGAGCCTGTCACTAGAATGTTTGGACATAACGTTCATACGATTGCTGTCACTGGCATAATATCATCTGATTTGTTCTGGTACTACTATCTAATCTGAATGGTTAGTGGTAGGTCCGAAGATTGGGATGTCTGGTCATTCGTTGGATACAAAGGTAAAATCTGCACATCAACTTTACTTGGAATAGGGCCCCCCTGATGGTGAGATTAGTCACCATCCGTGATCTTCTCTACTGTTGGCAACTAATCTCCCCAAATACCTTCCCACATGAGGAAACTTTGGAAATCCGAATTGATTTTTATGCCATCCCTCCGGCAGTTCGTTTTCTTGCCGGCAAGAAGGCATTTTGGGTAGATTTGTCGCTTGAGTAAAGAAGATTTGTTTCTGGCGACTAATCTCATTGTCTGCCACCACTCTTAGGGCAAGGCCAGACGGGGAGATTCGGGGGAGATCTGTAGCCTGGCGACTTCTCGCCGCGACAAATCTCCGCGAATAGCTAGTCAGCGCTGCGCACTCGCAAGGCGTAAAGTCGCTTGCGCTTGTTCACACGCAGTGGCGCAATTTTAAAAGTCGCTCAAAATTTCCTCTCGCCAGGCGACAGATCTCCCCCGAATCTCCCCGTCTGGCCTTGCCCTTAGCATGCACTGGGAAAGCTGTGTGTTTGCACAGGTTACATAACATATAAGAGATAAAACACCATTGTATTGAACAGGGCTTATCTGTTATGTGAAAAGGCATAAGTTACTTGTGCCTTTTTTCCAACTTGAATGACTGCCCCCATGATTACACAGCAGCTTCTTTATATAAGCTATAGTAGTCTTTCTGCAGCAAACATGCCAGTTTTACCAGTGCAGAGCAACATTGAGCTATATTTTATTTAATTTGATACACTTTCAGTTTCTGGTGTTCCTGTTCCGTTTAAAACATCTGAGTCAGATGTACCATAAAATGAGCATTGGCGTCAAAGGATTGAAGTACGACTTCACAGTCCTGGTAGGAGCAGAGAGTTTGTTCATCTATATCTGATAATCTTGTTAAATGATGCAGACAGGAACCAATGATCATCAGAAGGAGCTGCCTGATGGCTGTGCATCAACTTTGCTCTGTGGTTAACCCTGCCATCTTTTAATTAACTATTTGCATGAAGCAGACATTGGTGTTTTGAGACAATTTGCTATTGGTCTTTGTTTTTTATGAATTTTAGATTTATTTTATTACCAGCTCTCTAGTGTGGAATTTCAGCAGCTATCTGGTTGCCAAGTATTTGTTTACTCTAGCAACAAGGCAGTGGTTGAATGCGAGGCTGCAGTATGAACAGGAAAGGGCCTGAATAGAAAGATAAGTACAGGTATGCGATCCGTTATCCGAAAACCCATTATCCAGAAAGCTCTGAATTACCTAAGGCCTTCTCCCATACACTCCATTTTATCAAAATAATTCAACGTTTTTAAAAGTTATTTATTTTTTTCTCTGTAATAATAAAAAAGTACCTTGTACTTGATGCAAACTAAGATATAATTATGCCTTACTGGAGACAGAAACAGTGGTTCAAGTAAACTTGACATATGGGGGCAGATTTACTATGGGTCTAATTGGAGGGTTAAAAAAACCTCGAATTCGACCATGTAAATAGTTAGGGAATAAAAATTCTCCAAATTCGAAGGATTTTTACCACTATTCATTCGAATTGGAAACTTTTTGAAAATTCGATCGAACTTCCAATTCTTCATGTGAATTTAGTAAATCTGCCCCATGGTGATCCAAATTATGGAAAACTTACACTTACCATAGACTCCATTATAATGAAATAACACAGATTTTTTAAAAAGTTTTCATTTTTCTCTGTAATAATAAAACAGAAGCTTGTACTTGATCCAGACTAAGATATAATTAATCTTTTTTGGAAGTAAAACCAGCCTATTGGGTTTATTTAATATTTACATGATTTTCTAGTAGATTTAAGATATGAAGATCCAAATTACAGAAAGATCCATTATCTGAGCATTCTGGATAATAGGACCCATACCTGTACTTTAAAGCATAAAAATGTTGTAATTTATTAATTGTAAACTGCACAAAAACACTTCACCATCTAAAAGCTGTTGGGATCATGTGGAAGTCAATGGAAGTTGTCCATTTACAAATTTAAAATCTTTCTGTGCTTTGTGATTCTCTGAGGTAGGGTTTGTTTGTAATTGCACAAACATTCTTATGCAAACAAGGTTTTTGGATTCATTTCACTTTTTTGTTTTCAGTTTTATTCAGGGATTATCCAGAATGCTTGGTACCTGGGATTTTCTGGATAATGGATCTTTCCGTAATTCTGGATCTTCATACCTTTAAGTCTACTAGAAAATCTTATAAACATTAAATAAACCCAATAGGCTGGTTTTCCTTCCAATAAGGATTAATTATATTTTAGTTGGGATCAAGTACAAGTTACTGTTTTATTTTTACAGAGACAAATTAAATAATTTTTTTAAATGTGGATTATTAGATTAAATGGAGTCTATAAGAGATGGCCTTTATGTAATTCGGATTTTACTGGATAACAGGTTTCCGGATAACTGATCCCATACCTGTATTAGGATTCTAATAAATAACTTTCGTACTTTTTTTTTTTGTGTTAAAAAAAACAAAACCATTAAAATTACACAAATGCAAACTTTGATAAATGGTCTCCCTGGCACACCTGTGCCTGGAGGTGGGATGCAACATTAGACACCCTGATGGACTAAATGTTACATGCTCTAAAGCAGTCGATGCTACAGTCAGTCGTTTGCATTCAGTCTGCATCTCACCGACTCATCAGACTAGTTCCAAAAACCCCATGTTTGTGAAGCTTAAAGGAGAACTAAACCATAAAAATTAAAATGGCTAAAAATGCCATATTTTATATAATGACCTTATTGCACCAGCCTAAAGTTTCAGCTTCTCAATATCAGCAATGATCCAGGATTTCAAATTGTCACAGGGTTCACCATCTTGGAAAGTGTCTGCAACACTTGGGTTCTAAGCAGCTGTTGAATACTGTATATTTTGAGTCGCTCCTTAAGCTCTGTGACTGACATCAGCACTGAGCATGTGCAGTGAATCAGTAGAAAAGGGGATCTACTGGGGCATCTTGGGAAGCAAAGATCTTTACTGCTAAAGGGCTGTGGTTGCTTTGGGCTGGTACAGAAGCCCAAAACATAATGTGCAACATTTATAGCTACTTCTTTAGTTAAACTTTAGTTCTCCTTTAAGATGGCCATAGACGTGCAGATACATCCTTATGTGCAACGAATGTATGCACTCTAACCTGTCCAGTCAACTAAATGACTAATCATCTTGATACCAAAAATGTCGGGACCATTCACACTTTGTGCGAAAATTGGATGTAATGAAGATTCGTGCGACTTAATCTTTGCATCTGTGGCCAGCTTTAAGAAAAAAGTATGTGTTCATCATTACCAGGGAAGTGTAGCCTTCATTTCATTACATTCTTTTTTTATTTTGTTTTCTCTCTCTATGATGAATTTTATTGAACATTTTATTATAAGGGCTGCCAAGCGTTTGTATTGAGATCCTCGTGTGTACAGTGATAATGGATAACTAACCAACATTCATTATTTTACCTAGGTACAGGATGTCTCGTGAAACTAAAGCAGAGTCTCAACAATCTCAGGGAACTTCAAGTTCTTCCTCCTCCAGTGCTCCTCAGTCTTACAGTCAGTCGTCTTCATCGGGTACATTGAGTTCTTTGGATACTGTTCCAGTGCAAGATCTTGCGTCCATTCCTGAAGACCCTGAGATGGACGAGGATATACCCCAGCCTTGGGGTCGTCTCTGGGCTCTTGGGAAGGGCTTTCTAAATCATGGTACATACTTTGTTGTTTGGAATATCCCAGGAATATTCTGTCCCTGGTACCCGTATAACCAAAACACTTTTGCAACATGCCGTCCGTTCACATGAAACTGTAACTGCTTGGAGATAGATTTAAGATAAGCTCTAGGTTGCCTGCGTATTATAATAATCTCTCTTCAGCATTTTATATAATCTGCTGTCTGGCTGCTAGGGTCAGTGTTTCTAGTAAATGGAAACACACTGGGGCTCATATATCAAAACTGGGCAAAACCTGCCTATGTGCAGTTACCCATAGCAACCAATCTGTGATTGGCTTCTTAAAGGTAGCTGCAGGTGGAACAATGAATACAACAATTTGATTGGTTGCCATAGGTTACTGCCCATGGGCATATTTGCCCAGTGTTGATAAATGACCCCCACTGATTGTATTTTTATTTTTTTCCCTGTTTAGGCCTTGTGCTATTCATCTTTCAGTCATTGCACTCACTGCCCAGTTTCTGGAGACAGTGAGTAGCAACCAGACAGCAGTTTAAGTGATAAGCTGGAGAGCTCCTGTACTAAAAAGGTAATTATAAATTAAAAAAGTTTTAGTTTTGTGTGTACATGTTATAGTCCTAAAGAGTGAACTGAATTTCTATCTTATATCTCCTGTAGTTTTGTAACTATCCCATTGCCTCACAAAGGCTGAAATGTAGAAATTTTGCTTAATTCTGAAGCAGCTATTTAGATGTCATAAACTGCAAAATGCAGAAAACTGCACGTTTCAATTCTCCAATTTCTGAGAATTCATTTAAAGGATTATTAACCTTACAACATTTTAATTTTTTATTTTAGTTAAAGGGGTTGTTCACCTTCCAAACAGTTTTTTCAATTCAGTTGTATTTAGATTTTTCCCCAGAAATAGTTTTTTCAATTACTTTCCATTATTTATTTTGTACTGTTTTTCCAAAATCTAAAGTTGAATTATTGTTTCTGGTGTTTTGAGTCTGGCAGCTCAGTAATTCAGGTGCAGACTCTAAACTAAACTGTTACAATTTTGCAACATTTAATTGATACATTTCTCAGCAGCATCTCTGGAGTACTGGCAATTATTGTATCAATTCTAACAGCTGCCTGTAATGAATCCCTAGAATCCTGCTCAGCAGGGACAAAGATAAGAAATGTATCAACTTATGTATCCATTTAAACCTCGACCCTCCCCCCGAGACTCTTCAGAAGGTGAAAAATTACAATTTACACTTGAATATTAGGAAAAAGTTATTTCTGAAAACAACTACTCATTTGAAGGTGAACAACCCCCCCTTAACGATCCATTTTTGACATTTCTGAAGCAGCTGGGGGGGGGGTTACAGTTTAGAATCTGCTCCTGGATCACTGAGGTGACTGAGACGGGAACTTTAAAATTTTGGAAAATTGGTAAAAAACAAAATAAAACCTGGAAAGCAATGGAAGAAAGCTATTGTTTCTGATATATGTCAGATTGTTGACAGGACCTGATATTTTGCATCTGAAGTACCTGGAACTTTAAAATCTAAGAAAATCAATTAGAGAACTATGCAGAGTGGAATATATTGGAAATGATGCATGCGCAATTAGTAAACCCATTGGGACAAAAGCTTTCTTTTCTCCACCGATCCAAAGTACTTTTGAGATTATAAATTAATTTTAAAACATTTAGCCCAGAATGCAGGATTTTGAGCCATTAGTTTAGTGTTAGGTTAGGGACAATCTCTGTCTGCATAGAAACACCTGAAATATTGAGTTTAATGGAAACTGCTAGTCATCTGCTGTACAACCTGTAGCATATTTGGGTTGAAAACTGACTCTACCAGTTATAATAAGGTGGTTTCCATTAAATGTAGTGACAGGTAGTTTCTACCTCTGTAATCCCGCTGCACTGATGGAGATGAGAGCTTAGCAAAAGAAACACTTATTTCAATCTGCTTTTGCTGCTGTTTGCATACAATAACCTTGCTTTAATTTGTTTTCAAAAGATTGCCTGCATGAGGAATATGTTTTTGGAAGAGACAAAAAATGTGATTACACCTTTGATATTCCACTACTAAACCAGACAGACAGGTACAAAACATATAGCAAACGGCACTTCAGAATATTTCGGGTAAGCATGTTTAGATTGGTTACTTTTTATAAAGGTGATCTTCATTTCTTTTTTTGAGTTAAAGGAACAGTAACATCAAAAATTTTTACAAAAACGTTCGTTAGAATAGAACGAAAAAAAAAACACCAACACAAATTAAAATTTAAAATAGCAAAGCCTTTATTAAGAAATAACTTACAGAATCTTCACTTCCTGTCCTATACCGAAAAGGCGACAATCCATGCTGTGGTGCTCCATTTCTTCTCCCTGGCTATACATGGACAGCGTGTCCTCTGCCCAAATCTCCTTCTCTAGCTAGAAAGGCGATGACTGCGGGCTCCCTGTTGAAGTGAACCAGCCGACCCGACGAAGTCTGTACTGATCTGCGACATTGATCCCTTTCCCCAAGAGTCCCACATAGTTGTAAAATATGCCTCCCCCACTGTGACATACTTTACATGGGCCCAGAAATGACGTGGCTCCGTGTCACTGTTGGAACAAATCAGCCTGCGCCGTATATGTGCATGAAAGGGATCAATGTCGGGTGCCCGCTGGGTGGAAAGCAGCGCAGATTAGTAAGAAACTTGGTTGGGTCGGTGCTTGGACTCCCATCTTCCTGTGCTCTCTGCCTGAATCATCCGCATTAGCCATTTAATTGGAGTCGGCTCGGATCAAAAAGGAATTTGCGAGCGGTGCCCTGCGCGTTGGAAAGTACTGTTCATCTCCTTGCGGTTCTGGGCCATGCTGAGCGTGGGGTACAGGCTGTAGGCAGCTACAAGGAGTCGGTGAGCTGGAGAGGAAGATGGCTTTGGCTCTGCAGGAAGAGGGATGCTGTGCTGAGGCAGAGAGGCAGAGGCAGTACGGATGGCACATGCACATTTTGCGGGACCCTAGGGGAAAGGGATCAATGTTGGGTGCCTGCTGGGTGGAAAGGAGCGCAGATTAGTACAGACTTCGTCGGGTCGGCTGGTTCACTTCAACAGGGAGCCCGCAGTCATCGCCTTTCTAGCTGGAGAAGGAGATTTGGACAGAGGACACGCTGTCCATGAATAGCCAGGGAGAAGAAATGGAGCGCCACAGCATGGATGGTCGCCTTTTCTGTATAGGACAGGAAGTGAAGATTCTGTAAGTTATTTCTTAATAAAGGCTTTGCTATTTTAAATTTCAATTTGTGTTGGTGTTTTATTTTCGTTCTATTCTAACGAATTTTTGTGTAAAAATTTTTGATGTTACTGTTCCTTTAAAGAGGTTGTTCACTGTCAGACACTTTTTCCAATTAAGTTGGTTTCAGATAGTTCAATAGAAATAAAAACTTTTTTTCCAGTTACTCCCTGTTTTCTTTGTGACCGTTTTTCTAATATTTAAGTGTAAAGTTACATTTTTCACCTTCTTTTGCCTTTCTAAAGCAGCTCTACGAGGGGGTCACAGACTCCATTAATTATCTAAACTGATACATTTAGGTGATACATTTCTTATCTTTGTCCCGGCTGAGCACAAACCTTGTTTCATTAAATGCAGGTGTTCGATGAGAGAAAATGGGCTGAGAAATGGATCAACTAAATGCTGCAAAATTGTATCCGTTCAGAAGCTGCACTTTGATTACTGAGCTAAAATGCCAGAGACAAGGGCCAAAAACTTTAAACTAAAGTTAAAAAAAATTTGGAAAGTGGAAAATGGAAAGCAATTAAAAAAATCTTTATTCCTGGTGAAAAATCTAAACAACCCACCTGAAAAGAGTGTTTGTTAGGTGAACAGCCCGTCTACATGTATTTAAAACCTCTATTATTCTGATATATACATTATCTAATTTTATGGCTTTCCAAGTCTGTATCAAAAATGTCTGTAAACCCAGTGAGTAGTCTAAAGACTAAAGCTAATAGAACACTGGGCATTTTACTGCTGGCAGAGAAAATTGCAAAATACAATCCAAAGCGAGCTCTGTGCTCAAGGGTTGAAATGTCTTCAATCACTAACCATTGCCTTTCTGCCCCAAAGTTTGCAATTCAAATAGAATGAGAGTGGAGGGAGGGTATTTTTTTCGTTGTGAATGTGATCCAAAAATCACTGGTAGCTGATGAAATAATCAAATTATAATAAATAATTTGCAGCCATTTGACTACACATAACTTACTGTTATTGTTTTTGTTTGTCTTCATTTTGTATAGGAATTTGGTCATGGATGCTCCCGTGTTGCTTACATAGAAGATATGAGCGGCAATGGAACATTTGTTAACAAGGAAATTATTGGAAAAGGGAAGACGTTGCCTTTAACAAATAATGCTGAGATTGCACTTTCCTTACCAACTAATAAAGGTGCTACATTTCTGTTAGTATAGTTATGCCATGGATTTAATAATTATAATTCCCCTTCTTTTGTTTACTATTTTTTATTAGACATTTCTATTAGCCTAACGTATTATTGAATGTGAACATTTTTGCTTTTGCTGACCTAATTCTCACCAGACATACTGTATGTACTGTATGTATATATATGTGTGTGTGTATAT
>CM044431.1:163433489-163477072 GCA_024363595.1 Xenopus borealis | reverse complement strand
ATATATATCTTTGGCTATTTATTGTTGATTTTCACTTTGCACATTGTTTTCCTTGACAAAGGTCCTTGTGTGGGACCGAAACGTTGGATAAATAAACCTTTTCTTATTTTTGACATATATATATATTCATTATTTCCTTTTTTCTCTGTAATAACAAACAGGACCTTGTACTAAATGATAAATACTCTGCATACATCTACACTAGGAAAAACAATCCTATTGCATTTGTTTCATGTTCAGTACTTTTTAGTAGCCTTATGGTATTGAGATACAAGTTACAGAAAATAAAACTTACCTGTAAAACCCCAGGTTCCAAACATGCTAGATAATAAATCCTATATCTACAAAATAAAAAAAATAAAACATTTGCTGATTTTCCCCTATAAACGTGAATGCTCCTTATTGCCCAATAATAATTACAAAGGAGTCAGGATATTCTCACAAATCAAATTGTGTGACAGTGAGGTGTCTAGCGAATCGGCAACAAAAAAACATGCACTTAAAGTGAGCTTCTATCTTTAAAGGATAAAAGGTATATAAAGCATTGAATCCTCTTTTAATTGTGCTAAAGAAATACACAAAAAAAAATGTTGTGCACCTTGATCATTTGGTGACCTTTTTTTATAGGATGGAAGGAGGTGAACTGTTTGACAGGGTAGTAAATTCGACAAGACTCGGAGAACCAATTGCTAAATTGTATTTTTATCAGATGCTGCTAGCTGTTCAGGTAATCCATTCAACAACATAATACATGTGCCGTATTTACCAGTAAAACTAAATCAAAACAATAACTGAATTTACAAAACTGCACTGCATGTAATGTAGAGCATAAATCCTAATTTACAAACACAAATTGCCTTGAGTTTTTCCAGTGTAATAGGAGGCAGACAGTTCATCTTGTGTGCCATGCACCTGTATGGACAAAAGTGAGCATTCTTTGGGTAAATTGCTCACACGTTGGCCTTAGTATCCCCTTAGTTGTGTTTGAATGGTGCACAGCAGTAACACAATCACCTGTCACAAGTCAGTAGTTAATGCAGCCCACTAATGGAACCATAGAATTACCACCATGTCCAAGATTGTAGTCATTCCAGGGTTCCCTTGCCTTAGAACAAGCACTTGTGCACAATTCATCAGAACAATGAAAAATTCCTTTTTCCTGCCCCAATTTTGCCTCCATTTTAACCATTTGCACTTCTGGTTGTGCTATTCTGATTAGTGAAAGGCTTTCTTTACCCATAACCATATTTGTTGGTTAAATGCTGATCTCTTGCCTAAATATACATGATTCCACCTGCCTTCATCATGTTCTGTACACTATTATGTACCATATCTGTATTTTGGATGTCGTGTAATACTTTCATGTTCAGCAGTCTCTTCTAGACAATAAGTTATTTTGAATCTGACTGAAAACCGATTTACACTTTAGTACCTCCACGAAAATGGGGTGATACATCGAGATCTGAAGCCTGAAAACGTACTGTTGTCATCCACTAGCGAAGAATGTTGCATAAAGGTATGTCTCTAGTTTTTCTTTTAAGAGAACTAAATCCTAAAAATTTATATGGTTAAAAGTGCCATATTTTCAAGCCTGGACTGGCAATCTGTCACTTCGGGCAAATGCCAGATGGGCTGATTGCTTTAAAATGTAAATGGGCTGCTCACCTAAAAAATGCAAATTAAATCTGTCTTTAATATGTAAACCAGGCAATCACTTAAGAAATGTAAATGAGCTGTCCATAATAGCCAGCCACAGCTAAGCTGATGCCTGCATTTGTTAGGACTCATGCCTGTACTGGCATATGAACCAGGAATTCTGAGCAACTTTAGTTAGTAATATTAGAGTTGTTTGCTATATACCCAATCCCTTATGCTTATGATAGGTATGTTGGCAACAGGAGGCTCTGTGATCACTTCAGCCTATATATGGAAAACTGTGATATGTAGCATTAATTGCATGAGACTGCTTAGTCGCTTTAAGTATGCCACACTTTGGCTCTGTGACTCACATGGTAATAATAGTCCTCTTATCTGCCAAGTGCATGGTCTAGCTGGGGGCACACAAAGGAAAATTTAGAATATACTGGAAGTATACGGTCACTAATTCAGCAGATAGATTACAAGGGTTAGATATTTGTTGCAAGGGCCAATTCCAGCACATAGGGGGTATAATATTGCTGGGGATTATATGGTAATGGACTCTTAAAATATCTATTAATTAACACTAGTTCTACTTAACCTTGGGGTTGGAAATATATATCATGCTTTGAATGCACGTGAATACATGGGCTGCTTTGATGCTTTTGCCAGGGCTGCTTTTTCCTCCCAGTCCGGCCCTGCGTATTTTATATACTGAACTTATTTTACCAGCCTAAGTTTCAGCTTGTCAATAGCAGCAATGAACCAGCACTTCAAACTTGTCACAGGGGGTCACCATCTTGAAAAAGGTTTGTGACACTCACATGCTCAGTGGGCTTTGAGCAGCTGTTGAGAAGCTAAACTTAGGGGTTGTCACTAATTATCAAGCAGAAAACGAGGTTGGCCTGTAATATAAGCTGATGCTGCAAGGCTGATTATTAAATTCTGATGCCAGTTGCACTCGTTTCTGAGCTGATGTAATTATCTGTATTAATTACTAATCGGCCTTATATTAATACATTAAAGGGAAACTGTCATGGAAAAACATGTTTTTTTTTTTTTTTTAAACACATCAGTTAATAGTGCTGCTCCAGCAGACTTCTGTACTGAAATCCATTTCTCAAAAGAGCAAACAGATTTTTTTATATTCAGTTTTGAAATCTGACATGAGGCTAGCCATTTTGTCAATTTCCCAGCTGCCCCTGGTCATGTGACTTGTGCCAGCACTTTAGGAGGGAACTGCTTTCTGGCAGGCTGTTGTTTTTTCTTCTCAATGTAACTGAATAGTACGCAGTGGGACATGGTTTTTACTATTAAGTGCTGTTCTTAGATCTACCAGGCAGCTGTTATCTTGTGTTAGGGAGCTGTTATCTGGTTACCTTCTCATTGTTCTTTTGTTAGGCTGCTGGGTGGGGGAAAGGGAGGGGTGATATCACTCCAACTTACAGTACAGCAGTAAAGAATGATTGAAGTTTATTAGAGCACAAGTCACATGACTTGGGGCAGCTGGGAAATTGACAAAATGTCTAGCCCCATGTCCGATTTCAAAATGAAATATAAAAAAATCTGTTTGCTCTTTTTAGAAATGGATTTCAGTGCAGAATTTATCTGGAACAGCACTATTAACTGATGCATTTTGTCAAAAATGTTTTTCCCATGACAGGATCCCTTTAATATTCTGTACATACAGTATATTGTGATTTGGTCCCTAAGTTCAGTAAGTGACCACAGCACATAGCATGGGCAGTGAATCTGCAGAAAAGAAGATATGCAGCTACTGGGACACCTTTGGGGACACAGATCTTTACTGCTAAAGGTCTCTGGTTACCTTGGGTTGTACATGAGCAGAAAACATAATGTATAGTGATGGGCGAATCTACCCAGTTGGCGAAAAAATGCACGAAAAGAGTCGCGCATGATTTTGACGCGCCTTGCGTCTACTTAGACGCGTCCTGTCGGTTTCGAAGTGCGTCGCGTCAAAAACAACGCGTGACTCATGTTTTAGCGATTTTTCGGCAGCCGAATTTTTGCTGGCGTTTCGCGAATTTATTCGCCAGCGGCGATTCGCGGGAATTCGCTGCGAATTCGCCCATCACTAATAATGTACAACATTTGTAGCTACTTCTTTAGTTAGTTAGGCTTTATTTCTCCTTTAATGCTTATATAAGACTGTTGGAGCTCAGTCCTGGTAACAGTTTTCCATGTACCTTCTCACGTATCTGTACTCTTTCCTCTAATTCTCCATCAGTTTTCTGCTGTTCTGTCTTCATGCTCAACCCTTCACCATTCAGTCATAGTCATCAGTGCCCAGCTGTTTTTCATTGTCCTTTCTTCTTAATCGGTGCTTGGTCCTCCTCAGCCAAAACCCTAGAAGTTCTTTAGGAGGAGGCCTGAGTATAAAGGCAGAATGACAATGAGATGCGCACCAGTCAGACAGAAGTAAGGCTGCAGTGTTGAAAACCGGAGAGTAGAAAGAATCAAATGTATTGTGGTTGCAAAGAAACGTTTGCTTAGCAGTAATATGCTAATTTGCACTATAAGATAAGTGTTTGCAGAAAGTATACACTGTATTAGTGATTTTATTTTCTCTGAAAATTAGACACACACCCTCTAGACAACAACCTACTGTGACCAGAAATAGTTTTTCCCAACTATCAAACCATTGCGTTTGCATGCGCTATATACTTTCCAGTAAAAGAATTAGCCAAATGCTTGCTGATCATATCCCCCCATGTTCCTCTGTGAGAGGGCTGCCATTTACAAATATATTTCTGTACTTAGACAGCAATGAAGAATTAAGGCATGCCATGTGATGTTTTGCATCATCTAAATAAAAAAAGTCCTAAGGCCCAATTTGTACTCTGCTATTTTCCAAAATAAAACAGTTATGTATTATTTCACATCAGACAGTGAGGTCTTTTGTTTTCCTTCCTATGCCTGGAAACATCCCTGATCATGTCGTTGTTCAGTACCTCCTAATAAGAATCTTTTTAGTTTTTCTTTTTGGGGACTCTTTAGCGGCATTGCAGATTACAGAGGAATCACACTGTGCCTTAAGAAGTATTGTTAATATTGCCAAAGAGGCTTTGTAGCAAACCCTATTGCGCTAGGTACCAATAACATCCACGGAATCTCATATACTTTGTACTGTACATGCAATTCTTTATACAGCAATATCCTTCATGCAATAGCTGCTGGGAATTCACCTTGTATAAAAGTAGTCTACATCGTTCACTGCTTTTTCATTGCGGAAAACTTACATGGGGAAACAAAATACCTTTTTTATTATACTTTAAAGGTATTTTTTTTTTGTTAGTTTTTAGTTTCATTAGTTTTTGATATACAGGTATATGACACTATTCAACATTTACACTAGTGATTCAACACATTTTTATTTGTCATTACCATTCATAACCACTAGTATACTCTTATTCTAAAATAATATTGTAATAGTGCTTTGATTGGCTGTCCCTAGGCTAGTCCGTTGGATAAGTGCAATTTGGCCATCCATTTATTTGCTAATATTCATTCAAGAATACCATAGAACGATTGACCATATAACAATCTACTTGACCCATGTGTGACCAATATTAAGATACAGTCCGTTTTCCAAATATGGGTCCTCTGATAATGAAATAATGCAGTTTGTGAAGGTAAATTAACTATTTTTCAGCTTTTGCACACTGTTTAAATACATAGCGTTGCCACAACAAGATATATATATATATATATATATATATATATATATATATATATTTTGTTGCGGAAACTCCATGTATTTAAACAGGATTTTAAACTTCTGTGTTAACTGCAATTTTTGTTTACGGAAAGTAAACATTTTGTACAATGTTTACAAGCCTCTCTCTCTTTTTTTTTTTTTCTCTAGATAACGGATTTTGGACAGTCAAAAATTCTGGGCGAAACTTCTTTAATGAGAACTTTGTGTGGAACTCCAACATACTTGGCGCCTGAAGTTTTGAATACAGCAGGCACAACTGGATACAGTAGTGCAGTGGATTGCTGGAGTTTAGGAGTCATCCTTTTTGTGTGGTAATTATATGGAAACACACTACAGGTATGGGACCTGTTATCCAGAATACTCGGGATCTGGGGTTTTCCAGGTAATGTTCATACCTTGAGCCTACTAGAAATCATGCAAACAACCCAACATGCTGGTTTTGCTTCCAATAAGGATTAATTATATTTTTGTTTGGATCAAGTACAAGGTACTTATTATTATAAAAGGAAATAATTTTTTGGAATTTGGATAAAGTAGAGTCTGTGGGAGATGGTCTTCCAGGTTTCTGGATAAAGGGTTTCTGGCCAACGCGTCCCATATCTGTGCTGTCTCTACAAACGTATCTATTTCTGTGTACTTTATGGAGAGGATTAAATTGTTGCTAAAGAGCACTTTTGCTGTTTTTATTTTCCAGCCTTTGTGGATATCCCCCATTTTCAGAACAAAATAGTAATGTTCCCTTGAAAAATCAGATTGCTGAGGGAAAATACACCTACATTGCTGCTGCTTGGAGAAATGTATCTGAACAAGGTTGGTGAACAGATCTCTTTTGCTTATACCCACTGTTAACACAAACAGCCTCACGCAAGACCTTTTTTAAAAATTTACATACATGGCTCATAATTGTATTGTCTTTCCAGCATTTGACCTAGTCAAGAAGCTTCTTGTTGTTGATCCTGAGCAAAGACTAACCACTAAACAAGCGCTGGAACATCCCTGGCTTCAGGTACTTGGGTTTTTTTTTTTTCTGTGATGTTTTTGTGTTCTACATTTGAATTGGGGAGAAGACAAATATAAACAGAAGATACCCGTACAGCTTTTTTTTTTTTTTATTAATCATGTCATTTATATTTTAGGACGATTCTATGAAGCATACTGCTGAAAGGTTAATGTATGGTGTTGACCATACAATGCCTCCTCCTACCAAGGTATGTAGACTTCTAAATGTAGAAGCTATATTAATATCTTTCCATCTGTAGGAATATTTATCAAAAAGGTAGAACTGGAGCTCTCCACAGTACTCCAAAGTAAAATTGCTGCTGCTCTCTATACTCTTCTATGGGATTTTCCCTAAATTCTCATACAAGTCAGTAGAGAGTGCTCTGTGGTGTGTCCTGTGTGTATCACATCTGCATGTGTTTCAGGTCAGAAGATTGAGTTAAATTCCAGGTCTTACACTGCTGTCGAACTACAATTTCCAGCACTTTCAAGGAGTTTAAGAGGTTCTCTTTTCCTACACAAAATTTTAAAAAATAAAGATGGGTAACAGAGGGTGTAAACTTTTGGAGCCTGTCATTTCTGTGTTTCATTGAACAACTTGTAAGTCCTTGCTGCAGAATTTATCTAAAAAAATGTTTTGATTGTATTGTATTTTATCTCCAGAAAAACATAATTCGAAAAAGGGGACATGAATGGGACCAAGATGCCAGTACTTCCACTTGTTCAGAGCAATTACCAACATCAGCTGAAAAGAGAGCAAAAAGATAAAAGCGCTCTTTGAAAGATCTATTTAATAAATGTTTTTGTAAAAAAATATGTGAAATTGTCTTCATCTGTATATCAATTTAACTCAAATTTTTACAATAAAGAGTTATATTGTGATGTATACATGGGTACTGCGATATCGGCTGTAGACAACATGGTTCTCCCTCAACCCCCACTGCTTGTTTGAAAATACGGGCCATATCTGGAATTAAAGAGAATGGAGGTTATAACGAGTGTCCTATTTAATTGGCCTTATACCGTTCTTTACACATTTGTCAAGAGAATTTACCTGCCGTTGAGTGGGTAGGTATAAAGAGAGCCCTACCGTCTGTCTCACCTCCGGCTCCCACCAATGCTGCTTGATGGGAAAGCTATGGATAAAGAAGACTAGACCAAAAATCTTTAATGGGGCTTTTATTTCATTTAAGTGGATGTGTGATCCATTCCCCACATATAGCAGATTGTGACTCATGGGGCCTAACAAAAGGCATTCTGTTCTCACTTTTTCTTCTCTTCATGTCCTCTTTACATTTATAATCTCTTGATTTCACAAATTGTTCTTTATGTGCTCTTTTTTTCAAACTTTCCATCCAAAAGATTAGCCCATTCTAGATTTTTCTGATCGTCTGCTGGCTAAATGCTTGGATTTGAAGAAAATTATGAATTTGGGAGACGCAATTAAAATTATATGAAAATAAAAAAACACCTGCAAGAAGAGGGATTTGTTTTTTGGGGAGCTTGGGTGAGCATGAAGATATTTAAAGTTTTTTCTTTTAAATATATTTTTAAAAGTAGCGTGCCTGTTATGCTCCTGAATATTCAGTGCTGCCATTTTCTGAAACTTCCCTTAAATTATATCCAAAAAGTAGTTTATTTCTGTGGTGTATATGAAGAATATTTGTAATTCCTTATTTACCTCTTAGGATTTGCAACTTTTCTATTAAATTACTTATTTTGAGGTATACTTAGAGGCACAGTTGCACTGTTCATCCTTAACTGGTTTCAAAATATTTGTTAAATCTGTAAAATGTCTATACTTATCCAACATAAATAGCAGTCTTTTTGAACTAAAAATGCGATGGTGCTATATTTCTTAAATAGAATATGAGTCAAATGGTTACAAAAAGCATAACTTTTTTTTTTATAGCTTTAACCTTTTTCCACTTAGTCTGTTTTAAGGTTAGAACTCCACAGGCGATTTTGGCACAACGCAATGAAACACTGGAGTCAAGTCGGATGCGCCGAAGATAAAGTAAGGTGTAGGAATGTCTGATGTAGTTTCAGCTTCTGCATCTGACAGTTGTGTGAGATGCACGCTCTGACTGCATCTGACATTTCTATTTCTCACCTTATCTTCGACAAATCCGACTTTAAGACAGCATTTCATCGCGTCAGATCGAGCCGAAATCGCATGTGGAGTTCGAACCTTAAGGACCAGGAAAACCCAAATTCACTTGGAAGTGCCAGTATATACTGTGCAACCACTTTTTAACCAGTCCATGTGCTCATTTTTGGAAAAAATACAGTGCTTGGTGAACCTTACTTGATTTACCCAGGTCTCTCTTGGTAGACTTATACTAGTGACTGCTCAGCAGAACTACATTTTTCCAATTTGAATCTACTGTGCAAGTCTGCTGTGAGTATTTATCAACATTAGCACAATTAAGAAAAGCTCATTATGCCTTTTTGTGATTATAGGGGAAAGATCCTGGGGAAAACTTTAAAAATTTAAAAAATTAACTTGAGTGAATGCAGGTTTCCTTTCTTTAATCCGGGCCATGCCATCCCAGATGTTAGCAGAAAAGTCATGGCATAAACCCTAGAAGAAACACAATATATGTGCACTTGCAGTCTCATAATAGACAGGCAGAACTGTACGACTTTACTGCAGATAAACAGGTAATGCTGTTGTTTATTTGCAAAAGTCCTGTCTATAATGTGCGCACATGGAGGATTAGATGACAGCAGGACTGGACTGAGAATCAAAATAGGCCCTGGCATCAGAACCCACAAATGGCCAGTCCGGGCCTGGATGACAGAATAAACGGCATATGTCTTTGGAGACTCTCATCTATCATGATACCAATGTAGCTGGATCCTGTATATCCTTCAGCTTATAGCTGAAGGCCTTTCTTCCCAAGCTGGCTCAAAACCTTTTTATGTGCTAAGGGGAGACTGAAGACCGGTATTGATGAGATTTGGAACGAGTATTTATTTACAACCCTGGGTGCTCCTGCAACTATAGTGTGGTGACTGTGCTCTGCATTAGTGGAACCAAATTTCTGGAATATGCAAATTCACATCTTAAAGTTACGTCATGGCATGAGTGTAAAAGGCCATCTAGCAAAAGATTTTAGGAGTGTGGATATATTTTTGCTGCAGGAACTATAACAGAGTGAACAATCCTAAATTATTTAAGAGCTTTGTCATCATGTTATAGACTAAAGTGACCTACTCATTTATATACATACACCTTTAAATATACGTAACTACAACAAGGAGCTGGTCACTGTTCCTATATGAACTATATTTTGTGGTCACAGCCTCATTGCAGCCCCGCCTAATGGTTTTAAAAGATGGTGGTGAGCACAACTTTCCCTTGTTTGTTATAGTTCATATAGGAGCAGTCACCAGCTCCTTGTAGCTCCACCCCTCCCAACTATAGTCAGGTGATCCCACTGGTGTCTAATAAAAGGGCAACCAGGTGTGGGGGTTTTACTTTGAAAGCAGCAAGTAAGTTGCAGGTAAAACTTATTCCCTTTGTAAAATGTATAATGAAGCAATAGAATTCTTAATGAATCAGATTCAATTTGAGAGTAGGACTGGCCAGATATGGGATGACTTTGACTTAGTTGGCCAGCTTAAATATATTGCAATATATGGACAAACAATCCCTGCTTTGTTTAGGCATTTTTTAAGTAGCTGTATGCACAAAATGTCTTAAATATATTGATAATGGGTTGAGTGCAGAGGACCTTTTGTATTTGTCTAATCATACTTTATACATACCTTGTCTTCAAGTTAATTGTTACTACTTTCTCAGAAATGTAAGTTGCTGATGATAATAGTTGTAACTAGGCCATTCCAGTATATTTACATTGTTGTTTGGCAGCCATTCTTGTATAGTTATGGCTTAATGTTTGGGCTCATTACCTTGCTGGATATTAAATCTCCCAAGGCAGATTACTTCTGGTTTTGCTGCATTCATTATATCCACACAAGCCTTCCAGATCCTGCTCCAAAGAAGCATCCTCACATCATAATGTTGCTATGGCTTCAAAATACATTGAAAATTACTTCTGCGATCCTACTGGGGAGAAATCAAAGAAAAACCTCACCTTTTTTACCCATTTCCTTGGTCACTCTACCACGTTTTCTCTTTCTGTCTCCCTCTATACACACACATACAAAGACAAGAGGTCCTCTGCACGCCTTATCAATTCATAGGACATTGAGACTAAAAAAAAGCCCTCCCCTTTAAACAAAATATAAACGTGTATTTTTAGAGCACCAACATATTGTGCAGCGCTGTAAAATAAATGTATTAATACAAGAAATCACATGAATTACATACATAGCACAGCCAGAGTTGCATACATGCGACCAATAACCATACAAAAGGTGAGGAAGGCCCTGTGCGAAACCGCTTACAATCTAAAAGAGGAAGTGAATGAGACACACTGTTTGGGAGATGGCAAGATCAGAAATAAGCTCATCTAGAGATGAGTTTAGAGATAATAGGGATTGTTTACATATATTGCAATACATTGAAGCTGACCAAGCGCTAGTGATGTGTGGGTCATGTGGGTTTGGGCCATCTTCCCCACACATTTTTCAGTTTGTGGGAGGATTCAGGTTGACTGCAACCTCACTGTGCCGGCTTTTGGCTCTGGTTGCCTCCATTTATAGGTGCATACATACCACACCCCTTTTTTTATGTTCGAGATAGTTGGGTCGGGTCCCAGTTTATAAGTGGAGGTGTCAGATGGGATAAAGTCTGGTTCAGGTCAAAATTTTGTCGACCCGCACATGACTACCAGCTATGTCAATTTCATCCCTGGTTTTGCCAGTCCTACTCTCACATTCATAGGATTCAATAAGAATTCAACCTCTTCATTATACATTAGAGGACTGAACAGGATATAATTAAATGTATATACATGACTGTTACATTGCAGCGGCAGATTCTCTTAATACGTAAAGGGTTGAAAAAAGACAGACAAAATAATATAGTTATATATATATCTGAATTATACAGAGGGAGAAAAACCCCTGATCTTCCCATTTTCCCTCTTTTTATATTTTAATTCCCTGGTAATGTTCAGGAGATACTTCACTTAACCTGTGATTGACAGTTCCACTCATAGGATAATGGTAACATGAGATGTCAGTGAAGCAGAGAGTCTCACTACAATGAATTGAGAAAGAAAAATGCATGTATAATTAGTCACTAGCAAAAAAAAAGGGAAAAAGTCACAAGGCAAATTCCACCGAGCAGTTCTCGAAGCAGATATAAAAGAATTGTTAGAGCTCCCAAGTACTGTATCTAATGGCGTCGAGCAAGGTATGTTTATATATGCATTTGGAACTAATTAAGCATATTTCCCAAAGACTCAAGTGACTTAGAAAATAACATGCATCATTTGCTCAGAGAGAGTGTGTATTGTCTTCAATTATGTTTGCATGATTCATTTCATCATGCTTGGTTTATGGTGGTGGGTATAATGCTGGATGTTGCTTTCACTGAATGAAAGTGAGCTGAGAAGAGAAAGAAACATCTCTCTCTGCATGTAGATGAAGAAGTGACCCCTAGAGAATTCTGCCAGCATCATGGACTACCAACCTTTGTTACTCAAGAAACAGACAACTAGGGTAAGTAAAGTATGGGGCTCGTGCCAGGACTGATTTGCACAGTACCAAGCATAAGAGAAATCTAGGCAGTGTATTATGTATTCTTTTTTTTTTTACTTAGATATTTGCACACGCTGTATCTGTGAACGACAATTAAATTGATTCAGTTTGTATATATGTGCTTACCTAATGTTCTCCTGCTTTTTTTTTTTATCAAGGGGAACAAAAAAACCTGTAACAAATTAATGTACAACTGCACTGTACACTATTCTATGTACTTTTGCAATTTACAATAATTTGTTTTCTAGTTTTTAATATTTTATCACTGTTAATATAACATCTTTGAAACACCTATGTCTCATATTCTTCAGCCTCTTGGCTGCTCAGTGACTGACGCTGAAGACACTTCCCTACTCAGTACATTTTTGATGTAAAAATAAAATTGAGTGTGCCTGATAAAGGTACCTTTTCTCATTGCAATTAGGGGTTGTTTACAAAGAGGTTGTTGGTATATGGAGTGATATATGTATTTTTCTAACAATTATTTAAAAGGTTGAGTAGTTTTTTCCATAAGAAATCTAGTTTTCAAGGGTATTTTTTTCAGTCCAAAATTTTTCATGATTTATTATACCCCGAAGATAAAAACAGCTTGAATCAGACCATCTAAAACTTGTCAATGTCATGTAGAAGCCAATGGCAGAGGTCCCTTGAGCCATTTGAAGATGATTCGAGTTTTTTTTATTACATTAGAAAACATTCAATTTGTAAGTTCAGTCTAAAGAAGCTCACAAAGTTCTAAAATTTGACCTTGATAAATAACCCCCTAAAAATTTGATACTGGTTTCAAAATAATCAAATTACTTTTCAGAATTCCCATCTCCGCAATTGTTCTCTATTCTGGTGGGCCCCATGAGGGTGTGGACCCAGGTGCACTGCTGATTATACAGTTAGGACAGAAACTGACTTATGTGTGAGACTAGAATATTGTATCTGTGTGACCTCCACTTCCCTTGTCCTCCCCTCATCTAAACTCTTACAGTGACTCATATTCCCAAATCCCTCCTAGCTCTCTCTCTGCAGCCACTAGGAATAAGCACAATTATAGAGTAAATGTGAATCTGACTTGAACATTGGTATTGCTTTCGCTTTACCCTATTTTGTAATCAGAGGTTTTCTGAATGCAGAACTATTCCCAATGCATGCCCACTGTATTATATGCAAACTGTTCTCTTTTTTTTTGTGCAGCATGCATGTGTCATCCTTAACATTTTGAAGGCATGTTATAAAATATAGTGCCTAATAAGGCAGTGTTTCTAATGTACTAACATATTCCTGCTTGCACACGTTAAAACCCAGTTTCTTTCTGCACAAATTCAGTACTAACATTTAAACTGTGCAAGTGTGTTTGTACAGGACTGCTGTACATATAGGGGCAGATTTACTAAGGGTCGAATTGTTGAGGGGTTTTAGCCCTCAAATTCGACTGGCTTATATTTGGCGAATAAATATTTGACAAAATCGAATAAAATATTCGCTGGTTTTGAGCGTGTTTTGGACTATTCGCCAGAATCGTACAGATCGTTAGCATATTCACCAAAATCGTACGAATCGAGCGTTCGAATCATACTATTGAAATTCGGCTAAAGACTTAGAAAAAAAAGGCTATGGGGGATTCCCATAGGCTTTTATTGCAATTCGGTCAGTTGAATCTGAGGAAGCAGTCAGTCGAATAAAAATTTAAAGGGCAAGTTCTTCGACTGGCGAATAGTCGAACGATTGAATATATATTTATTCGATCTATTCAATGCGACCGAATATTAGATAGTCGAAATACTTGATTTGCATATTCGAACAGTCGCACAATTGAATAGAGACTATTCGAGCAAATATTCTAATCGTTCACACGAATTTAGTAAATCTGCCCCATAAAGTCATATAAAGACAATAAGCAATCAGGCAAGCCTGTGCAGAAACTGTTTTTACGATTTTCTGTAATGTGGGCAGGGTATGATGCAAATTGGCAGACAAACCATGCATTTAGCATAACTCAATATCTGAGGCTCTCTAACAGTTAGGTAGAAAAAGATGAACTGAAAATGTTGTAGATTGAAATATTTAAAAAAAAAACAAAGTTCTGGGGCACGATTATATAAGATGTATAATCTTGCAAGGTTACTGGAAATAGTCAAAACTTTTAAATAAAACTTGTTCACACAAGATGGGCTCACTAGCTTTTTTAATGATTGGCGACAGATAATGTGACTGCATTTTATTATATGGGTGAATGGATAATATATCATGTAAGTCATAATTATGTGCTGATTACTAATGATGAATGATACACAATTCTACATAAGCATTATTAAAACAGTTATTTGTTGTGTTCTCATTTTCTGTTTTCTCAGCCTCCAGTCAGCAGGCTCTTCTTTGCTATCTGTGCAGTTGGGATTGGAGGAGCTTTTCAGTTTGGGTATAATGTTTCAATTATCAATGCTCCTACTCGAGTAAGTAGTAATTAGGATTTGTCATAATTGGTCAAATGTATTTATTATCCATAATGTGTGGAAAGTGTTATGGATACTAGAGTTACTGCTTATAAAATAAGGGTTGTGGTTGTGATAATCATGTAGCATTAGGCCTTTCGTATTAATAGAGTTAGACAGGCAAGGGCCTGAGCTTGTTTACCTTTGTCCTATCCTGGACATTGTCTACGTCTGACATGATCCCTGATCTGTTTCTGACTCCTTGTGCTCTACATTTTGTCGTCCAATTTGTTGCAATATGTCCATTTGATATTTTTGATTTCAGCCAGACCTGGATTTTTACTATTGAGTGATGTTCTCATAGCTACCACTAGGTAGGGCATGTGAGCATTTCTAGCAATGCAGGTGCCAGGGAGCTGTGACTGAAGGCACCTGGGAAACTAACAACATTTCAGATTCCAAAATTAAATGCTCTTTTGAAAAAAGGAATTCTATGCAGGTTTCTGCTGGAGGAGTGATACACGTAAAATAATTTTAAAAAATCCAATGACATTCTTAAGCATTCATTTAAGAGGTTAGTAGTAATAAATTGTGATGATGATGATGAGTTGTGAACATGGGTAAAAGAGTGCAGAGGTCCAGATAAAATGTCTGCTGGGCTACAAGACATCTACAACTGCTATTAAATTAATAGTCAAAATTGTACAAAATGGTTTACTAATCCATCAGAATTTAAAAAAATTTAACTAATTTCTACATTTTCATTCCCCTTGCTTTTAGCAAATCCAGCAATTTATTAATAGTACATGGTACTCCCGCCATCAGTCCAACCTTGAGGAAAGTTTGCTGACACTTATCTGGTCTATCATTGCTTCGGTGTTTACTCTGGGTGGATTACTTGGGACTCATATTGGAGGACTTCTGGCTGGTAAACTAGGCAGGTAAATCCCTTACAAAGATAAACTTTTGTGTGTTTATACAGCATTTTTAATGTCAACAGACAAGTGATTCGCTTAACGTACAAATAAAAGAACCAGCCGAAACCTAAAGTAGAGGAGGCCACGCTGACCAAGCCAAACATGCATATCCTAAACAAAGATGAAAGTAGACAGGAGAAGTCTTATGGAAATGAAACAAATACATTTTCTTGTGTATTTAAAAAGTGGTGACAGACTGATAGGTGCAATATATGCAATAATATTGGGAGAGATCACAGCTGCCTGTAGTTTCACTAGATTTAAATATGATCCATCAAAGATTGTATGTTACTATGCCCCATAATATAAAAGTCATAAAGCTAGTAAGAGGCATTATACTGGGCAATACTCTTGTATCTATAACCCCTATTTGAGAGAGTGATGGGTACAATAAGGATGTACATCTCCTTTAAGCATTCCTTGATCCAGGCATTTTAATGTAATTTTTATTTAATTTGGACAGCTGTGCTCCTAATAAATTGAATCTATTGCTACTATATACAAAATAAAATCACTCTAATTATGTGTGATTTGCATACAACATGATCCATCATTTGCAAGTTTTCATTTTGTCTGGCTAGCTGTTATCCCTCAAGCAGGATTAATTTGCATGCCACCACTGAGTTTTCATTTGCCCCATGGGTATAAGGAAATCAATTTATTATCCTAATGACTGATACTGCCCATTGTTGGAGCTAGGAATTACCAACATATAAATAAACCTGTTATCTTCCAATGTGATACTTGAGGCACGTGCAGGGAATTTTTTTTGACAAGCATTGCTTTAAAAAAAAAAAAAAAATGAAAGGAAACATAATTTAGAAATGATAAATAGTTTTGCCAGTGTTCATCAATGATCAGAGCTATGACAGATATTGTGGAAACTCACAAAAGTGACATAGGACATCATTTTATAAAAATTTAATTATTAGATGGTGAGTCTAGGCGAGATCCATAGATCCTAAATTGGGAGTTTTCTGGATTACAGTGTTTCTAATGAAACAACAATAACATAGAAAATAAAAAAGTAGCAGTATTTCTGCTTATTTGTATACTGCCAGAAATTAGTGGGTCGGTATAGCAATAATGATGGCTTATTGGGCCTGATGCAGGTCAAGCCTTTTGCACACCCACACATCAATTATAAGCCCCAAGCCAAAAGTCTAGAATAACCATAAAGTTTATACAAAGGAAAAAAAAGGTCTTCGGCTAAACCCAATTGTTGTGTTTTGTAGCCGAGGATGAGGAGAGTATAACGGTGCTTTATTAACAGGTTCATGCAGCCATTGCACAACAGCAGTTACTTCTTACTTTCATTTTCAAGCTGTACAGAAAGTCCTGTGTATGTATGCACAGTGACACCCGCAGGCCATTTGTATAAACACCACATATTCCCCCTATAGTAGGAAAGCATTTGAGCAAATGTAATAAACAACAACAATGCATCTTAAAGCAATAACATACATTATTCACATCACATAGTCCTGGGTCCATGCAGGTAGTTTTCTGATTCTCTCAGCATGCCTTATAGGTTCACTTTCTTTAGGCCTATTGTGGTTGGCATTAGGAGTAGGAAAATGTCCTTCATCAAATGGAACATCTCAAAAGTCATATCTAGCAGAAGCAAGAAGACTTGCATTCCATATGCTTCCATCTGACAGTTAATATGTGTATGGTCCTCACTGGGGTCTCACTTCAAGTGGAGTAGTAAATTTAGACTGTCCTTGTTTCAGTATTCCTGGTTTCTTAATTCTGACTAAAGATCCAGGCTGAAAGTGCACTTCTCTTGCACCATGTTTTCTGTCCATATAAGCCTTACATTTGACTTGCTGACGTTTGACAATGTCAGCATTAGATGAGTTTGTAGGTACATCATTTGGTGGAATTTATACCTTTCAGCAACCACATTTACTCTTGGCACGAAAAAGTTCTTCATAGCAGTAAAGAGTCATAAGTCTCATCAGGTAATGGTTATGAATAGAATATACGCTGTCCCTCTGCTCCCAGGCAGTGAATAAGTAAAGCACACTTTATAGCAGCAGAAACCTCCCCTTGGTCAGCAGCAGTAATGTAATTATCTAACATACAAATCCAAGCAGTAAAAGGTATGGTAGTCTCACCAGGGTTTGGTAGAAAAGGTGCAGGCTGCTGCAGAGGTAGAAAAGACATCCTTGTCGCCATTTGTTGTGTTTGGTAGCTGAGGATGAGGAGAGTATAACCATGCTTTATTAACAGGTTTATGCAGCCATTACACAACAGCAGTAACTTCTTACTTTCACTTTCAAGCTGTACAGAAAGTCCTGTGTATGCACAGTGACACCCGCAGGCCATTTGTATAAACACCACACCAATATCATTTCTGTCATGGTACCTCATCCCCAGCAGGATATTCTTTTAAGTACCTATGTCAGTACATCATGAACATGCACTGCTTAGTAAGTAAGTATTTTTATAATGTGCTATTGTATTACAATATTGTGCAATACACAAATAGTGTAATGTGCTGTTGCATTATAATATTGTGCGAATGTGCCATTTCTACCAGCCTGTACTCTTAAGTGCATACCATTGTGCTCAAATATATCCACAAGAAGATTCACATAATGTATATTCTATAGTAATACTGATTATGTGCCTTGTTCACCATATAGGCCTTCCAATCAATAAAGTGCATGAATTATACTAAAAATCGTGATTTCTTTCATGATCTCTAATGATCTCTAAAGTCCTAATTAATTATTAAAGTCACAGAGAAAATTAAAAAGGCAATCTACCAGGCAGCAGTTATCTTGTGTTAGGGAGCTGTTATCTGGTTACCTTCCAATTGTTCTGTTGTTAGGCTGCTGGGGGGGGGGGGGTGATATCACTCCAACTTTCAGTACAGCTGTAAATAGTGATTGAAGTCACATGACTTGGGACGGCTGGGAAATTGACAATATGTCTAGCCCCATTCAAAATGAAATATAAAAAAATCTGTTTGCTCTTTTGATAAATGGATTTCAATGCAGAATTCTGCTGGAGCAGCACTATTAACTGATACATTTTGAAAACATCTTTTCCCCATGACAGTATCCCTTTGAAAGGAGCCATTGTTGTGCTTTACTAACTAAGGCTGAGGAGTTAAGACTCCATGTTAGAGTGTCTGAAACGTTGACCCCGAGAAATTTAGCATTGCTGACATTTTCTACTATGGCACCATTCATATGAAGGGCCTTATGTCCTAAGTGTGTTTTTCTAAAGACAATAATCAGCTCTTTTGTTTTTCCAAAATTAAGAGCCAGATTATTTTCAGCACACTAAGTAACCAGCTGATCAACAACAAAAAATCATTATTATCCCTGATTAGCCGTAGGCAAATTTGATGAAATCATTAGAATCAAATTGGGCAACACAGTCATATGTCATTAACATAAACAGCAATGGGAAAAGTGATGAGCCAGTACTCCATTTCAACCAGTTTCAATACCTACTACCAATCTTAACTGATTGTGGTCGGGCTGTGAGAAAATCTAAAATCCAATTACAAAGCGATATGCTTAGTCCTTATATATAATGCTGCTGTGCAGTTTTGGTATCCTATCATGTATCGTATATGTCTGCACCAGTCTAGACCAATGGGTGAAAGTCAGAGTTAACTATTTGATAAATGCCAATAAAAAATCCCAGGTATTAAACGAGAGGAGTGCAATTATTTTGTGGTGAGCTCTAAGGCTAGGACCACATGGTGGCCGCAATCAGCTAGCCGAAATCCTCTTGAACCACCATATTATCTTACACAATGCTTTTCAACAACTATGGCCATCATAACTGCCCCACTAAATCATCCACACTGGCGAGCCACAGCACTCCCAAATATACTTAGGACTCCCATCATCAAGTATTGTGGTGGTTAGAGATTGCTCTAGTCCAGGGATCCCCAACCTTTTGAACCCGCGAGCAACATTCAGAAGTAAAAGTAGTTGGGGAGCAACACTGGCTTCAAAAATGTTCTTGGGGTGCCAAATAAGTGCTGTGATTGGCCATTTGTTAGCCCCTATGTGGGTTGTCAACCTACATTGAGACTCTGTTTGGTAGTGCACCTGGTTTTTATGCAACTAAAACGTGTCTTCAAACCTGGAATTCAAAAATAAGCACCTGCTTTGAGGCCACTGGGAGCAACAATCATGGTGTTTGAGAGCAACATGTTGCTCACCAGTTACTGGTTGGGGATCACTGCTCTAGTTCATCCAGCCAACATTGGGGTAAAAAAAAAGTCTGTTTGTACCTTTGGTTGAAATGGACGTGACCACTAAGCACTTCTAATTCACATTGCATTACTGTGTTAATTCTTGTTACACAAATATAACCTAATTAGAGAAGGGCACCACACTTCATAAATTGAATGATAACTTCACACAAACTGTTGGGTTATTTTGCTGCACAGCTTGCTAAACCCATGACTAGGGGCTTTTTTTTTTCTTAATATACAAACACGAAAATACTCCCACTGGAAACAGAAAAATCCATTGTACTAAACTTCTTATGGCATTACAAGGGTTAATATTAGACAGTCACATTGAAAAAGAAGTTGGTTTGGTGTACAGTGTTTCAGGCACATACCCATCATGTGCTTGCCCTGTCAGCCACTTGCCTTGGGGCTTCATGGTTTTCACTGGTGTCACTGTTCCTCCAGTGAAACGAGGTTAAATATTAAAGGCCAATACTAATACTGAGTTACAAGCAAAAATAATTCTCATTTAGGTGCATATTTATTATGATGTGTAAAAAAAACAGCTGGATAATACACCACATTTGGTTGTGTAAAAAACACAGTAACGTTTTTATGGGTCTTTTCTTAGAGTGACTTCGGCTGGAAGCAATGTAAATGAATGGCGGAAAATCTGGCGCTCAAATTGGTTAAAATTACACAAACACTTTTTAGTCAACTTCTTACACTTTTTTTTTGGTGAATTTTGTTTACACAGCATAATAAATATGCCCCTAAGAGAAACAGGTTAAAAATCTTTTTTGTTACCAAGTTATGTTTATTATTAAAATATGGCTATAATGCAGCAGTTACACTGTGCCTGTGTGCAGAGGAACCCTACACTGGACAAATAGGCTCCTAGATAAAGAGAAGATTTAGCTATTGTTGAATGCATTTAATAAACCTCTGTGTTGATTTAATAAGAGGCAGACATTGTCAGTGTTTGGTGCAATATTTTAAAGGAGTTGTTCACCTTTACATTACATTATGATTTAGAGCATGATAAATTAAAAATTTTTTTTTTTTATTTGTGGTTTTTGAGTTATTTAGCTTTTTATTCTGCAGCTCTTCAGTTTACAATTTCAACAATCTTGTTGCTAGGGTCCAAATTACCCTAGCAAACCATACACGGTTTTGAATAAGAGAATGAAATATGAATATACTTCTGTGTAAACTAATAAATAGCCATATGCACTAAATAAATGTTTTCTTCTCTGCATTTGCAGGAAAAGAACTCTGCTAATGAACAATTTCCTTGCAATGCTGGCAGCATTCCTAATGGGTATTGCTTATCCCAGTGGATACTTTGAACTTCTAATAGTTGGAAGATTGATTATAGGCATCAATGCAGGTAAGCTTTCCTCTCTTTCTGAATTGTAGCTTCTTGTAGCAAGTTAGGAAAGTCAAACATTCCCTCTGATAGTGTGAATCACCTGTGACTATACTGATAAATGTGCCACACTAGAGGAACAACAGCTATATCTATATCTTGAAGGTTTTTTTAAGATTTTTATTGTTTTTTATTAATGATTAAAGTTGAGAGAAGAAAGAGGGGAGATGGGGGGGGATCCATCACCGTTGCAGGCAATTCTAGCCATGAGGCCCACATTTTATGTTATATCTTCTAGCAAGATGCTAGAGCTTGTTTAATTCCACCTAAGAGTTAATTAAGACAATGTATTTATTGAGTGATGGAGGTGATGGGACCATCCAGTGCAAAGCCACTGTCTTTTTAGTGTGGAATAAGTGCAGTATCATTAGGTGCCTATGGTAGGCACCAGGGAGTCAAGTAGGTCTAATAGGCCTGTGACAGGGCTGAGCACTTGTGGGAGATTTATGTGGCCATAAAGTTCATAACCTTGTCTCCAGAATTTCATCACATAAGGGCAGTCCCATAGGAGGTACAGAAAATTAGTGGTAAGGGCCTTCCACATTGGACAGCTGTGAGATTCATTTCTCCCCATATTATGCCATTTTTGACAAATAAGATAAGTTTGTTGGATGATATTAAATTGTATAGGTTTGTTTTTTAATTTCTTCTCAGTCATCAGGATGCAATTTGATTCCATTGGCCTCCCACTTGTACTTTCTGCATCTTGAGATTTATTTAGAACTGGAGAAACCTCAATATTTCTCAATACATGATAATGGACCAATGGTCTTTGGAGCTGTGGAATGTTACATAGTTAAATTGGGTTGAAAAAAGACTGTCCCTCAAGTTCAACCCCTCCAAATTAATACCCAGAATCCATACACACCCCTCCACTCTTTCACACAAACGGTATATGCCCATAGCTATACTAACGTTAGAGTTTAGTATCAAAATAGCCTTTGATATTATGTCTGTCCAAAAAATCACCCAAGCCCCTTTTAAAAGCATCAACAGAATCAGCCATCACAACATCACCCGGCAGTGCATTCCACAACCTCACTGTCCTCACTGTGAAGAACCTACAAATGAAAGTCCTTTTCTTCTAGTCTGAAGGGGTGGGTCTCTGGTGCGGTTATCCTCAAGCACCTTTTTTCCAGAGAAAACAGCCCCAACCTGGACAGTCTATCCTCATAATTTAAAGGAATTGTTCAGTATAAAAATAAAAACTGGGTAAATAGATAGGCTGTGCAAAATAAAAAATGTTTTCAATATAGTTAGTTAGCCAAAAATGTAATGTATAAAGGCTGGAGTCACTGTAAGTCTAACCTAAAAGAACAGGACACTACTACTTACTTTTCAGCTCTCTTTTGTTTACACTGACTGGTTACCCTGGTGACCAGGCAGTAACCAATCAGTGACTAGAGGGAGGGCCACATGGGTCATAACTGTTGCTTTTGAATCTGAGCTGAATGCTGAGGCTCAATTGCAAACTCACTGAACAGTTATGTCCCATGTGGCCCCCCTTCAAGTCGCTGACTTACTCAGATTTAGGGAGCTGAAAAGCAGGATGTTGGGTTCTGGCTATTATATTTGACATCCAGTCACTCCAACTTTTATAGTTTGCATTTTTCCCTGACTAACTATATTAGAAATATTTTTTATTTTGCACAGCCTTTCTATTTAACCAGTTTTTAATTTTACCCTGAACTGTTCCTTTAAGTCTTCCATCCCTCTAACCAGTTTAGTTGCATGTCTTTGCACATTATTTGTAATGCAGCTTAGCCATCTGGCAGTTGATGGATGAATCTGGGTTGGGCAGGTGCTAGTACATCGTTGATTTCCTGAATGCATAATGTCAAGTTTGGCGAAGGAGAAATAATGATCTGGGGCTGGAAGGCAGGCTTGCTCATCCAATATCTGTGCCCTCACTAATACAATTGTGGCTGAATGGAAGCAAATCCCATCAACCTAGTTCCAAAATCTAGTGGAAAGACCTTCCAGAAGGAAAAATATAAAGCAACTTTTATGGCCTCCACAACTTCACTTAAAGAGGTTGTTCACCTTTAGGTTACCTTTTATTATGATGTAAAGAGTGATATTCTGAGCTTTTTATTCAGCAGCTCTCTAGTTTAGCAATTTCTGCAATCTGGTTGGTAGGGTCCGCATTACCCAAGACTGGAATAGGGAATAAGAGAGGACCTGCCTGAAAAGAAAGATGAATAAACAAAAGTAGCAGTAACAATCCATTTGCTACTTTACAGAGAATTTGTTGCTTCACAGAGCATTTTTTTTTTTAAAGATGGGGTCTGAATAAGAAAACAATTGTGGCACACCATACAGAGAGATTGGGTGGCTAATGGCTAATAATTCAAAATCAGCACATTACATTTCTAAAGTTCAGAAATACACAATTCAATTTCAAATATTAAAAAAGACTGCTGTATTGACTTTACTTAAAGTGAGACTGACACCAAAATTTTTTTTTTTTTAAATATGAATGTGCATTAAAAGTTATCTATAGGTCCTGTTGATACTTTTTTGCTGAGAGGTTTGTTTTTGAAAGCAACTGTTAGTTGAAGTTCCTAAACCTGACTGTTTTGCCAACCTGACTGTCCCATCTCAGCCTGTTAGTTACAGTTTCTAATGCTAACAGACTCCTGCTGCACAATTATGGCAGCCCCCTCATACCGGAACATGGGGGATCAGACATGATTAGTCAACTGTTTAGTTAAATTGACCTGGTGTTATGTTTCCATTTCTTTACAGGTATCGGCTTATGTGTGCAACCATTATATCTAGGAGAGATTGCACCCAGGCACATTAGAGGCCTCACTACCGTGGGCTTGAATATTTTTCTGACTGGTGGAATCTTTACTGGACAGCTAGTTGGTTTAAGGTACTAACACTGCTATAAATGCCATAATAGCTGAAATGGGGGTCAGACATTTGTTGACAAAAATACATTTCAGTACTTTGTCTAAAAAGGTTTTCATTTATCCAGGTCATATTATGTATTATGTTTAAAGCAACTCTTTTCAAGAGGCTTCTTCAACTGAGTGGTAGGGAATTCCTTGGCATTTTTACCCCTTATCGCCAAACTCCAATCGCATTGGTATTATGGTAGATACATGAGTAAACAGGAGTGAGTCACCTTGTGTCTCATGGGAAGCACTCAAGTAAAAGGTTACTGCGGTCTCCCTGGAAAATGACCTGTTGGTCAGGAAAAAAATTACCTTTTGGCATTTACATAGTCTCCTAGTTACACAAGTTAAAAAAGAAACAACTATGAAGAAGTTTAACCTTTTGTCCATGTGGATAATGACTACCTTCTACTTAGACCGGTTTCTGAATGAGAACATTCATAAGAGCATACCAAGTGATCAAGGATCACTCCTGACACCAAAGTGTCCCAGTAGGGAATAATAATGAGTGAATACTGAATAATTCAGAAGACTATTCATGCTGCTTGTTTTCTGGCCCACCCTATACTGTTATTTTTTTTAAAATCTTTTTGCATGTACAATAAAGTCACTATATTCGTCTTTGTTGTTGACAGGGAGTTATTTGGTGGAGGGGACAGCTGGTATTTCTTGTTGCCCACCTGCTGTATACCAGCTATTCTACAGTTGGTTAGCCTTCCTTGGTTTCCTGAGAGTCCAAGGTACCTCCTTATAGAAAAGAAAAACGAATATCAGTGTCAGAAAGGTAAGCATCTGTCAGTGAAATGTCTAGGCATTACAAAAACAGTATTATTTAAACCAGTACTGCCCCCTAAAAGTCCATAACTTACAGTAGATGTGTTGAATAATTGACTGAACCCATGACTGCATAAGAACCCCTTGAATTTATTTATATATCATCTGGTCCACAGAGAGTCTGTGTTAGAGCTTCTCACTAAATGAAAAAATTATGGACACTACATGCCTAAAATATCAAGCATAATCCATTGATTTTAAAGGGTTTGTCCACCGTAATGAGAGAAAATTTGTTCTAATTCGGTACTGTGAGCAGGAGTAGGGGTAGGCAGAATAGGCAACTGCCTAGGGCTCAATGATGTGGGAACACTGTGTAGATGCATGTTCAAGATTCTTCTGCCTACCCCAAGTCCAGATTTGCTTACCTCTGCAGCTCTCGCCTCCTTACCTCCCTCCGCTCTGTCGCTCGCCCCTCCTTCCCTCCCTCCCTCCCTCCCTCCCCTGCCCTTGCTCTTTGTTGCCCTCACTCCCTTCCCTCTGTTATGGCGCACAAGTGCTTTAGCTTGCGTGCGATGGGGGGGCAGGGTTACCTGATTGGGTTGCATAGGGCTTCTAGTCGGCTTGGCCGGGCCTTGGCAGGATCAGTGCAGCTGGGTGGGAATGATATCCATGCCCAGTTTGTGGGCAAGGCCACAAAGGCCCGGGCCTAGGGCTGGAATCCTAAGAAGCACTGGGTGCACCAGTGCTGGTATGTGCATGGCCCCTTGCATGCTCAAGGGACCAGTGCTAGTACCATGCAGCCACGGGGCGCCGCTTCCTCAAATCTGGCCCTGGTGATATCACTACAATTTGCATTGCAGCAGTAAAGACTGACTGATGAAGTCACATGAAAAAAACATGTTTTCCCATGACAGTATAGTATATCTAAGTTAATTGCATATGTATTGCTATTGAAAGCAGTGTTTGTCCCTTTCTATTCTCTTCCCTGATGACTGTTGATACAATGTAAGACAGCAGTAGGGATGTCGCGGACTGTTCGCCGGCGAACTTGTTTGCGCAAACATCGGCTGTTCGCGCTCGCCGAATGTTCGCGAACGTCGCGCGACGTTCGCCAATTTGGGTTCGCCTTAGCTGCCGCTTTTTTTTTGCCATTTCTCCCCCAGACCAGCAGATACATGGCAGCCAATCAGGAAGCTCTCCCTCCTGGACCATCCCCACACCCCCTGGACCACTCCCCTTCCATATATAAACTGAAGCCCTGCAGCGTTTTTTCATTCTGCCTGTGTGTGGTGTGTGCTTGGAAGAGCTAGTGTAGGGAGAGAGCTGTTAGTGATTTGAGGGACAGTTGATAGTAAGTTTGCTGGCTAGTAATCTACTGTTCTTCAAACAACTGCCATCTAGCTGTGAGCTTGTTCACATTCTGTCTAAATATCAATAATAATACCGTCTCCAGAAACACCATCCTGAGTGACGTTTTTCAAGCAGCAATAATATTTTCCGTAGCTGTAGTAGTGTATACGTTGACCTTGTAGGCATTGTTTGCCCAGTCTTTAACCAAGTGCCACGTAGCTGTGTGAGCTTTTTCACATTCCGTGTCCAGAAACATCACCTGAGTGACGTAGTGTGATTTCTGCCCTTTACAGCACAAAACGCAGCGCTGTGTCAACAATGTATTTTTTAGAAAAATTTTTGCCCTTGATCCCCCTCTGGCATGCCACTGTCCAGGTCGTTGCACCCTTTAAACAACTTTAAAATAATTTTTCTGGCCAGAAATGTCTTTTCTAGCTTTTAAAATTCGCCTTCCCATTGAGGTCTATGGGGTTTGCGAAGTTCGCGAACCGTTCGCATTTTTGTCCGGAAGTTCGCGAACATGTTCGCGAACATTTTTTCCGACGTTCGCTACATCCCTAGACAGCAGCTGATTAACAGACCTGTCTTTGCTGAGGAACTAAGACTTTTGCAACATAGTAACAACCAGGAGTTAAGCAAAGGCTGCTTTCCATAGGTATTGTTTTTAAAAATAATTTGAAGAGCACTGAAAATATCTAATAAATGTATATTGGAAAGCTGCATTTTATTAGGCAAATTTTTATTTTGGGGTTGACTCGTTCTTTAAATTCACCTTGGGCATTGTCTACCTGTTTACCAAATCTGTTTATAATTAAAATTAGCATGGGCCTGCTGTATTATACACGTCTTTCCGGCCCATTAGATTCTTCATAAATTAGCCTTTTTTTTTGCATTTTAACATTTTATTTATTTTATAGCCCTGAAAATGTTATATGGCTCAGAGCACTACCAGCTTGAGATGGATGATATACAGAAAGAATCATATGCTTTGAATGGTGAAAAACCAAAGACGATATTTCAGTTGTTCTCAGATCGTACAATAAGGTGGCAGCTAGCTATTATCATTCTAACCAACATTGGCCAGCAACTCAGTGGAATTAATGCAGTAAGTAGATGATCAGTGAGCTAAACTATACATTTCCTACTCTCCGTTCTAAATGCCTGTATAGGTTCTGCATGACATGTTACTCATGTGCCAAGACTGAATTCAGTGCTATGCTCCATAAGGTGGTCTTCAAGTTTATTTCTGAAGAGTCTGATAGAGGAATCTCTAGTTGTAAGAGGAATAGAAGAGGCAACCAGGAATGTAATGAGACTCAAGAAAAGAGATGCAGAGAGCTGCTGAGGAACAATGGTCTTTGAATGCCATGAAAATTATTTTTTAAGTTACATCTTTGCTTAATGGGTAACCAATATAAAGATTTCAACAGAAGAGGAGCCTACCTGATATGCAACTATAATGTAAAATATTATTTAAATAGTCCCCAGGCTACTAGCAAACTGCCTTCATAAAATATATATATATATATATATATATATATATATAAATGTCTCTCAGTGTCTGCACTCTTACTGGATTTAGTCCAACTGCAGGGTGCTGTAGCCAAATGTCACTTATTCATATCAATAGAAGGGCCAGCACTCCATGTCTCGTGAAGAATAAATGTGTTTATTTATCGCTCATCCGACGTTTCGACCCTCATTAGGGTCTTTTTCAAGGATAACATATATTAGTGATGTTTGGGGGATCATAGTTGGGTTTTTCACCAAACACGCAGGCCACTCCAAAATTTAGCAGCTTGTTAATACTAGCCTAATTTATTGTTTTATTATTATTTATTAAGAAACAAAAGCCCCAGAACAATTTTATTACAGTACATTAAACATCTTACTTACAAACAGGGTCAAAGTGCACACTTCTTTCCTCACAATGCAAGGTTTTTCTGATGAAGCAAAGTGTCTAAAATAGAAAAGAGAAGGAAGGGCACATAGCGTAATACTGTTTTATGTTGTCTGATAGGGGCAATCCAGCCACAATAGGGTTAAAGGTGTTCAGAAAAAAAAAGTTAATTGGATCCACCCAAGGTGCACACACAAATCAGGCTTCCCTTTTGGGTATGTACTTACAAACAGTCAATATTCAGCTTGCATGTCATATTTGTTTTGTGTTCTGCAATTGATTCATTACTCCATGCATGAAGTGGAGATAAAAGAGAAAAACAATAACAGTATAATTCCGTTTAATAAATATTTTAAAAACAATCATAGAATGCCAATTGCCTACTCACAAACAGTTCAGCATCAAAAGCACATCACATTCCAAGGTAAAAGTCCGGACTCCTCAGAAGGATCTGCTGTTTGGAGATATGGTGGTGTTCAGGGAGTATCATTTGGTGCCACACTGTCCTTTCCTATGCGTTTCACAGACTCTCCAGTCCACTTCCTCAGGGAGCCTCTGACGAAGCACTTCATTCACATTAATAGGAATAAGTGGATTGGCGTTAGGAGCGAGAAAACACATTTTTTGTACTTTATTCAGAAGTGGGCACAGACAACAGACATTAAACAGAGCATAGCAAAAATAAATCATTAGATATTCTTGGGCCATTTGATGATGAATTATAATCCTAACAGGTGTGTCATCACACAGCTACATCCACATTCATAGCATTTATGGTTCAAATGGTGCCCAAGTCACTTGAGGAGCAGACAATGACACTCCAGATGTCATTTTTGAAACCAAAATCTCACCACTGGACTAATATTGCAGTTTCAGCACCTATTTAAATAACAACTGTGTATAACAATATGTTTGTACTAATACAACATATGTTATACTACACAGGACATTCATTTTTATTAATACAATATACTCTATACTATAAAAGACATTATTTTTTTATTAATACAATGGGTTTTTTTTACTAAAAAGGACATTATTTTTTATTACAGATTTACTTCTATGCAGCGTATGTGTTTACAAAAGCTGGAATCCCTGCTGAAAACATTCCCTATGTGACACTGGGAACGGGACTTTGTGAATGTCTCACTGCTCTGACCTGTGTAAGTACCATAAAGTGCTCAATAACCAACCTATTTGCACCTCTCAAATCCGATTGGGAATTACTCACAGACATCTGACTGATCTGTATCATCCAACTTGATCTACCAGTCAAGTCAGTGATGTAGAATATTTTAATCAACCAGTCATCTCGGTTTATTTTGAGTGTTTACCCAGCATAATTATCTTTAGAAACAAGTATAATGTAAATATACATAGTTCCTACCCTTGTAAACTTATTCAGCATTGCTTATTTTACAGGGTCTACTTATAGACATTGCTGGAAGAAGGGTCCTTATTATTGGAGGATACACACTGATGGCATTTTGGTGTATTGTATTAACACTGACGCTAACATTTCAGGTATCATATCATTTCATTACAAAACAGAAAAATGTAGCACCAATTGCATAACAAGATGCATATTTCATTAGATAAGCGATATACTGTATGTGACTTAACTATGATCTACTAACTAGTGAAGACTTCATTAATGTGAAGACTCTAGTGAAGACTTCATTAATGTGCTTATTCCAGATATGTCACCATCTATCTCCAGGGTCTTGAATTTAAACAGTGCACACAGAGGTCCTTTTCTCTGAACTGGTAACTTGGAGATAAACTTGACAGTATCTAGATTTTATCCTTAAAGAGATGAAGCCACCAGAAATTAAATATTTTCTTACATCTATCATAGCATTGTTTTGCATGCTATTTATAATTTGGAAATAAAATTTGTCACCGTGCAACTAATTTCCCTGAATCGCCACCTGTGTCTCTGCCCTAAACAGTGGTCAGTGCAAAAGTCTGTGACTTCCATGTTGAACTTCCAATTCCATTCAGTTCAGATCAGTATTCAACATAGTAAATTCAAAAGCAATCAAATCTATGCAGCCAGGACTCCATGCTTGAATTTGACAACATCCCCAAATGTTTTAGATTTAGACCATAGACTTCAGCCAAACCCCTTACCTCATGAGACTGCACTGGGCATCTGAAGCTGATGGTAGGGCATTCCCAAGCAAACAGGGTTCATTCAGTGTTGGCATTTCCATTAATATTACATATTCTTGGTTGAAGTTTTCCCTCTGCGGTCCATTCTGATGGACATTCCAATACAAAACAAATCTCTGTATAGAAACACAAACTGGATACTATGATGCCATACCATTGATTAATTATAATAAAGTGGCAAATGCTACAAACTGTGCTTTGCTTATTTCATAAAAAAGAGAAGTGCCATGTGCTGACCCTTTTGGTAAGTTAGGTGAAGACACGCAATTGAAAAACTGCCTATTCACAAAACTCTAACAATAAACTCGCATATTTCCATGATTTAAGAGTAAGGATCTGTGGCAATATTGCTGCTTTAATTGTTTAATGCCATTTTTGTTATCCTGCAGGGACACAATGATTTGGGTGGCAATTATTTTTAAATAAACAGTATGTTATATGCTTTCTTCCCTTTAATGACCATCAATATTGCATGCATGGACTCATAATTTGATTTACGTGTGTTTATTTTAGGGTTTGTTGAGAAGGCAATTTTTCTTTTGGGTGGCTAACCTATCATCCTTGGCCTAATATACCCGAGGGCATGTACAGTGTAGCATCTAATCACCTTTTTATGAAATTAACGCAGCTGTATGTTGCACTTGGCAGATTAATGAAGGGCACTGCACCATAGTATCTGTTTTGCGCTGCTCTATAGGGAAGCTGTATGTTCTGTAAAAATATCATCTAAAGGAAAGGGTAGAATGGGCGTTGTGGAATGTAATTATGAGGTGCTGTACTGGTGTCATTTATTCTGATCACTCTTCCTTTTTATGTACATCCTGTCTGACACCACAGTGTGACTGAATTATATATTTTGATGGATGGGGTAGTTAAACAAGGAATAGGACACCTTGAGCTGTGAAAGGAAGCAGTAATGGTCTGTCCTGTGCACAATAAAAATTTTGGCAAGGTTTACAGATTGATTCAGTTCTAAATGACTTTCAATTCCATTTATACATGCCTGCTCACTGTGCTGTTTGGGTAGAATGGCCCTTACCCAGCAATTTGCTGTAAGGTATTCAGTAAATTCATTCAATGCTCATACTCACAAATGCTTTTTGATTATCATATTCACAATTCCACTGTGTAGTGGAGGAAGGAAATTCATATATCTTACTAAGTAATCAAAATAAGATTTAAATAGAAGTAAATAACGTTATGACAGAACCCCAGCTTGGACTTGTGCTCGGACTCTTCCTCAGCCTTATTATCCACTAAACCACTAACCAAACCCAGTTCCCACCACCACTGCTTCACAGCCTGAGCAGTAATTAGCAATACTTTCAAGAATGCTTGACAGTTTAGTAAGATGATTCCATTGCCACCTCCTAAGCACCAGCATATCATATGTGTATATATTCAACCTGTATCTGAAGAAACCCTCCCATTTGTAGGCCCCCTCCCTCCTACCCCCTGCCTACCTGCCCCCGGGTATATGCCCCTAACTTGTTACTTACCCCTCCTTCCATGACCTTTTCAGCAGAGATCACTGGCACCATCTTGTCTGGATCACTCTTATTCCTGGAGTGACTGTTTTTTTTGGGCGCATGTGCAGTAGGAAGAATATGCCAATGCGGAGGAGGGAGGGGGGCCTACACAGGGGAGGTTGAATTCTCCTTTAAGTCTACTAGAAAATCATGTAAACATTAAATAAACCCAATAGGCTGGTTTTGCTTCCAATAAGGATTAATTATATCTTGGTTGGGATCACGTACAAGGTGCTGTTTTGATATTACAGTGAAAAGGGAAATCATTTTTTAAAAATTTGGATTATTTGGATAAATGGAGTCTATGGGGGATGACCTTTCTGTAATTTGGAGCTTTCTGGATAACAGGTTTCCGGATAATGGATCCGATACCTGTACTATAGCGATGAACAAGGCATGTTAGGTGAAGGCTTGAAATCAGCTTCCAAACATGGATGAAAGGGCTTTCCTTACAACTATACAGTATGGGACCTGGGTTTTTCCAGATAACAAATCTTTCCATAATTTGGATCTTCATACCTTAAGTCTGCTAGAAAATCATGTAATAAACCCAATAGGCTGGTTTTGCTTCCAATAAGGATGAATTATATCAAGTTCAAGCTACTATTGTATTATTACACAGAAAAAGCAAATCATTTTTAAAAAATTGGATTATTTGGATAAAATACAGTCTATGGGAGATGGCCTTTCCATAATTTGAAGACTTTGGGATAATGGATTCCCGGATAACAGATCCCATACCATATACAATTATACACAGTTCAGACATGTCACTAATGCATCCTTGTATGAAAGCAACTTAGCACAGTAGATAATACTACTGGGAAATTGTATATTATGTGTTGCATAAAATGCCAGCTCAATTACATTCTGTATTTCTTTTTTAGGATGTATATCCTTGGATACCATATCTAAGCGTGAGTGCAGTGTTTGCCTTTATATTAAGTTTTGGATTAGGGCCAGGTAAGCATTCTCACTTTGGGATCTTGCTAAAGATAGTTATAAAGCAAATTAGTAGTACTTAACAACGCCATCAGTGCTAGGACTGTTCTCTGGTTCCTATACCCTGAAATGGTTTGGTGCCTTCTTAACACCAATTGCTCTGAAAGTGTTTGGAGATGTATTTTAAATAAAATAGACAGTGTTTCAATAATTATAAGATTTTTATTTTCTTTGTAACACTTAATACATATAATTATAAAACATGTACTGCTACTACAGGCACCATCTCTCCATACTATACCTTATGTCTAAAACTGTAGTAGCTTCTCAAAGACCATTGCTATTATATGTACCATCTGACCCTACTATACCTAGGGGCAGATTTACTATTGTGGTTGAAAATTCAAATATCGAATTTGAATGGTTTTACCGCAATTCGATCGATCGAACAAAAAAAAAATTCGATCGTACTATTAAATAGTTAGCATCGAACGATTTTAACCATTCAATTTTTTTTTATTCGATCTAGAAAACTTTAAAAAATGAGCTTCCCATAGGGTTTAATAGCAATTCGGTAGGTTTAATCTGGCGTACTAGGCAGTCAAATTTAAAGGGCAAGTAATTTGACTGTCGAATATTTGAATATTCAAATAGAATTTTATTCGAATCATTCGATTCAATTGAATTTTCAAAATTCGATGGTCGAAGTGGCTGCAAAACATATTTGAAAATTCGAATCTTTTTGAAAATTCTATTTGAAATTTCGAATCATTCATGTGAATTTAGTAAATCTGCCCCTTTATGTACCACAGTCCCTTCTGACAGACTATTATCCCCACTAATACTGTCTACTACTGCACAACCAAAGTCCTCTTCAAGAGGTTGTTATATTCATTGCTGTTATAGGTCTCATCTCAACCTACTACACTAAATATTCCAACTGCTACTATAGACTATACCTACTGACACATGGTCCCTTGCCAGAGACTATTATTCTTGCTGCTTTTATAGAAACTTTTTCACCCTACTACACCTAATGACCCACAGCCAAAGTATCCCAGAGCCTATTATTCCCACTGCTGCTATATATGCAATTTTGCAACCCTACTATACCTAATGTTCCTAAGCCACAGTCCCAATCAGATTCTATTATCCATACTGCTACAGGAATACAACCCTTCTATTCCTCCCCTATCCATCACATATTATACCAGGGATGTCCAACTTGCAGCCCTCCAATTGTCACTAAACACTGTCCCCCTGCCTCTTCTTTCAGCTTTTGTTTAAACGTTGCAGTTTAAAAACTGTTGGAGGGGTTGAGTTTGGAGATTCCTGTGCTTAATGTTGAACAGACAGTTCATTGTCATTTAGACTACTCCTATTAACAGAGAATTCTGTTTTTTTTTTTAGGAGGTGTTACAAATACCCTTACTGCAGAATTATTCACTCAGTCTTCTCGATCTGCAGCATTTAGGATATCAGGATCTGTAGGCTGGATAACTTTCTTTACCATAGGGATGATTTTTCCATTTTTAGTGGTGAGTATACTTGGAGAAATACTACAAATTCACTGCTGTTTATTGAATTTGTATAGGGTGGATTACCATGACCCACACAAAAACTATGTTGCCCAAATTTAATCTTGGTCCCATTCTTAAAATCTTAAAAAGTATATGCAAAGGAATGTACCCTATGCTAAATAAAATAAGAATATAAGACAAAATCTCGATGTCTAATGACTTGTATAAAGGCTTTGGTTACTGGCTCTCTACCTTTAGAGGGACATGAGTGTGTTGCTTGTAAAGTACTGTACACAAGTTTTATTCCACTCTGTTTTTCCTCTTACATTATACGGTTCTAACATACAATATTCCACCCTTGCCACTGTAACTTACAGCATCTGTCATGTACATTGTAATTACTATAATTAATCATTCCAACAAATGCATTCTGGGCTGACATAGCTATTACTATTCAGCACATTTAGCATTTTGTCAAGTACACTCTAAAAACCGTATGTGTAAGCAAATCATCTCCCCTGTCTGTCATTTGTATCTAGTAATGTTTTTTTGTTTTTCTTTATGGGTTCTCTTGCTAGTCACTGCAGTAGGTTACATGACTGACCTCTTTCACTCAGGATGCTCACTGCTTATATCAAGGGGTGGCAAGATCCTTGGCTCCTGCTTCTTATAGATCCTTAGTGGCATTGCCAAAGGGGCATTCCTATAAAGCCTAACACAGGAAAATAATTACTCCTGGTAATAAGCTACATTTTTTATCTGTCTCTGTAGAGTAGCCTGGACAAATCTATGGCCCTTCTGATATTTTATCTACATGTCCTGCATTCCTCCAACCGCAGTGGCGTAACTATAGAGGAAGCAGACCTGAGTGCCCAAATCTTATGGTCAACTTCATTTGTAGTATTAGGAATCTGCTCCCCAGCTGCTTTCTTGAGAAAGGTGTTGTATACAAGCCAGGCACCTCTGGGGGCCCAGAGGGTGGTAGTTACACCACTGACTTGTAGTTACACTGGCATGTCTTTATCCTCCCCTCATATCTATGTCAGTATCTTGTTATAAAGTATAGATTTCATGTATCCTCTTTTTTTTTCTTTAGAATGGACTCAACCAGTATTGTTTCCTGTTTTTCTTTGTGGAGTGCCTTTTAACTGCAAGTTTTATATTTTTCATTGTTCCTGAGACAAAAAACAAATCATTTCTCGAAATCAGAAAAGAATTCCAAAAGCGTAATCTCAGGCAGTCTTCAAAAGATGAACCTGATAACCTGGAGCTTCATATGTAGCAATGGTACCGTGCTTTATTTACTGGATATTTTGTATTACTCCAACACCGCAATAATAATAATAATAATAATAATAAAAAAAAAGCATCACTCTTTACACAAATGTGTGGTTTTTTTGGTAAGTCGATTACCAACATTTGGTTGCCCCAAACTGCATCTACAGAACTGCAAAAGGACAATTCTAGGACTGCTTGAACTGCTGTTCAGAAAATGATTCCTCAGACTGAGCATTAATTATGCGTTAATTGGTTATTACCTGTAAAATTATCTTGTCTGCATGGTAAATGTTTGGTAATGGCAGCGATATCGGGCTCACGGTTGCTTTGAATGTAAATAATTATTCCATGGAGATGCTACAAACCAGTTTTAAGGTTCATGCACAGTTAAGGATGCATTCATTAAGCACAAAACTCCTAGGAATGGCAAAAAAAAAAACTAAAGACAAAATTTCTGGTGCAATTGCTCTCTCTGTATTAGCAATTCACCCCCTCAACACACTCCAATGCAAAGTAGTAAGCACGTGGGTGGTTTAGGGAGGGAGCAGCCCCTTGAACTCCCCTCACTACCACTTTCTTTAAATAGCCAAAGAAGAAGGGGAGGTGGTTAGTTTTATAGAAAGGTTAATTTAAGGATTTTAATTTTGAATTTGGATGTTGAAGCATCTATCAATTTGCTTAGTAGTGAATGGGAAGTTCCCTGCAGAAATAACTGGTTTGTGTGCTTCCTTAGCCTACATTGTATTCCTATTAAAACAACTGTTTGAGGAACTCACAAATAAAAAACACTTGGGGGACCAGTGTAGTCAGGGGCGTAACTACAGAAGAAGCAGACCCAGCGGCTGCAGGGGGCCCAGGTGGTAAAGGGGGCCCAATGAGGCCCTAATTCACATACAGTTTCAATAAATTGGTAAAGCAAGTCCGCCTCTAGACATTTTGGGGTGGGGCCCAGTAAGATCTAGTTATGCCACTGAGTGTAGTATAGTGTTTCAAGCAGACATTTTTGTCTTTTTTGTTATATGGAACCTTTAGCAAAAAGAAACTTCTGGAATCAGCAGCATTAATTCTACAAGTTCAGCGCTACAGAAGTTCTGACAAATTTGCAGGCAGTATAATTGTTTTCCAACAGATGTCGCTGTGGTGTCCTAAATAGGCAGTAAAGCAAAAATACACATATGTATTTAAAAATAGACATTAGTAATAATAGTAGCAAATTTAATTTGCAGCCTGCCGGAGCCCACACAATCTGTATTTAAACATGAAAATATGTTCCATGGTAATATTTTAGAACAATAAAATGTAAAACAAAACCAAACTTCAACACAAGGAAAACAATATAAATTCAAAACTGATCATGTTTTATTCCATGAAAAGGAAGATTAAAGGGGTTGCTTACCTTTGAATTAACTTTTAGTATGATTTATAGGGATATATTTAGGCAATTTGCAATTGTTTATAATTTATTGTGTTTTTTGGGCTATTTAGCTTTTTATTCAGCAGCTCTCCAGTCTGCAATTTCAGCAGTCTGGTTGTTAAGGTCCAAATAACCTTTGCAACCCTGCACTGATTTCAATAAGAGACTGGAATATGAATTGGAGAGGCCTGAATAGAAAGATGAGTAATAAAAAGTAGCAATAACAATAAATGTGTAGCCTTACAGAGCATTTGTTTTTAAGATGGTGTCAGTGACCCCCATTTGAAAGCTGGAATGGTCAGAAGAAGAAGGCAAATCATTTAAAAAAAATTTCACAAAATGCTTTGAAGTCAATGGGCATTTTTACACACAACAATTTTTCTCACTCCAAAGTCAATGGGCACATGACAAAATTCAGAATGTTGCTGCTTATCCATGGCTGGCAAATAATTTTGCTGCCCCAAGTCATGTGACTTGTTCTCTGATAAACTTCAATCACTCTTTACTGTTGTACTGCAATTTGGAGTGATATCACCCCCTTCCTCCCCCCCCAGCAGCCTAACAACAGAACAATGGGAAGGTAACCAGATAACAGCTCCCTAACACAAGATAACAGCTGCCTGGTAGATCTAAGAACAGCACTCAGTAGTAAAAACCCATGTCCCACTGTGACTCCTTCAGTCACACTGAGAAGGAAAAACCACAGCCTGCCAGAAAGCAGTTCCCTCCTAAAGTGCTGGCACAAGTCACATGACCAGGGGCAGCTGAGAAATTGACAAAATGTCTAGCCCTGTGTCAGATTTCAAAATAAAATATAAAAAAAATCTGTTTGCTCTTTTGAGAAATGGATTTCAGTGCAGAAGTCTACTGGAGCAGCACTATTAACTGATGCATTTTGAATAAAACATGTTTTCCCATCACAGAATCCCTTTAAATTCTATAGAAAAGAGGTCCCACTCTGTCACACAGGATTTTTTGGTACAATGCCACCTTTCTATTATGGATACACAACAGGGGGCTGATCTTCTAAGAAACAAATCTTTTTATCCTGTTGGGATTTGATTAAAAATTTCATTTGAAGTCTGAATAATATTCCTGTTTATGAAAAGTTGACTTTTTTTGCATAAGTGGGAATCTGTAGAGTTGTTTGCTATTGGCACAATTGGCCACAGTAACCCAGAATCTCTAAGAATTCAGAGCAGGCCCCCCTATATACAATAGGGAAATGATGGAGACAAAAGAAAATCCAAACATTAGAAGGAGTGATTAGAGTACAGTAGTAAAGGTAGAGCTGACAGCATCAAAGGAAGAGAATAGGAAAATTAAGGTTGGAGTAAAGACTAATGATGAGAAGATAGCTGGAGAAATGAAAAGAGCAGCAAAAAACAGTAGAATAGAGAAATGCATAAGGGACAGCAGGGAAGATGAGTATGGTAGTCATATTTACATGTATTGTGGAATATGGTTGGGATTAGTACTCTAATTGTCATGAACAATTATTTCCTGCATTGCTTTAGGATTATATTAAAGAGAAAAAATATGAATACAGCATATATATACTTGGGCAGAAAAACGTGATGTTAGGAAAACAAACTCATGTTGAAAACAATACAGAATTCCTACAGTAGTGTGCTAGTAAAGTAGCAATGCAACAACATGGGTTATCTAGGGAAGCAAATAAAAATCACTGGCTAACATACCTGACCTACCATTGCTAACGTCTTTGCATGTAACCCACAGACAGTCTGGCCTCACTAAATGATTGAATGACATAGAAAAGACTGCACTGACAAAGACTAGGGAAACATTTGCTACCACAATAAAGGAGTAGAGAATATTGAGGAGTAGAGAATATTGAGGACCAAAGGTTATACTGCACTTAGTACTTTGTTGTCTGCAAGCAACCCTGTGCTTTCAGGAGTATCTGTGTTTGTCCATACAAGTTACCCACTAGTGTAAGAAAAAGACAAAACAGAGCATAGAATTGGATGTGTGTTTTGCCTGCAAGCAAGGGTTTTTTCCAATTCAACGTCAATTGTAGCTTTTAATCTGCTAACCAACCAATCTCATATATCATTTCGTATTTTTTACATCTACGCTGTTAACAGCTCTGTTTGTCAGTTTTGGATACTACTAATCTGATTTTAGCTGGCTAGCATTAGGGCTAGGCCACATGGGAAGAGGCGACTAAGGCGACTAATCTCCCTGAATAGCTTGCTAGTATCTCGCACCCGATAGCGCTAAAGTTGCCTGCGTCTATTTACACGGGGCGACACGTTTTTCAAAGTCGCTCGAAATTGCATTTTGAGCGAGTTTGATAAACGAGTCGCCGCGTGTGAATAGGCACAGGCGACTTTAACACTAGCAGGTGCGAGATACTATCAAGCCATTCAGGGAGATTAGTCGCGGCGATTAGTCGCCAGGTGACAAATCTCCCCGAATCTTCGCGTCTGGCCTTACCCTTAAACTGCAATGGTGGGATCCATATGTTGGCAAAAATTATATATATAATATATATATATATATATTTATATATAGTCGTTTTTGTGTTCTGCAATAAATTTGTAAATATTACCTATTTTCTATCTCTTCTCCCTCCATCTTCTACATTTTTTAAATTGCTTTGTGGGTACCATTTCAGTGTTAAATGTATGCATTGGAACTAATGACTAGATACAAAGAAAGTGAATGCAGATGGCAAAAGCATCAGGATAGCCAAACATAACTATATAGCAAATTCCAACTGGAGGCCACATATATTTTGTATAGCGAATATACAAAATACAAGAGAATATTTTGAAAAGGGATAATGAAAATTCTGCTTTTTCAAACCCTCTGCATCTCCCCATAGATATGCCATGTGCTCAGAATTGGAAGGCCTTAAGCATTGCCTTTTTAATGTATGGTTTTGCATCATTATACATGACACTATGCTGTTAATGTATTAATGTAAGACTCTGACAGGTGAGGGTGTAGTTTTATATATTCTACATGCATGTGTGTGTATATATATATATATATATATATATATATATATATATATATGTGTGTGTGTGTGTGTGTGTTCTGCATTTAACTTGTAGCATGTAGTTTATTAGGGATTGGTGATGCACACATCACAACCGAACAGCAATGAACTGTGTGCAGCCTAAGCCAGCAACATATCTCCTCAATAAATAAGCCTTGGAATGTAAGGGCAGTTATAGGGTTCAAAATGCAGCTGAGCTTAGGAATAAAGTAGCTCTTTCACTTAGTATCTGTTGGGATCAAGTAATGCTTAGGGAAATCCAGTTTTAAAAAAAATCACCTGGTTAATGGAGCAGAGAGGGCCTTCCTGTATGGTACCTGAACAAACAGCCATGTTTATGTGTGTGTGTGTCACCTAAAATGACAAAGTGGTTTTCTTTTATTAGTTCAAGATGGTTTAATGGGTTTTAATGTACATTTACCACTTATGAATGCCTGTGGAGAGTCATATCTTACACAGGTTGGGAGAAAATTGAAGGTGCCAGTAACACAGTGAAAATGTTATGTAGCGACCCTGAGATTTGGTTGTAGTTTACTCAGGCAGTTTCCCCTCAGTATCTGGACACCTAAGGGTCCTTAAGTATCTCAGACAGCTTTGTCCCTTTTCCTGGGTCCAGATCAGTTCAATGGATTTGGCCACCAGGGGGAGTAGTTAAAATATAAAAGGAGATAGCACCATGTGCTCAGGGCTTACTCCTGGGACCGTGCCTCCCAGAGAGGTATTACAGGGCCACGGTCTGGTTCCTCTAAAGCAGGGGTGTCCAAACTTGGCCCTCCAGCTGTTAAGGAACTACAAGTTCCACAATGCATTTGCTTGACTGTGGCTGTCAGACTCCATTGCACTGTGGGACTTGTAGTTCCTTAACATCTGGAGGGCCAAGTTTGGACACCCCTGCTCTAAAGTTAGGCTTAGCCAGTGGTAGTAGTTACTGTGATAGTCACTCTAGGAGTGAGAGGCAGCTCAGTGCAGCTAGTGAGCAGTTGTGGCTCCAACAAGGAGAAATAGTGGGGTTAGGACCCCCTGGTATGTACACCACTAGATCAGGGATTACAGTGGGTGAGTTGAGGACCAGATAGGGTGCCAAGACCCCAGGCTGAATACCATGGGTGATGCGATAACCCAATAGGGTGCCAAGAAACAAGACCCCAGGCTGTGAAATCCAGGGCCTAGTGCATTCCACCTGAGAGGAGACATTACCTAGTGAGAGGGTAACTATCCTGTTGAAACGTGAATCATTGCTGCGAACTATCTATCTTGCATATTGTCTTTATCGTCCCACTGGAGGGATTATCAAAGTATCCTACTACGCTGTCTGTTCAATAAATAAGTTTAAGTTTGCTGCAAAGAACTGTGTCTGACTGAATCTCCTGCTGCACTGAACAACACCCAGGTACCGGGAGTTGCAGGGAGTTGCACGGGTACACTGGGGGTCCTGGGCACAAGCTAAGCAGTTAGCTGGGTCACACACATTCCACAAATCCACAGCTAAAGCTACACCTACGGGTGCGCTACACTTGGGGGCTCGTCCGGGATTCTTTATTGAACTGTATTGCTGTGAGGAAAAGTGTGACAGGCGTTGCAGTGCCGGACCAGAAAGGAAAAAGGCATTTGGGCCTAGCGCAGCTTGCAGCCTGAGTTCCGACCGCACTAAAGTTATTGCTGCCTGGAAGAGGAGGTTGCGGTGGCACCTTCCCGGGCTGTGAGGAAGAGCCAATCAGTGTGGTTTAAATTGGCGCCAGAGTGAAAGGGCGCGAAACCAGGGGAGTGACGTGGCCATAAACGTCAGCAGTACCACCCTGTTTAGCCCAACCCTTGGATACCAGAAGGGGTTGGACCAGCCAATCAAGAGCACCGGATTTAGCGCCAAGAGGGAGCAGGGAGGAGCCCCTATTACCCTGACGTCATGGCGGCCATCTTGAGACTCAGTACACGTGTAGCAGCAGAGAGGAGGAGACGTGTGCAACGCGCTCTACAACTTGAGTTACGCAATCCAACCAGCGGTGACTCAAGCATGTCGGACAGCGAGCAGAATTGCCCCAGCCTACCCTTGGAGCAGCTGACTCAGGGGATGGTGTTGGACACTGGCCGTCGCTATGCCTGGGCCGGGATGTTCGCACTGAAAGTGGTATGTGGAGGCGCCACCATCTTGATGGTGACCCCCATGTGCGGACGTTGTGGCAAAGAAAGTTACTCGGCTTTCTACAAACTGGAAGGGAAGTGCCAGGAATGCCAACAAGCCTGCTGGATGGGACCCTACCTTGAAGGATCGGTCCAGGGAACTTCTCAAGAGAGGTTGGCCCGCTTAACCCTGGATGCAGCGTCCGCACGGCAGTCAGAATCCACTGACCCTGAAGATTCCAACACCACTCAGGGTGAGAGACGCTTGCCGGAGGGGGGATCTCTTCCAATTCCCAGCCCACCCCAGCGAGATACAGCCGAGGACGGCGAGACGGAGCAAACCGAGGAGGGTGAGGCCGCACCACCTCCGTACAGCTCCGAGGCTGAGAACCCTGTGGCAGAGGAAAGCCGCCCGGAGTTGAGAGAGACTCAGCCAGAGAGGAAACCCCGCAGGGAAGGTGCCCAACGTGTTTCCCCGGCAGGAGGGAGACGCTCTCAGGGAGCTGCAAGGCCCGAGTCGCGGCGCGCTATCCGGGAGGAAGGGGTAAGTCACAACATCCCTTCCCCGGGTGCCATTCAGTCCCCAGGAATGGTAGCTCCCCCATCGTATTTGGAGGCTATTAATAGCAGCGGCCATTCCCTCAGAAGGGTTCCCACCATAGAGAGTGGGTTGAATGTCGCCCTTAGTGCCACCGGAGGGGGAGAGTCCACCACTGATGAAGCGGAGGGAGACGGAGCCACCGATACCCCTTTATTTCACATGCCGCACAGTTTTTGGGCCCCCAGGAAAATCACTAAGGCCGACGAAAAGACTTTCTGTGTGTTGCCTGGTAGAGCAGACCCGGATGTGGTTTGTCGGGTTTCCCGCACCCAACGGGTAATCAACTTTAAGGTGTACCGCACCTGGGGCTACTACATGCCATATGCCCCACTCTGGGTTTATGAAAAAGTGGAGGGGATGTTGCATGAGTGGATGGTGGAAGAGATCTCCGCAAAAGAGAAAACAATTGGCAACGCCCTGACACACCCAGAGCAAGGTCGGTGCATGGCCGCATGGAAATTTGTCCGGGCCATTGAGAAAGAGTGGTGGTGGGGACGCACCGTGTTGCGCCATGCGGTTCATAGTTGCGGGAAGAAGAACCCCACTCCCCGCTACTTCAGCATTGAGGTTGCTCTCTCAGACGGGCTCAGGGTAGAAAAGCCCCACCCAAAGTACTACATTGCCTATGAGGATGTGAAAAAGCGATTTCCTTATATGGTGTGAAACATGGTAGGGTGGGACTGTTGATCTACCGTGTGCTGTTCAACCACACCCAGGAGGGTGATTTTTCTGTTGCTCGGGGGAGGGTGAAGTAACCACTCCCTCAGTAAAGTTGACTGTTGACTGATTGTTTGAACTACTTTCAAAAGACTTCAGCGATTGGAGCCCTTTACTGTTACCCTTAGGGCGTCAAAGCCACTCTGGAGTAGGGACTTTTGGAGAAAAAGAGAGATAGGTTTTTTCGCCTGCGGCATGGTCTGCAATACATGCTGGACTCTGCAGTGGTTTTCTCCGGGGCCAACA